>CM060964.1:38220410-38450410 GCA_030765045.1 Tenodera sinensis | reverse complement strand
ATGTGGAAGTATCGTGCTCGCTGGATATGAAAGATGAGAAATCTTACAGATGTGGAAGTATCGTGCTCGCTGGATATGAAAGGTGAGAAATCTTACAAATGTGGAAGTATCGTGTTCGCTGGATATGAAAGGTGAGAAACCTTACAAATGTGGAAGTATCGTGTTCGCTGGATATGAAAGGTGACAACCCTTACAGATGTGGAAGGGTCGTGCTCGCTGGATATGAAAGGTAAGAAACCTTATAGATGTGGAAGGATCGTGCTCGCTGGAAATGAAAGGTAAGAAACCTTACAGATGTGGAAGGATCGTGCTCGCTGGAAATGAAAGGCAAGAAACCTTATAGATGTGGAAGGATCGTGCGCGCTGGATATGAAAGGTAAGAAACCTTACAGATGTGGAAGGGTCGTGCTCGCTGGATATGAAAGGTGAGAAACATTACAGATGTGGAAGGGTCGTGCTCGCTGGATATGAAAGGTGAGAAACCTTACAGATGTGGAAGGGTCGTGCTCGCTGGATATGAAAGGTGAGAAACCTTACAGATGTGGAAGGGTCGTGCTCGCTGGATATGAAAGGTGAGAAACCTTAGAGATGTGGAAGGGTCGTGCTCGCTGGATATGAAAGGTGAGAAACCTTAGAGATGTGGAAGGGTCGTGCTCGCTGGATATGAAAGGTGAGAAACCTTACAGATGTGGAAGGGTCGTGCTCGCTGGATATGAAAGGTGAGAAACCTTACAGATGTGGAAGGGTCGTGCTCGCTGGATATGAAAGGTGAGAAACCTTACAGATGTGGAAGGGTCGTGCTCGCTGGATATGAAAGGTGAGAAACCTTATAGATGTGGAAGGGTCGTGCTTGCTGGATATGGAAGGTAAGAATCCTTACAGATGTGGAAGGGTCGTGCTTGCTGGATATGAAAGGTGAGAAACCTTACAGATTTGGAAGGATCGTGCTCGCTGGATATGAAAGATGAGAAGATTTACCGACGCAGAAAGTACGCGGACTGCCAGGTATGAAAAGAGAAATAGCTTAGAAATGGATGAAGCCTGAAGCCCAGGTATGCCAGAAGAGAAACCTTACAGAATTAGAATGATCGTAAAGGACAGGTTTGCAAGATTTAGTTTGGTGCAATATATTGTGGACGCCATGTAGGTAATCGTAGATACCTGGTGGAAGGGGCAGGGTCGTGGATGTCAGGTATGCAATGAATAGAACCTTAGAAGTGGAACTAGCATGAGGGCGGGATATACGTTAAAGAAGTAAACAATAAGCGAACTGTCAAGTATGCCAGGAGAGAAATCTTATAGAACTGGAAGGTTTGTGCACAGTTAGTGTAAAGAGGGAAACCTTATAGCAATTTAGGGTTACGTATCTGTGTCAAAAGGCTAAACATTTCAAAAAGTGACAAAAATAGATTTTTGTTTTATGAAATAGTATAAACCTTCTGTTTTAATTTGATATGATTTTATAGCAAGAACCTTTTAACTATGTCACGTGGCCGTTTAACTGATTGCCTGTAAGTGGTCATGTCCATTTAATTCAAATACAGTCTGATTATCCTTGGTATCACTTCAAACTTAGTCTTCTCATGGTTTTTCTTTTTACCAGTTTTCTCTTTACTATGGTGCACACAATGCAGTTTTCAGTACATATGCAAGAAATGTGGTGTACTTGCTTAGAAATAACATTAAAAGGAATTATGAGATAATTTTTTCATAGCATGAATAACTTCTGGGTAATTACACATTAAAGTTTACATTTCGAAATTTAAATAAAAAAATAACGAATTTAGACTTTAAAATTTATTTTTATCCACACTAATAACAAAATTAAGAAATTATCTCATCATTCTGTTAGAGAACATAACTAAAAATTAGTAACTGTTTCAAATAAGATTGCATCATGGGAAACCATTTATAAAAATATTAAAAATTATAATAAAATATTAATGTCTTAGCAACTAATTGGACTAAATGTATGAAATTGTGCATATTTACGCCTCACTATACAGCGATTATTGTGTTA
This sequence comes from Tenodera sinensis, assembly GCA_030765045.1. Lineage (NCBI taxonomy): Eukaryota > Metazoa > Arthropoda > Insecta > Mantodea > Mantidae > Tenodera > Tenodera sinensis. The sequence goes on along the minus strand of CM060964.1, from coordinate 38,448,390 downwards.
AAATTCCAGATCAATCCAATAAATACTGTAGATTTTCAAACTTTCACAGACGTATATCATTCACTATGGGTGGTGCAGGTGTAGTATGTGGCTGATTCAAAGGCGATGAAAGGAGTAATAAGGGCGACTTTCCCAAAGAGATCCAATTTGCATATACTTTTACTGCGAAGCCGCCATGTGTACGGGATTCTCGAAATTCCTCCGTCCAATAGCTGGTGAGAAAGTCACACATTTCCGTCGTCCATCTATTCATGACGAAAGCTTCGCGTACTGTGCAACGCACCAGGGGATATTTTATATTGGAGTCGCACTGGTATACCTGTATTAATCATACATTTTTGCCCTATTCAATAGCAGCAGTTGTCCTTCACTTCAAAGCCAATATAATCCATTCTTCTCTCTCCTGTTCGTCTTCGCGTAGGAGTCACTCCCCTCAGTGCTTTATATAATCTGGTATTCTTTCTGTTAGAAGCTTTTCCCATTCAGTATTGGTGTTTGCGTCTAACATCAGGACATTTCTTGTCCTTCAAAGTCCGGAGTAGTTGTTGCTCTATTGCTGATCAATTTTAGCACATATTCACTCCAAAGCAGCATTTAAAATTAGCTAGGTTGTCCATTTCACAACCTTTCTTCTCTGTATCAGATGCTTCCATTCGTTTTTCACCACACGTGGCCGTCAACTTATGAAAAAAACATTTATAGCTTAGCATTTCTCACTGTACACCATTGTATCTTATAGATCTCAGCGTGGTGAAGACCAGGCTGCGGTTAAAATGCCTTGGTTTTCAATATCCCTCAAATTTTCCAAAGAGATTAACAATCGGCTTCGTCGGGTTTCTCTCTTGGCTCATTAGCGGGATATACCAAATAGCCGCTGCTACTTTCATCTACAACATTCCTCTCTATTGTTGAAACCTCTTTAGTCTGATTTATAGAATACTTCATCGGTGCTTGCCAGTAATGAAGAATGGAAAACCTGTCAACAGCTTTAGTCAAGGAGGACGGGCCCAGCGGTTCAGGACCCCCAAACCTTCAGTTTATCTTAACCAGACGTGTCAATAAAGCAAGAGACGGAGGGTATCAACTGCTCCCACACCACATTACGGCACGGTACATGATGTTGAATTCGAAGCTCTATAATAGTAAAAATTTGATGTGCTGCACTCACATGACCTTCTCTACTCTTCTACTAACCATTGTTACACACTCTTATTCCTTTATCTTCTTCGTGTTAGTTAAGATAAACATTTGCAGAAATTATCTTATTGCTTATTTCCTTGTAGGTGCAAGGGGAATATCAGAACACACTAGGCTTGCGGCAATAGTCAAATCTTTTAAAGCTTTGAGATTGAATAGCGATCTTCAATTGACGAAATTTTAAATATTCCAAAACTCACACAAATAACAAGAAATATCTCCGATATGGTTCACCCTAAAAGAAGCCTTACAATCAAAATATACATTTAGTTTACCATAAAAATATCTTAAACATATGACATTTTCATTAAAAGCCTATAGAGCCATTTCAGAGTAAATAAGAATTTTCGAAAAATTTTCCATGTATAATGTACATTAAGGTGGAGGAATTTTCTTCAAAATCTTCGTGTCATATTCCTGAAATACATTCAACTTAAGTGCCAACTTTTTGTTCTTGGCTTATGCTATCCAAAGTCTGACACACATATATTTACGATGAAATTTCGACATCGAATTTTTGGGTGGAATACAATTCTTCCTCTACTTACTATACGTAGTAGAGAAAGTAAAAATGTGCAGTTATTTTAAATCTTTTAGTACTAGATTGACGGCCATGATTTTTCATTACCATTTTATTTAAATCAGGTTCCAAAGCCGAACGACTTAGCTGTAAACACAACTAAATTCATATCTGTTAACGTAGACTTGCACCTGCTTTTCACATGAATAAATTTTGAAATACGGTAAATGACCCTACCAGATTGTTGAATGGCGTCATTGGAAGTTTGTGACGGCTTATTTTTATTGAGTCTGTTGGAGAACTAGGATTTCAGTCTCTTAACCCTCTGTTGTCGAGTGTGTCCTACATCGCAATAAAGTTAATTATAAAGTCGGAGTAGCACTTTCTTCATCCTGCAAATATTAATTAATATAGAGCGTAATGACAATGATTACATTAAAGTAAATAAGCAATAAAATTACTATTATATGTTTTAAGAAAATATATAAACATATTGATACAACGATCTTGCCATATTCATTTAGATGTTTTTTGTTAAAATGGCATCTAATATTAAAATGGCACAATTAATATTCACAAATTAAACAAAGCGGTTTTTCGTTATGTAAAATACAACTATAATCTTCCCATTGTTCATGAAAGGCACACGTAGTCATTCTGAACATCCGTCCAATACTGTTTACTAGTTTCATCTGCACCGTGTAGCTTACTGATATGGCGGGAAGTACACAGCTGAGGAAGGGAGGTGGTTCCTAGGACACAGTTAATGACACGCCTGATCATAATGATCCCATGCCACTATTTTCAGCCACATTATAGACCTATTTTTGAAGACGAAGCCCTAGTGACCAAACTGACAATGAAACTAAGTTATTTTAACGGCAACACTATTAAATTATATTGTTCATACCGGTATATTTATAGTCAGCTGCCACTCATAAGCATAAAAAACACATGCCACTGAACCACAAATTGCAGTTAATTTCAGAAATTATAGTGGCACGCAACATCCTTTATGACATTCGACATAGGCGCGGTATTTTAAAGCAAACTAGCACAGAAACTAAAAAAGTCCGATGTGTTACTTTTTGTATGAATGCGAATAAATTTAGCGTTATAACCAGTTTAGTTCTGAATTAGAGTGCTAACAGGCGCAATTTAAAATCCGAGCAGCTTCCCTTCTCGAATGGCAGGCACGTGAGCGCAATGCACAAAGTAGACAGACAGAAAATAATAACAAAAAATGCTACATTTGGCGAGGCCCCTCTTGCTCGGCCGTACTTACGTGGTGGTTTCATGCACCATAATGCTACTGCAGTACAAGGTAAACGTTTTAAAGCTTTATATTTTTGTGAAGTGGTTTTATAGTGGGTGTGTTTTACTGGGAGGTATAATTCCAGCGAAGTCACAACTTCAGTTGTTTTTATTTATTTCTTGTGTAATGTTACGAGTAATTTTGGTGCCGCAGGGCCTGACAAATCAATTTTCCGCATTCTACACTTAATGCTGGAACCCTACACTGTGAACGGCGATTAAATTAACTACACATCACCGCTACATGCATCACATACAAAGGTGGGCACGTTTTCAAAAGTTCTGCCTCGTATACGGTGTTCATTGTGTGCATAGTATTTTGTCCTCTGAAAACATTAAATGCTTTCTGCTAGAGTGTGTCGTTACTTTTCGGTGTAATTATCATCCTATTCTGCACATGCGGAGGTTTCGTATCACGTGAGAGGGAGAGAGAGAAGTAAAATTGGGACTTTTCTTGTGACGCCTCAACCTAAACTTTAGTGCCCGTGGTATATGAGAAATATATTGATGAAACGAATAATTACAACTTCAGAGTTTATCTGGGGTTACGATACGGCATGTGGGGAGCACATTCATTGTATATAATATGAATAATTTATGGAAAGAATGTTATGTGGATGGATCATTTCCTTAGCGTAGTGGTAGCCCTGCTGCTTACCAAAAGGGTTCAGTTCCCGATGTTGACATAGGGATCTTTTCCCGCAGATAGACCCGGTCTGGGGCACACCCATGGCTCGTTAGGTTTCTGAGGAGCCAATTGAGGAGCCGGTATGAATCGTGGTGTTGACCACGTCTCATCATCGAGTACTGGACTCCACTCATGGCTTTGGGCCAGAAAGAGCTGTTGCAACGTGGGGTTAATTTTAGTTATGTGGATCAAAGCTAATGTGTTCTCAAGGTTTGCATGAACTCTGCAACACTTTTCTACCTTAACTTGGACATAGAATTTCTAGGAAAATGAAGATGGAATGGCTACCGCATGTTGTTCTGGCGCTAATAATAATGTAACCATCTAAGAATTCTCATATTGGAAACGATGAGTACTTTTTCTAAACAAGAATCTATCTGAAGTTCAAATCTCTGAGAAATTGAATCTTGTGTGGCAGCTGTATGTCATGATGTACCAATGAATTCCCATCTTGAAGATTATCAGCTCTTTCCCACCTAAGAACCAACTTGACGTTCGAACGCATTTATCTGCTTGAGAGTCGAACTTGAAGTGGAGCCTCTAAAGACAGTGAAGTTGTATGACTGCTGTATGAATTCCTGATTGTAATGATGTTGCAAGGAATTGTTAACTATGAAATGACCGATGTACCCCTGGCTAAGATTTATATGGAGTGAGAGCCTCAGAGTTTGAAACCTTTCTCAACCGCATGTAATGATGCACCAATGGAGATGATTGGCTATTTACAACTTAGAAGCAATTTTATGTTCCAATATACTTCGTGCCTAAATATCAATCTGGTGTTAGGACCACATCAGACATTAAGATTTGTATGCCTAGGGAGGGAATTTCTGTTTGTACCGATGTTTCAAGGAGCTGTTGACAATGAGATAAACACACTCCTTGTCTAAGCATTGAACTGGAGTTGGAACCTCTTAAGGGGATGAAGTTCAAATGCTGCTGCATGAATTTCTAATAGTAACGATACTACTAGGACTTGTTAGCTTCGATGCCACCAACATAATCCCTGTCTCAGCATTACTCAGGAGTTTGAAACCTTGAGACCTTAGGGTTCGTATGACTAGGACATCATTCCCGATTATAACGATGTTGTCAGGAATTGTTAGCTTTCAGATGACCAACATATTCCCTGTCTCAGCATTGAACTGAAGTTGCAAGCGCTTGAGACATTAGGATTCGCATACCTGGGACATGAATTCCCCACTGTAACGATGTTGTTAGGAATTGTTAACTTTGAGATAAACCACTCGAAACTTCAGGATTTGTATGCCTGGGACACTATTTCTTGGTTGTAACGATGTTGCCAGTAATTTTTATCTTTCAGATGATCAAAATAATAACTGCCTAAGCACGGATCTGGAGCTGTAATCACATAAGACAATGAATTATATGCCTGTTGCATGAATTCCTGGTTATAACGATGTTGCTAGGAACTGTTAGCTTTCGGATGAGTAATATACTCTCCACCTTACAACGGGTCTTGTGTTACTAACGTCCATAAGCCTGCTGCATATTTTTCTAGTTGCAATGATATGCTCCGGAATTCCCATATTTGATAATACACACGAACTATAGAAAGTTTGGCTTTACATCGAGTCCAAGAGGTGAGTAATATTCATGTGACAGTTTCGCTAGAGGAAAATTCAGGAAAACTTGTTCATAAATGATTCCGGTATCAGTTACCCCTGATACAGTTTATGTACAAAATGAAATATAAAATAGTATCACCTGCCTAATTTTTGCATGCAAATGACCCTTATTAAATTACATTTTACAGTATGGAAATTTAAGCCCCAGTATGGAAATATGCGCATTAATGATTTCAAGCTGATGTGCATTGTTAAAAGAGGAGAAAGAAGAAATCAATACGTACATGAAATACTGCATCAAAATATTATTTTCACCTTCAGTACATAATGGAGGTAGAATAGCTGTTCCGTAACACATGCGGCATCATTTTGATGTACTGTTGCGTAAAACAGCCACTAAAACGCATGCATCAGGTAATTTTATTTGTTAGTCGAGTAAAATAGCTTGAACATAAAATCTTAAAATTTCCCAATAATTAATAACGAGTTCTATAACTTATTGGTTTTGCAATAATTGCCGTCTTCTCTTGATCGCTTTGTAACTGTAAGAACTAAAACCCTTAATAAAATAAATAAAATGTGAAGCTTCAGAAACAGAAATTACTTCATCTGGAAACGAATAAATAAAAGTAAAAATAAAAATAACAAATAAAGAAAAAAATAACGTCACTGTATCACTCACTAACTCATTCGCGAGCAAGGCCACTTATATACAGGTGCGAGAGTTTCTGGAATGTTTGGAGGGCAAAGGGAGAAACTTCCCGAAAAATATTGTTACCTATCGATAGTGCTTCTTATGTTTACGATGGGTAGGAGGGTTACTCCATCTACTTATCTCCCCTCATCTCTTCAACTGGCCAGCTGGTCGGTGGCCTTCATCACCATATGCTTAGGCTATAGCTCAGTCACAAAACATAATCACTTTTTGATATTTGGTAATATACCGTTTATTTCATTTTTAAGACACTATGTTTAGTACACTTAGGAAACATAGTAGGTTATATCTACGAGATGCTGACTGCAGGCAGCATTTATATTTTAAAGTCGTCTTATTTCCGGCTTATTTATATACTCGGTTTTATTTGGGAAATCTAGGAGGCAAAACTTTTGGAAACGTTTGACACCGATTGATTATTTGTTGATCTTGCACATTTCACTCGTAATTTATCACTGAATACTGATTTACAATACATTACAAACACCTTTAATAGGTTTTCAAAATTAAGGGACTGATACGCACATACACACTGAGAAGCTTCTTTCAGCATCAGAAGATACTGGGGCATACTTAAATCAGCAAATATTCCCATTTTCTGGTTCTTATGCATCGAGGGAATGTTTATTAACCTGACAGTACATCAGCAATTCTGCAATTGTATTATATCCACTGTTTGCGTTTAACACATTCTCCTTCCATTTTAGCAAATATAAGCTTTCCCACTTCACCTTCCACACGACTTAAACTTGCAACTGATTTCACTAATCCTATTTGATTTTCAACATCGCGGATTTTTTTCTTCTTTCCCCCCTTTTGTTTACTTTCAGCGTGATGAAATACAAATGAAACCTTAATTACTAGCTTCTGTTCTGTAATGACTGCAGCGTAACAGTACGCGCAGTGCGACACTCAAAAGTAGCAGGTACATTCATCACCGTTCCCTTAGAGGAAAAGTTGGTCTTACCACGCACACCGTTTAGTTGGACATGTGGTTGAGAAGTGCAAATGTTTGAAAAAATATGAATAGGGGGACCACAATGTGAATGGATGTCCAGGATTTTTTTATTTTCAAGTTTTGAAAGGTTATTCTACTAATGTGCTGGTTGCAAAATCCACGGCAGAACTTCAAGAAATGACATCAGATCTCCATGTAAGAAGCAAGGAAGTAGAACTATATATGAACCCGACTAAAACTACAGTAATGACGAATTCCAGGAAGATACCAATTAAAATTGAGGGCACGCCTATTCCGTACTGCAGCTAATATGTACATTTATCTGGCACAAACAATCAGCATAACAGAAAAACGATAGCTGGAACTACAGAGAAGAATAAGTTTAGTATGGGGAAAATTTTGGAGTATAAAGTTCATATTAATGAAAAAAAAAAAAAAAAAAAAAAAAAAAAATAATAATAATAATAATAATAATAATAATAATAATAATAATAATAATAATAATAATAATAATAATAATAATAATAATAATAATAATAATAATAATAATAATAATAATAATAATAATAATAATAATAATAATAATAATAATAATAATAATAATAATAATAATAATAATAATAATAATAATAAAATAAAAAATAAACGTTCAGCACCGCGTTGAAATTGGAAACCCTGCAGACCTGTGTCATCCCAGCACTTCTGCATGGTAGCCAGAGTTGGACATACACAGCAAAACAGATCGAAATTATTTCAATATGCATCGGAAAAATGGAGAAGAAAGTAATAGAGATCAGACTCACGGTTAGTCTGCCAGAGAGGAGCCAACAACAGGAAGAAGGCGAAGAAGAAGGAGAAGAAGAAAAAGAAAAAGAAGAAGAAGAGTAAGAAGAAGCCCAATAGGAACATTTAAATGGGAATGCGGAGGGCATATGACCAGAATGTCTCAAGATAGCTGGACATCTGGATCCCAGATGGGTAAACAAAGCAGAGGACGACTGTGTCAGAGATGGACACAAGAATTTAGTGAAATGAGTGAAGTGGTTGGTGATCGCTGGACAAGAGCGGCAAGAGAGAGAGGTGGAAGGAAGTTTGTGTGTTTCTAAACTATCATGTCAATTAATTCCAGAAGGAAAATTGAGAGGAATTAGCTCACCTGTGAATCCCATAAAGTTTGCCCCACAAGCTGTAGGAGGTCCTTGCCCAATGGGATGTGTCGGGATATCTTTATCTCTAATGTAGGAATAATGCAACTGAACTGGCGAAAAATGACAAGAGTGTAAAAAAGTGTCCAAAAATGTCCAAAAACGTCTAAAACACAGAAAAAATGACCCCGTAAATTCGTATAATTTCACTCAACAAGTTATGAGCCACGTATAGCATCATCGGAAAAAAGATGCAGTCATAAAAATCTGGACCCTAATAATAAGTCATAAGTCGTAACCTATGATATTAAGGAGAGGTTTGATTTATATTCCTGTATTTAACATACTGTCTAGTGCAACTCTCAGTGCAGTTACAATCAGCAAATAGTTTAATAAGTGTAAACAGTACAGTATAAACATCTGCAGTCTACAGTATTATAGCCCTGAAGTGTAAAACTATAATGAGCACACAGTAAAACATAGACCTTTTATTTTTTTGTTTAATTATTAACATTTTCTTTATTTTCTCATCTGTTGATGACTTTATACCATTCAACAGGAAAATTACGGCTTACGAGTGCTTTATATACAAACCTAAGTGCTGCGATAATACAGTAAGTACCTTACAACATAGTTTATTTTTACCACTATGTGCTACCAACCAATGTTTCAAATTTATATTTTAAAGTAATTATAGTAATTGTCTTTATCTGTAGAATATTCCGCATGAAATCATATCGGTTGTGAGTGCTTCTTTTCTTTAGTTTAGCACCTTTGTTAGACCTTTGTATGTTATGTTGTATTATTTTACGTGGTGGAGTGGAAGAGAAGGCTACACGGCCTTAACTCCTATCAGGTTAAATAAATAAACAAATACATGTTATATAAATAAGTGATATCTGGGTTCAAAGTACACAGCGTTTTGTGCGCTGAGGAAATCCACGTTGAATATTACTGTTCTATATTACAGTGCGTTAGTAGATCGGCCTGACCACCCCGCGGCGGTACAGGACTGGGCAAAGACCGGTACGCGTTACACGTGAACGACCGGCAAGTCACTAACTTCCGTACTGACATACATTAGGCTTACCTGCGTCACAACAGATGTAGAAATTGATTACTTTCACGGCGAACACTTTCCCTGTATCTCCGAAAACAATTCTGCTTTACTTGCAATAGTTCATGTTAGCTGATCGTTCGTATTTCTCTCGTGATGTTGCCCTTCAATTGATGCGTATACTTAATTACATGACGATCGCGGGGCGGCCCAGCAAATCTAAGAGCGCACTGTATAATACCGACTTTGCGGTTTAAGTAGGCGTTACTTCCTCAAGGCTCCTGTGGTTGAGGAAGGGAATTACACCATAGAGGTGATGAAACGATTCTGTGACCGAACAAGGTGACACAAGCGGTGACTGGCATTCGGGAGGCCGTAAGTTCAATGCCTGCCGGTGACCATCTTCGGGGGTTTCCTCGGTTTACCAGGCAAATGTTGGAAATGACAATTGCATTCGCCGAATTTCCTGTCCCTCCATCCCACTTCACATTTCACTTCATATTTCATCTGCTTGGTTGTTTTACGGTTACAAATACCGGCGGAAGTCTAGCCGCTGCATGGCAGGGAAAAAGATGCTCGCTGTACACCTCTCCAGTTTCTGCTGACGGTTGTATTAGATAGCGTCAGAGAGCTTCAAACTGGAAATCGTATGCACCTTACTCTCTGCTGTCGTGCCTCTTGCTTCAATCACCCTCATTTCACCTCTCCCTCCTGGGAGTGCCGTGCAAGGTGCAAAGGCACAAAGGATGCCCTGAAGATCGAGATGCTAAATGCCCCACCGTACCGCCAGCGGTGCTGTGTGTAGGAAAAGCGGGCGTTAAACACTACAAAACAATCCACCCCCCCCCCCCTGTAACTAGTCATGCGTCATACATCAAAGGTTATGTGATCTCAATCCGATCCGATTATATGGAATCATGGAAAAAGTCTTCGAACTGATATATAGAGTGAAGTTCCTGTCTCAGCAGAATATTAACCGCAGGTTAATATTCTGCCTAGCAAATATGTGCACGTCAATTATTAATGATAAAGAACTGTTCAACTTTTTTTTAAGAAAAAGAAAGAAAAAAACTGTCTGTGGCCAATATTTCGAACGAACTTGTTAACAATGACTGACTGTTGCCTAACTATGTATAATCGTACGCCATGAAATTTTGTCACAACTTTGAATGTGGATGTCACACAAAGCAGTATTTGAAAAGGAAGGTCAACAACTAACGTGACTGCCTTTAGTTTGGGAGAAAACAGTAGCTGGTTTTGAGATACCAGGCATTATCTCACCACCATATCAAGGCGAGAAGGGTCTGAGATATGCTTGAATTGTTACTCTGCTCATTTAGTTGATTTGTACACTACGAAATGTATATGTGTATGTGAATCACCCATGCTGCCAGATTTAAAACGTGATTGTAAGTGATGTAAAACGTATTATGCATTTCTGTGACAGCATCCAGTACTGTATGTAATATTAACGTGCATAAACATGATTTTTGATGGTAGGTAGTAAACGTTAGAGAAAAGTAAAGGAATATGCCCATTGGTATTGTTGAAATGTGCTGTTCACAGTGTCGTTTCAAAGCGTTCAAAACAATCGATGGGCCCACCAGCTGTGATTGAGTTTTTCAGAAGGAACGTTTCAGCAGCGGACATTGATCGACAGATCAGTGAAATAATGGCCCCCAGTGCGATAAGTGACAGCAAAGCGCGTAAGTAGGCGAGATTTCAAGGCCGGTCGCGGACCATGACCATATTGAACTGCTATGAGGTCATCAGTAGCCACTGATGATTTGGTCAATGCCGTGGATGAAAACATCCGTGAAATCGGCAACTACCACAGGTTGTCCAAAGCTTGTAGAAGGGTATGAAAAATGTTTAAACAGCTATATCCTAGGCCTGTAATCAAAATAACGTTTGATTCCCTTATTCCTTATAAAATGAATGGAATTGAATGAAATAATGAAGCCTGTTGAATCCCATTAAGGGCAGAGCGGTAAACTCTTTTCATATATCTCAAGGTGAGCTTCTCCGTGAGAAGTAATTCTTGGAAAACTGAACACTTGATTTTGTGTGTTACACTGTTTGTTTAATGTTTGTCTCACTGTTTATTCTGCACTTCTGTACTTCACATTTGACTCTCCAACGCTCTACAACTCTTCCTACGTCCGGCGAGTCTGGACCACTGTGTGCCTGCTCGTTCTTTGAAGAGGTCTGCCCATCTGCATCTCGGTCTTCTGCGATGTCTTTTGCCTGTGTATGGGTCCCACATGGTTGCTCTTATCCTTCATCTGTCATCCGTGAGTCTTGCGACTTGTCCATTTCTTCCTGATTCCTAGGTGTCCGGAGTCTGCAGTAGATGACATCTTTTGCGTATTTATATTTGAAATTTTGTCTCTCAGAGTTATGCCCAGGATTTCCCTTTCCATTTTCCTTTGGCACACTTGGAGGGTATTCTTTAGCTTTACGGTATCCCTTATTAATTTAGGAAAAACGTGGATCTCGAAAAGTAATTAATAATTCTATTAGCCTTGCATCTGGCTGCTTCTTTCCGTGAGCAACGGCTGAGTGTTACTGAAATTCCTCTCACTTCATGAGAAAAGTCGAAAGATACACAAAGTCGGCTGAATATTATATACACGGGTTTAACATATATGAGTACTACACTACTTTACGGAAAAATTTGGCGAGATTAGCCAACATGGTTAGGTGAAGTATAGGGACTTTATTCTGCATCTGTAAGGACGCAGTTACCTGTAACATCTAAAAGCAGAACAAAGGAAACGTTCAGTCCGTCTTAAATCGAAAAAGACTAAAGAAAATTTGAGTGACGCTATAACTGTGAAAGAGTAGTGATTTTAGCGCGGTATATCTTCTTACAGCAACATTGAATATATAGCACGAGTACCAGCAGGGAATGCAAAAGACAGTGATCGGCAACAAAATCCAAGAAACTTCGCTGCATTTATCCATGTCAGGAAGGCGCTATTTGTCAACCTTACATGAATACTTAGGAACAGAGTCCCTCAATTTATCTTGAGGCACTTTCCTCTCCAAACCACCATGCGCTTCTTGAGCCCCCTCTTTCTCCTTGCAGAGGATGTATTTAAAGTACCTCTGCAGCTACACTGTGAACGAAACTGTAAGAATTCCAAAAACTGGAACAAACCACAGGTTATGAAAAGTGTTATGGTACTGAAAGAGAATTCTGAAACCACAAAATGGATGAAATGGCATTTCGTATACTTTCAAAAAATAGTCCATAGTGAAGCATATTGGTATGGAAATATATCCAAAAACCTTGTGATGAAATTACTAGTAAGTTTTTGAAACTTAAACAGCTGCAGCTTGCACACTGGTACGTTTCCTTTTGGTCCACTGTTCTTCAGTCACTATATATTTCCTCATTGTTAGAACTTTATGTGTTCAAGCTGTAGGAATACCTTCTCTTTGTACTAAAGGGCTGTAAGCAGACATATTCAAGTGACTACCTCGGCTTTCTTAACTGCTAGAGAGAAGAATTAAATACCTGATACAGGCTTTAATGTGTGCTTTTCAACTTTGAAACTTACATTTTTCTATCTTTAGGAAAAATGTTCTCAAACTAGTGTAGGAAATTTCGGTAATTTCTCTTGAAAGGTTTCTGTAATTTAACAACGAAATGCTTCCAGCAAACATTTTCTTTCTATATGTGTATTGATACTATTGTGACGCGGCGGTGGCAAGGTAACCAGGGGTGGTTAGGGCCGGGCTGTCCCAAGCTGCTGGAGTTGTGCGTTACAAAGACTCAAGGTCAAGCTTCCCAAACCTTCCATTGAGCAAACACATCACTAACAGCAATTGAGCGGCAACACAGAGTTTTTTCCAGAGTATTCGAAAAGTGTCCGGCAGCCGGTGTGTTCAAAGAAGTTCGAAAAAGATCCGTGTTACGTCTTCCTTGCTGTATAGGGAGACGAAGCAACAAGCTAAGGAGTTGCGGTTACAGACATGAGTCGGTCAGTGTGTCAGTGAGTGCGAGACAGCTGTGTGTGGTACTGTTGTGAAAGTACGTCGAAGTGAAGAACTTTAAATAAGCGTTGAGTGATTGTGTCGTCAGAGTTAGAGTATGAGAGACAGAGAAAGTGAAGAAAGACAGTGAAAAGACTGAGTCAAAGTTAGGAGAAAAACAGCTTTGAGTTGAAATATCACAAAAGACTGTAGATTGTGTTAACGTCAGTAAAAGAGAACTGTGTATTTTTGCAAACATTTTAGAAGAAAATAAAGTGAGAAAAAGTAATTGGACTGGGTTTTCTCATTTTTGTCACATTATTATTTGCCCTGGGGAATTTAATGGCAACTTTTAAAAATGGATTGTACCACAGGTCTTCTTTTCTTAAAAACATAATTAAAGGTTTGAAAATACATCCTTAGGGTTTTGCTCCAAATAGGGTTGAGACACGTGTGGAAAATATCAGTTCCATATGTATAACACTATTTTGATGAAAATGTTGCTTCTCTTTAGCAACGCAACCTTAGGTTTATAACTCGGCACCATTGAAGATAAACATTTTGACAAATTCTGAAGCTATGAGGCAAGGACTGTAAATCACAATATAAAATTACTAATTCTTAGTTAAAAAATTTATGACAGATGTAAAGTTTAATATTTAATGTCAGTTAAACTTACCTCTCCGCTTCAGAGCCTTCTAAATCACAATATATTGCAAATTTCACCTTAAATGTGTATGATTATAATTGTACGTACGTAAGTACGTACGCGCGCGCGCGCGTGTGTGTGTCTATGTGTGTGTGTGTGTGTGTGTGTGTGTGTGTGTGTGTTTGTAGTGTATTGCGTGTAATGCCCGCTTTTACTACATACGACGCCACAGGCGATGACACTGATGATACACTGAAGAAAGTGGAGCACTATTGCTTTGTCACTGCAAGCAGTATGTTTCTACTTCTCACAAACAGGAACATTAGCTACAAAATACAAAGTATGTGATGTGCATCATCTACCTTGTGAAGAAGGTGCCTTATACACGTTTTGCAACTTGCGTGAGTCAAATGATTCGAATTCTGAAGATAAAATGTGAATGAGATTTTTAGATTTAGAAACTGATCACAAAGACGACGATGACAGCAATGTATATCATCATAACATATATTTTGTAGTTAACATCACATCCTTTTCAAGACATTATGATTATGATGATTGTGACTGTTATCATCAGGGTTAGGATTTTTAGGTGCGCACCTATTTTCTTGGGGTAAGTTTAAGCTCTTCGGAAAGATACCACAGTGTGAAGTTTTGCTTCTAGTTGCCGAAAGAGATATTTTTCATACAATTTTTTTCCTTTTTTGGGTACTTTTATCCCTTTTCCCCCAAGCATGCCCATAATCCCCTTTCCCCCCTTTTTCCTTTTAAGTTTCCTTCCATTTTACTCTATATGATTTTAATCAATACAAAATATTTAATTTTTAAGTAACATCTCCTCAGCTTGCTGTGAACATGTGAAGAGTAAGCCTTACTCTGTGAGGGAGTTGAAAGCACACCTACAACAATGGAAAACACTCTTTCTCTTGCTTTACCACTATAAAGTAGCCCGCAATAATGCATCTGACACTGACTCATTGTCATTGTGTATCATTCTATCCTTTTAATTTCACCATAATCTGTAGCGTACTGTTGGTGAATGTGAGTTTGTTACTGTGACAGATGGATTCCAAAATCACGCGGAGACAGCAGTAACCGTACATGCGTAGTTCCAAGAATTGACTCTGGCTTCTGCTCGGAGCTACTAGAAATCGCTGAAACCGTGAATCTTCAGGTAAACAAATCGCAGAGTTCTTCAAAAAGCCAACACTTTAAGGAAATCAACATTGAGTTGTGTGCAGCTCTTACACAAGAAGGAATTCCTCTCTATAAGGTGAACCATCCAGCCTTCAAGGGATTTCTTGAAAAAATACGCAAAGATGGCAATGCCGAATGACAGTACTTTAAGAAAAAACTACATGCTTAATGTCTTGAACTATAACAGCTTCATGTGCTTTCCTTCTTGTGATGAGTGATAATTTGATGTACTTGTTTATAATTCAATACATTAGAATAGAAGAAAGAGAAATTGTTGTGTTATGTAGTTGAATAAAGCAGCACCATTTTGTCCTTTTTTAAAATTTATTTGAGTACCCTTTCCCTTTCTCTCGTCGTCATCGTCGTCCTCGTCGTCATCGTCGTCCTCGTCGTCCTCGTCATTATTATTATTATTATTATTATTATTATTATTATTATTATTATTATTATTATTATTATTATTATTATTATTATTATTATTATTATTATTATTATTATTATTATTATTATTATTATTATTATTATTATTATTATTCTTATTATTATTATTCTTATTATTCTTATTATTCTTATTCTTATTCTTATTCTTGTTCTTATTCTTGTTCTTATTCTTGTTCTTATTCTTGTTGTTATTATTGTTGTTATTGTTGTTGTTATTGTTGTTGTTATTGTTGTTGTTATTGTTGTTGTTATTGTTGTTGTTATTGTTGTTATTGTTGTTATTGTTGTTATTGTTGTTATTGTTGTTATTGTTGTTATTGTTGTTATTGTTGTTATTGTTGTTATTGTTGTTATTGTTGTTATTGTTGTTATTGTTGTTATTGTTGTTATTGTTGTTATTGTTGTTATTGTTGTTATTGTTGTTATTGTTGTTATTGTTGTTATTGTTGTTATTGTTGTTATTATTGTTATTATTGTTATTATTGTTATTATTGTTATTATTGTTATTATTGTTATTATTGTTATTATTGTTATTATTGTTATTATTATTATTATTATTATTATTATTATTATTATTATTATTATTATTATTATTATTATTATTATTATTATTATTATTATTATTATTATTATTATTATTATTATTATTATTATTATTATTATTATTATTATTATTATTATTATTATTATTACTATTATGTGTATACGTGTGCACCGCAATTTATTATCTTTCCACGTTGTGTAGTACAACTTATAGTGTAGGAATAGTTTAGGTACTCATACGACCTTTAATTTATCTTTTATCAATGTAGTAAGGTAATGCTGATAAAAACTATGTCTTTATTGGTCATTTATGTCAGCAAACTTACTGCTGGCGTTTCTGAACACACAAGTCGTGTGTGGGCAATGTTTAGAAGATCCGTGGTTCAAATCCCGGCTATTTCATTGCATTTTTCAGTCCTGATTTCACCTCTTAAAAACTATGTATATTTAAGCTAAATGAAGGTAAACATGGGAATGAAGGTAAAACGCAGTACGCGTATAAGCACAAGAATACAGTGAGGACCTATTAGACTCCTAGCGACTAACGGTGTTCTACCAAGGCAGCGTCTAACTCAGCGTTAAGTTTAAAATACGTATACAGCCATTATCATTCTTTTCCTGAAATATCACAAATAACTAAAAATGTTTCAACCAGAAAGATTTCAATTAGCCTCTGTTACTTTACCGGTTGGTTAATATTGCTGATAGGCTTTTGGCAATCGAATTCCGTCCACGAAATTTTAGGTAACGGTTATTAAAATACGTTCCAGAAATTGAGAAAGACGATAACACGCAAAATGGATTAGACATCAGTTTTGCACAAATGCCATGAATCCCTCTAATATTCCCATAAAATTAAAAGAAAGTCTTTTGAGAATAGTTCTTCATACTTCAGTGAAAGTAATTGAAAACATGTCAATTTGTGATTTCTAGTGTTAATCACGCAAAAAAATTCCCTGAATTTAGCGACACTCCCGTGAGACACCTTTTTCCATTTCGCTCTGCGTATTAGTGTGAGCAGGGTTTGCCTACACTAACAGCTATCAAAACAAAACTAAGAAATTGCCTGCATCATCATTTGTGCTGGCATTATTGAAGATTCAGCCACCAATAGAAGAGTTGGTATCCAGAAGATAAGCTCAGCTATCTCACTAACAGGTCAGAAAGGTATACAGATTTATATGCTTTTTGTCTATGTGCTATCTATAACGAAGTTACAGTATTTATTTTATACGGATTGTCAGGGAAATCATTACATTAATTTAAACCAATGATAGATCTCGCTTTTTGGAATACATCTTGTAGCTTAGGGTTTTGTCTCCGACCAATTCCTGCGGAGATATTTTAGTTATCTCAGAACCAAGCTGGCAACACTGCAGATAGTGTGAGATTCACTTTCACTAGGTTGGTAGATAAACATGAACCTAAATAAATACCATGCTGTGCGCTTCCATGTTTTCTGTGGGAGAGTATGCCAATCAGAATCATTAGCTCCAAAAATATTACACCACCCTGCAAGCGACCGACCTGGTTACATCCAGAAACCAGTTCAATTCTCTGACCAACTGCAACGCAACGTTGTCGAGTTACTTCCCGCCTAGATAAGCTGTTCAGAAGACTCCCTTAATTCTTTTAAGTGATTAATTGTTTCGAAAACCTGTGTGATATCACATAATTACTACCGAAGCTATGTCAGAAATAAGTTACTCTACGCGCCTTAGAATTAACAAGCCGTTACTTTACTACATTCTTGCGGAATTACGCATCCAATTTGGAACAAAAACTGTTTATTTTTCGAAATCGGCTGATCAAAGAGCAATATGCCATTCGAATTTTTTGTTTTTAATGCTTCTATGAAGAACACCAGGAGCAGATTTTGGTTTTGTCATACTTAAGTTATGTGATTATTTCAATTTCAGTTTTTGCTGCCAAAATTAGACGGATTTAAATGAATTCTGGGGTGTTTAGAGAATAAAAAGTTTCTACATCTAATGAGTTAATAATATTTAGGCTAAATTTAAAACATTTTGTGCAACAGTGGTATAAGTGTGACCATATTTTCTAACAAAAAGTTTCAGCCTCACGCTTCTTGTGCATTTTTCTCCATAAGCTTTGACTTTACAGCCATCTTATCTTTTTTCTGTGGTAGTTAATCGATAATTTGATATGTTTATTTCAGGAAATCTAGAATATCTAGGCCCTGCGATAGAGGCTAGAATAGAAAGTGGTCTTTGGGGGCATGCGGAGAGAAAGGGTTGAATAACACTGACCAATATGATATTGGCGTCTAGATGGGCTATAATATAAGTACTGAGAATTAACTGCGTGATATGCGGGAGTTCCGTTCACCTGAAAAATGCTTTTAAGCCGGCTTGTTTCAGTTATTTTTTCAATTGTGACAGTAAGAACAATGGTGGAAAAAAAGAATTAACCGTACATTCCTCCATTCCCATTGCAGACTCACTCTGAATCAGCGATCCGTCAACTTCACCTGCACAAAAGCCGAGTTATCGCGGTCTATTTTTCTCTATCAGAAAGATGAGAGATTTAATAGTAGGTTTTCCGCAAATATTCCACGTGTTAAAGGCTGCACAAGAAGGACGAGTGCAACATTTAGCCCAAAGCGAACACACGTGCAACATGACAGGAGAACTGACAGCCTCGGATCTGCAATTGACGGTGAAAGCATCTCTATTCTGTGGATTTAATAGAGCTGTAGAAAAGGACACTGTACATTCAAGAGAAAAAGTAGATAGCAGTAAAATACGGGATCATTTAGGAGTGATAAAGAGTAACAGCAGTCATACAGATTCCAGAAGAAGGATCAGGAACAGAATGAAGGAATATCATAATAAACAAATTATAGAATACTGACAAAACAGACATTAATTGCCACTAGAGCTCGGAAGTTGAAGACTCATAAATTGCCTAACCATGGTGTTCCCTGCTATCACAACTCACAATTGTTCTTCTCATAACCTTGCTCTGTCCCTTCAGGGTCCCTTTTCATTTTCTCTGTCTCTTATACGCTTAACTAGGGCGTTACAATCACTTGAGACGACCGGTGTATCTTTCTGGACGACACAAACACGCCCAGCAGACTCACACACGCCGAGATCCTTACCTACTTATTCTCCTAGCTCTACTTTCAAACTCTCTCACACTCACTCTGCTGCTGTCTTATGTCTTTTAATAGTTGGGGACGACGTCACACGACCTTTTGAGAAACTCTCCAAGCACACGCACCGCCATGACTCAGCTAGAAGCCTGGCGAACCTTCCTGAACCCTCTTTGTTTCTACCGCCCACTGTGACTTGCTATGTACACACATAGTCGCGCGAGGCAGCCAGGCCTTTAACGTCTCTACCTGCTCGCCGGCACCGCATGTGGTGTGAAATCGGTTGGCCCCGTCCATTGTTGTACGGTGACCCCAATGTCACAATAACTTCAGTTTCAATTACGTATTTAACATATTTGTCTTCGTTAATTGCACTAATACTGAAAGATATCAAACGAATATCCAGAAAGTGAAAGATAGGTAGGACGGGATGCTTCCTTCATTTCTCTTTAAACGTATTGCAATTAAGACCTAACATAACAGCTCTGAGGGGTCAAGGTTTACTGCCCAACCACTATCTCTGCCCACTACAAGCGTCATGAGTGGGATGCAGTACTGGAGGGTGGGACGTAGTCAGCACCTCGAGCCACCCCTGTCGCTTTTGCGGCCTTCGCAACCTGGGGTCGCTACTTCTTCACCAAGTAGCTCCTCCAGTGGACCCTCCGGGACTTAACGAGAATGAGTGCACCCCATTCAAAACCTCCCAACGGTGGAAAAATTCCTACATCGCTACTGGGGATCGAACTCGGGTCCTCTGTGCCAAAGGCATGTGCGCTACCACTGCGGTATTGCACTTAAATTGCAAAATATTGCTGTACTAAAACAGAAGTTTAATAATTGTAATCCGATTGTCTAAACAGATGCACATCTGTATGGTGTGGGGTAGTGCCTCTGCTTCACATTCAAAAGGTCCCGAGTTCGAATATCAGTTAGGGTGAGTTACTCATAAACGTTTTTCGGAATTTTTCCTTTTCCTGAGAAGACAAATTGTGGGTTTTTAAGACCCCAGGCGACACTAGAGAAGTACTACGACCACGGCACAGAAAATGTTCAATGCAGCTTCGGATGAAACATATACAAGGAGTTTTTCCCCTAGACCACAGCCCACAAGCCCGGATAATCCTTGTCAATTTAAGCGTATGTATGTCACAAGCAATTCATTTTCTGATGTTCTGACTCTTGTTGGTTTGAAATGATATTTGGTTTGTGTTTTGCTTTAGCATTAAATGCAACGTAAGAAAAAAAAAAAAAACATTAGTACTGTAACAAAATGACTTTGACACATCCCGCTCCTCATACAAGTGTGACGAAAGCAAGTTCAGTCCAGTTACTTTTTTCTCACTGAATGCACAACAACATACTTCTGTTTATTGACATTAACACAGTCTGCAGTTTTCTGGGACATTACAGCTCACAATTGTTTTCTTCTCGTAGCCTTGACTCACTCCTTTCTATCTTTCTTCACTTTCTCTGTCTCCCACACAGCTGAGTTGAACCATACAATCACTCTATAGTCAATAACTGCTTCGTTATCTTCCTTTCGACTCGACGGTTCCCTCATGAGACCTACACACGTAGCTGACACACACACACACACACACACACACACACACACACACACACACACACACACACACACACACACACACACACACACACACAAACACACACACTCAGCAACTAAAGCTATCTGCGTTCACGTACTCCACTTGCTCTTATACTGGTGAGTGGTGTGGAGTAGGTTGACCTTAAGCGCCTTTGTTTGCTCGCCGGTCTGGTATCTCGGTGTGGTAGGTTGACCCCGAGCCTTCCTTTGATGTACGCTACACGGTCAGCGTCACAGCGCTAATACACAAAACGGTCTTAAATATTAAATGGAAGAAAATATAATAACTAAAATTTGGAATTTAACGTAGCCCAAACAGTAATGCTTGTAATAAACGGTGCGCACCTCTGCGGATTAACTTTGATTATTTAACTCACGACCACTAAACAAATCCTTATTTGTGTGTCCTTATTGTGTCCTTAACGTTTCCCCCCAGCCTGATCAATGCCTCGGTAGTAAAATCAGTCATGCAAATTGGGAGTTACTTCAGGAGCATGTTGTGAATACTTGGACTTCAAGTTTATTTGAATAAGTTGAGTAGTAGTGGTTGATGGTACCTAGGTGGCGCACAGGGAACTAACCATTAGCGCTAATGTGAGCTTAATGTAAGGCCCGAACACGTCTCTCAGGAGTGGGCAGACGAGAGAAAAAACTGGGCTCACTCGCTCTCCATGTAAGACACAAAGACAAGCTTTATCCTATTCCCTCGAGCTTTGTCTGGTTTGGTTCGAAACAAGTGGAGGAAGATTACCATGACTAGGAGACGAAGCAAATACTGCCATAACACACAACGAAGTGAAAACCAAGGTTCCTATTTCAACCTCTGAACTTGCACTTCTGTAATGTTGTTGTTACCAATTGGTTCCCAAAAAGCGTAGGGCCTGGTAGGCCCGAGCAATATATATATAACGTCCCAAAATTAGACCGACAAACTTTGGGAGCTCATAGATAACATTATTTTAAATACCTTTTGTAAAGTAAAGTTTTTTGCTGTGGTGCTTCGTTTAAGCGCTAGGTGAGTTAATGTCATATATGACTGCCTCCCAGCCAGTTTAAGTGTTTACGGCAAAATCAACAATGCAAATTAGTATTGCATTTATCTTAGTAAGGCAAACAATCCTAATCCAAGAAACAAACACAGAACACATAAACGAAGCACAAACATCTTATTGTTTACAGTTAATAGCAGGTTTACTATTTAAAATTAGACCGAAAAAGTTTTAAACCAGAGAATTGACTGGTGGTTTTGCGAGAGTAAGGCAGAATAGGGCACGTTGATGCACTCTTTGTGTTCATCGCAATGGGCGTGCGTTCCAACATTTGCTTTGAATAGTAAAGCTGTGATTAACTATATAATGAGATGTTTGTGCTTTGTTTTTGTGTTCTGTACTTGTTTCTTGGATTAAGATTGTGTGCCTTACTAAGATAAATGCAATACTTATCTGCATTGTTGGTTTTGCCGTAAATACTTAAATCGAGTGGGAGGCAGCAGGTAGTGACACTAGCTCACCTAGTGCTTAAACGAAGTACCAGCTCCCAAAGTTTGTCAATGTAATTTTGGGACACCTGTATATTTGCTTATATAATTTTGGGACACCTGTATATTTGCTTATAGGCTTGTAATTATTGTATTTATTTATTCCTTTTTTAAATTTTGTTTCCTTCATTCCCATGTTTAGCTTCAGTTAGCTGAAATACACACATAATTATCTTACTGGATAGATGAAGGTAAATAAAACGTAGTGTGAATACAGTATGCATTTGAATTTGTACAACACTACATTGAAATATAATAAATTGTAATGTTCAGGTACACAACTTCAAATTTACTGTCAATAATAGTAATGATGATGATGAGGAGGAGGAGACGAAGAAGAAGAAGAACAAGAAGAAGAACAAGAAGAAGAACAAGAAGAAGGAGGAAAAACAACTGACAAGCATATAATGTTACCTACAAAATACATGTTATCACATAGCTTGTCTTCACCCTGTTGTTCATGATAAGTATCTAAATCTAAAGAACTTTTCAGTTTGTCTTCAGAACTGGAATCATCTGAGTGATACAAGTTCTCATACATGGATAAGACAACATCATCACAAGGTAGTTGATGCACTTCTTCTAAATCCTTGGGATTTTGTAGATCATACCTTTTACTCGTGTTTGGGACAAGTACTAACATACTACTTGCAATGGCAAAGCAATATTGCACAACTAGCGCGGAAAAACATATATCAGTAATATGCAATGAGAGTAAACGTGCACTGTTAGGTTGCCGCTCAAGCAAACAGTCGAGTAAGGTGTAATATTCGATGTCCCAATCATGTGGCTGCATAGATGTGTCCATTCGAAAACTGGAACGTTTAAATACACGCAGGGGACTCTATGGCCCTTAGGGTTAAAATGTGTGGCTTGATTATTGTAAAAAGCTCCCGTTAAACTAGGCGAGCGTTTATGATGAATGAGTGAATGAATGACTAGGAAACTGGGGGAATCACTCGCACGTCGATCCAACGCGGGTTTTTGTTCTCATCACCCTCAGGAAGAACGGATGATACGAAGGAACCACAGTAGGCTATATGCCCCAGACAGATAGACAGATGGCCAATAAAGACGCGCAGAGGTACCTAACGATTCTAACTTTGATGACGCAATTACACCAGCGGCTGCCCAAAGAAGGCTTCCCTTCAGCGGAACCGGGATAACTCGACCGAACTAAGACGGCTTAGAGCAGGCTGCTATTCAGAAGGGTCGACAGCAATTTTCCCACGAACAAACATCTGCGTCAGCTGTCCCACACTGAGCGACACTACACAGTCGCTAACCCTATCCGAAACATGTTAAAGGAAACGAAATGTTAGGAAATGAAGGAAGGGAAATTTGAGGTAAAAGAGAAAACACCAATATTTTCCTAACCATCCAGGAAAAGCATGAAGACCCAAGGGCAGCGTGGCCTGTTCCAGGAATCGAACTCAGTTCCTCCCGAATGTGAGCCTCCCACTCTACTGTGGAACCATCTCGCTCGGTAAAGAAATTTTTAACGTTACCAATAACACTGTTCAAAATGGGTAAGAGGAGCATATGTTACAGGAAATTGTATATATAGGTTACCATAAATTAACAGTAACTGTTCTACTCACAAGTCAGTCAACCTTTACATTATAGCAGTTACATATCAACTAATTCATATTCTCTGTATTGATAATTATCGCATACTCCTTTTCGATAAGATATAATGAAAATGTGTGTAGTGGAGACAAGCGTTAAATGGAAGCAATGAAATGGCGTCTGAAGGATGTGGCGGTTGCGAAATAGGAAATAAATAAAATGAAACGATATGGGCTGCCAAAGCACACACCTGCGCTACAGATCGCAAACGTTTTACCAGAATGGATAGCTGAGAAAGGTAAACGTAGATACCGTTAATTTATGTGACATACGTCGCCCGTGTTTTGAATTAATTTATTATTTCCTGTAAGAATTGCAATTCTAACTTGTGTAATGGGTTGTGTTAGTTCGTTAGCTTAGAGGGATATTATTAATGAATACATCTTACGATTAATCAGTAGTGCTATTACATATGATGATGCGATCTTAATAGTTACAGCGAACTATTCTTAATTTACACTGAAATACAGACTGAGTAACTGGAAGCCGAAACACTGAGGGCAAAACCTCGTGTACTCCGACCTACTAGAGATCTATTGAGGCTAGCACCTTCCCAGGAAGAAGTTATGGAATTAAAGGAGGCTAAAGGTCTCAAACAGTAAGGTCACAGAGACGCTCGGAAGTCCACTCAAGTTCACCTATGCTATTCAAACGTAATGTATACAGTCCTCTTAGTAGAGAAGAACCTAAAACAAATGGTGAACAATTTTTTAGTTAAAAAGTAAGCGAAATGAAAGTGAAATTTAAGTTTGAAAGTGACTGACTGGAATTATTTTGGTTCATTTGTCTCATGTGGTGTCTGTAGATTCTGGACTTCTTGGAAGTTGGTATTTGATATTCCTGATGAAAGTGTCATGGGAATCACAATAAACTGTCACAGTTAAAATATTCATACCTCATGGGGAAGAAATATAGCTGGGTTTTTGTAACATCTACTGTGCACATGGCACACAAATAAAATTTAATACTGTGCGTTAAAGCAGCACAAAATATTGAACATCACAACTACGTAGGGACAATCACAGATGTCCAGTTTGTGGAGAAAATGAGAAAGCTCTGAACTGTGTATTAAAGTGCAGGAAAACAGAGGCATGTGTTGAAATTTGGTAAGTGGGACAAATTAAGGAAAGAGGAATTAGCAAAAATTAAATTTAATAACAACTGAACAGACTTAGGAAAGCTGCGTAAGAAACGCAATAAAATTGCCATATAGTGAAAGTGGGGTTAAATGAGTTAAGAAGCTCTCTTATACAGCCCAAGGAAACAAGCAAACCTTAGGGATAGAAATTACCTAAGGGTGTGTAAACAAGAACTAATTCATAATCGTATACATAGTAATATCTCCAGCCCGCATGACTGAGAATAACAATTGACAACATCAAGTGCCATATCTCTGGGTTTGAACCATAGATATTCCAGTTCTCCTCATAACTACTTGGGGTTCTGGTGTGTTCCAGAATAGCAGCCCTTATTAGGATTATTTGCAACAAAATCTTTCTATATCACCTTGCTTTCAGAGCTATATCAAATTACGGACGTTTAAGGCTCATTCAGCTACTGCTGGTTAAGTCAATTACCAGGCTGGTTCATATGATCATTCAAATTCTGTGGGGGCAAGCAAGTTTCTGCTTTACGTATTTTGTACTATTTGACACCTAATATGTTAACCTATACTGCTTTCTTTTACCTCTTTATCCGACAACGATGGTAGAATACACTTTATTGGTATATACCTATATGATACCGTTATGCTTCAACTGGCTTCGTTGCTGGGAATTTGAAATGTGTTTGCTGAGAGTAAAGTTGTAAGATACTGTAGATTATCATAAGCAAGTGTCTAATACAGCTGTTTTCCTAGTAGAATTGGTCAGTTAAGAATGCACCCGCAATACCTGTAAGTTAAGTGTGCTGCATACCCATCGGGCGTTACGTTCTATTGATGGCATTGTTTACGCGTTTTGATTATTTTTTACTAGATTCTTGTAGAAACCAGAAGCGTTGAACTTTGAACCTTCTCGAAACTGAGAGAGTATATATAAAGTGCCGCTTAACCAAAGTAGCATTAGTGTCTTCAAAAATATTTGGACGCTCCTCTAAGTAGACTACATTTAAGAGCAGGCATGGGGAAGAGGGGTGATAGAAGTGCAGTCGGGTATTTACCCTCTCCACTTACTGACACAATTTGAAGGACTAACCGGTTCTCTGAGGTAGACAGACAATAACGGGAGGCGTGGCCTGGTACCTAACCGATGTGACGCAGTGGAAGGGGCTAAAACTATGATGTAGGGAAAGTGACAAAATGTGCATTTTCTCCCCACCTATGGTTTAAAGCGAAGATACTGATAGTGATCACAAGTAATTTTAATTTGAACCGAAAAATACAAGTTTGATCCAGTGACCAAACTCTTGATCACAGTTTTTGGTGAGCATTCTATTTGAATTTCTAATTGAGGTTCTTAATTAGTTGTATTTTGTATTATATTACCTTCACAACCAATGCTACCAATACTGTGGTACATTAAATTTACAAAGCGAGCAAGCGAATTTGACTTACAAGCTAGCATTACTTATCTTACAGGCTAGCAAATACGTTCTTGAGTTATGAAAACAGCTTAGCACACCCACATCATAAATGTTAAGAGTAAGCGCGTATACTATGTTTCAATAAGAGGACAGTGTTTTTTACTTTCTGTACAAGCAAGTAGAGGAAGTATTGTATTGCACCCTAAAATTCGATGTCGAGATTTCACCGGAAATATGTTTTGTGGGCCACTAAGTCCCAGGAAAAAGCACTTTTGAAAAAGGTCGTGAGACAGACAGAGAGAGAGAGAGAGAGGGGGGGGAGAGTTTGTGCTCAGCATAACTCAAAAACGAAAAGTCGGATAAAAAAAGGTTTGTGTTTAAGTTTAATGTTTTTCAAGGATGCGACACAAATATTTTGAAGAAATTGCTCCACTCTAAACTACCATTTACATGGAAAATTTTTCGAAAAATTTTATTTTCTTGAAAATGGCTTTAGCAATTTTGATTAAAATGGCATGTGTTTGAGATATTCTTACGACAAATGAAATGAATATCTTGAATTTTCTGGCTATAGCCTATGTAGTTCTATTTACTCTGGATGACTTTCGCATAAATGCTAAACCGTAAGAGATAGACAGAATCTTACTATACAAAAATGTAGATCTCGCTAACACACACAGTCTATGTGCAAATAATGTTTTTGTACACTGCACCATTTCCGAGATATTCCTTATTATTTGTGTCAGTTTCGGAGAAAACCTTCGTGAAATGGAACATCGTTATTAATTTTCTTATCTTAGCCATAAAAAGGGAACGAAATATCAAAGCTTTAATAGATTTAACTATCGCTCAAAGTCTACTGTGTTCTCATATTCTCCTTGTACCTACAAGAAAATAAGCAATAAGACAATTTTTGCAAATGTTTATCTCACGAAGAAGATATAGGAACAAGAGTTTGTAAGAATAGTTAGTACAAGAGTAGAATCATGTGAGTGCAACACATCAGGTTTTTTTCATATGAAATCCTTATTACCACCGTACTGTTTACCTTGCATGGTTTACAAACAATACTCGCATAATCGTTGAAAAGTATAATCAATTAATTTATAGTATTGTAAAATGTACTCATAGATAACTTCCTTGATGGTACTTCAGATAGCGACGAGAAGCTTCGCGTTAAAAGCTTCGGTTGTAACAGTTTTTCATGTACTGAAAAATATCACAAGAGGTGGCATCTGTAACTCATGAAAGTGTTAACTTAATGTTGTGAAATTATTATAAAATAATGTTGATTAAATGTAAAAACCACACAACGAAGTCATCATCTAAAATACAGCAAGCTTGGTATAAACCAGCGCCAAACTCCTTTCCTTTAAATTCTCCTCCATTAGTACACATTCTTATTGTCGGTCGGCGTACTTTGTGCAAAGTCTCCAGTCACCTTAGTTCTCGGTTTGTGCCGCCGTTTCAAATATGAACAAAGGCGCTCCACTTACTACAGACGGCCGTTTCTCAAGGGTTTACAAGTCTTTCATTGGCTACTTAGAAGAAACAGTAGAACAAAACTGAGCTGCGGTTTCAGAAGAAGTGAAAGCAAGCGATGAATTGAGAGCGATGGACTATGTCAGCTTCCAGATCAATACTCCACCAGCGATGAGATACAATCGATTGTATCTCCTAGAAATAGAATATATATCACATTCCTTAAAGAGCCACATTACCAAATTAATATTCCACAAGGGAAGGAATGCAATCGATTGGATTTTCATAGAATTTCTTTAAACAGACATAGCTGTACTGCTTTCATCTCGATGAAGCAAATGGATCTCCTTCAAAGAAATTCAGAAGCATCATTCATACAGGATAGCCCATATCGACATAAAGATGGGAGGATATAATAGTTGTGAGTTCAATTCCAGGTGAATATCTTAGACAAACTCATGTATACATACAATTGTAAATATGCCTGTGTACTTGAGCATCATTGAAAGACCAATGAATCACGTCTACTTTGAAGACACACAAAGTTATGCTACTGAAATAAGTTAGCATCATCTCAAGCTGTGAGCGATTATTTTATTACTGGCCCAATATCTTGATCTTTGTTTAATCTACTGCCGGCTGCTATAGTTGTGAACAATGGGATCTCTTTCTCAGTGTATGCGTGGGTGTGTGTACGGACAGATAAAGCCAATTTTTGACTCATGAATTTAATGCTGACTAATAATTGAGCTATTTGAAGTGAGCTAGTTTATGATGTAGAATTCAACTTCTTCTTAATCTTTCCCCAAAAAAGCTGTAACTATTAAAGTATTATAACCTCTAAATTCTAACGTATCGAAACCTTATCCATTAAGAGGGAAAGGCCACTTAAAAGTTTCTTAGATGCCTCCTTATAAGGCTTGAGGATCCTTTATGTGGCGTAAATATACGACAGGGGACCTCTGGTTTTACTTCCCTTCTGAAAGTCGTCCTTGCGATAACGCCGAACAAACTGTTGATCATGTTCTGTGGGAGGGCCCAATATTGAATCGGCAACAGAGTGGCTACAAGGCGAGGACCACCAAAAGTGCAGAGAAATGGCCAATAAACCACAGGACATTGGGAACAAATATTGAGGGCCTTTATTCGTAATTATTGCAGC
The DNA here is from genome assembly GCA_030765045.1 of Tenodera sinensis. Taxonomy (NCBI): domain Eukaryota; kingdom Metazoa; phylum Arthropoda; class Insecta; order Mantodea; family Mantidae; genus Tenodera; species Tenodera sinensis. The sequence goes on along the minus strand of CM060964.1, from coordinate 38,419,339 downwards.
ATAATTCGATAAATGAGGCTATATAAACCATTTAATACAGCTACATAATATGGATCATGATGATTATATAAAATAAATAAATTCCCTTCAAATAGAAGCCATGTTAAGCATTTTTGCGTTCGAAAAAATCCATTGCCATTTGCCGGGTTTGAAACCGCGTCCTCAGGAGTCACAGGCTGGGATGTTAACCCTAGATCACGGAGAACCACAGCAAAAAAATGGATTAATGGTCTTTCTACTAATAAGAGCACTTTTAATAATTCCATATGTGAATTATAATGCGAAAAAAAGTGTGGAAACCTTTCTTCCACTGAATTTAGCATTAAATGACTCACATCCTTGCGAATAGGATCTATACTTCTTCCATCTGTAAGACTTTTAGCTGAGAGCACAAATATTTATATTTTATAAGGGAACAGTGGCAAGTATTCAGAGCTATTGCCGGATCATAATTCTTTAAATTATTATTGTAATAAAACCACAAGCCAGTCAATCTATTTTTCATTCGCATTATTTTGCTTCAAAACTTTCGCACAAAAGCACAGTTATCTTCTACTGACGTTAACACGGTATACAGTCTTTCGTGGTATTACAACTCCAAACTGTTTCCTTCTCGTAGTTTTGATTTAGTCCTTTCGCTGTCCTTCACGTTCTTGACACCAAAGCAAATAGCAATATTAAGAAGAACTAGGGGATTCTGTTTGCATATAGTGATTTATGATTTATGTGATATATCGGTTAGAATAAAAATCTCTATAATTAAATAAATTATGCTTTCCTTTGTGATTGAGTAACCACGTTTAGAAGGCAGAGATAAACTTATTTATCTATATGGTTTATATAATATGACAGATATATCATGGCAATAAAATTGTTATATTTTTGTCTGTATTCCTATAATCAGCAATAGGTTAGTTAACCAATTGTGCTAGAGGGAAAACATGCTGTTTTATTTATTTGTTTATGTATTAATTTGTTTATTCAGGAATTAATTTAGTTTTGCTTCTATGCAGCAAAAAACATTGATTTTAGTGTGAGATGACTTTCTTGTTATGAAGCTCTGCTTTGCTATGTATTTATTAAATAGCATTCAAACTTTAGTTTGCATCCCTTGCAAATCTTCTCACACATTTCGCTAATCGGAGCACTCATATACTTAAATTTTAGCCCCTTCAAGTCGTGTCCCTCCCTAACTGATAAGGTATGCCTGCCAATTAGGATAAGAGGCGTGTATGACAAACTGAATGCACTCACTACCTATTTCTCTTTTAGCCAATAACCGTCGAATCTACCCTTGTGCCGTTACTCCAAGTAACCAATGATATGGACAAGACTTCGTATTACGATAAATAATGTGACGTAAGCGTGAGATGCAGTGAGATTTTCTTAGGCGTGGTTTGTACCTATGCCATTCAAAGCGGGCAATCATCGTCTTTCTTTACATCTGCAAGCCGCTGTCTACAGAGGTTCTTGTGTCAGGACAATTACTCAGATTGTTATTCGATTTGTTAAAAGCACAGGGAAGCACTATAATTGTTATTATAACTTTCTTACCACTACGGTCTCTGATATTAGTAGCTTTCCTTCCTTTGTTTGATCTACCGTGAGGTGGGGCAAAGCGTATCTCATTATATGATCTCCCTTGCCGTTTCGGAATCAAGTGCTGAACAGAAATAATACCACTTGGTTCTGACTTACCACTAATGGACAACGCTTATGGATGCGTGCACAGTAATCGGATTTACTGACGTAATTCTCACCAGGAAGGGCAATTATTGACGATGTTTTAAGACCTCAAAATGCCCAACTAGACCGTCGTCAGCAGCTTATTTCCTAAAGCTGCAGACAATATAGACAGGGCTTAATCTGGGTTCGATTCCACTAGGAAAGAACCTCGTTGAGACTTTGCCATACTCCTCTGTTGGGCTTCTGCACTTGAGAAAGTTTTGAGCTGATACTGGACTCTCCGTTATAGTTAACACGCAAACCGTTCATTTCATACACACTGCATAGTGACTATTCTCAACGGTTTATCTAGACTTGGAGTATCGCTGAAAACCTGAAGAGCAAGCAATTTGTGCGTCCCTGAAACACCATCTTCTGTCTCGTTCTCCGAAGAGTCTTCTGCCAGCTGCTCCATTGGCAAATTGTGGGATTTTCTCTAGGTGTACGCGTGGGTGGTGTGAGAATGGACATCACTAATTACGCTTATAAATTCAGCGAACGCTAGTGGTCAAACAGTTTGAAGCTGGTTGCCAATTGTTTGAGGTTGAAGAATTGAGGTATTCATGAATCTTATCATTCCAAATTGTAATTATTGCATTATATCTGCTAACAACTAACGCATTCACAATTTACGGTGAAAATATAACTGCTTACGTAATAATAATAATGATAATGATAATGATAATGATAATGATAATGATAATGATAATGATGATGATTATAATGATAATGATGATGATGATGATAATGATGATGATAATAATAATAATAATAATAATAATAATAATAATAACCATAATAATAATAATAACCATAATAATAATAATAACCATAATAATAATAATAATAATAATAATAATAATAATAATAATAATAATAATAATAATAATAATAATAATAATAATAATAATAATAATAATAATAATAATAATAATAATAATAATAATAATAATAATAATAATAATAATAATAATAATAATAATAATAATAATAATAATAATAATAATAATAATAATAATAATAATAATAATAATAATAATAATAATAATAATAATAATAATAATAATAATAATAATAATAATAATAATAATAATAATAATAATAATAATAATAATAATAATAATAATAATAATAATAGTAATAATGCAAAGTGTACGTTAGTACAAAAGAAAAAATATGCTGAGCTGAAGGTTCCCTGATCGTGGGCACTAAATGTACATACCCCGACCGCGGTCTTCATACGCTGTTGCTGTGGATAATTGATCACATTAAACACTACTGTAAGATTGTAGCACTCGGAAGGAAAGATCCAAATTTTAGAAATACGACTCCCTTATGAAGTTTAGTTCCACCAACTTATCACTCCCACCAATGTCCCTAAAAGGTGTACCAATCCTGAATCTGCTGATTATTATCTGAAATAATTTTTACTGTGATACTTTGCTGAATTCTATGAACTTCATTTCCTTTCTAATGTTCTGACTTTTCTTTCCCGTGTCTTTGTAACGTTTACTTACGTTTTATACATTTATGCTACCCACCAAACCAGAATAATCAGCCAAGTCATCCCTTATGCATCTGCATGTTTCAGTTTTGCTCTGCAACTCCACTTAAAACTTCAACTAGGCCATCAATTGCACTGAAATTATCTTAATTTCTTAGCTTAAAAGAAAGGTAGTTTCACTCTAGGTATCTATGTATGTAGATGTCACTATCTGTACCCAAAACAGATTACCAAGTATAAAGAAGAGCAAGATGTTTTCACTCATTGTCACTTGTATTGACTATTGACCGTACTGCACATGAACCCTTTTATTATTCATGTCCCTTACGGATTATGTCGGACACAAGTTGATGCCCCTGTCTTACGAGAGTGTGTTGCAATCAATCAATAGGCTTCAAGCCCCTGTAATTAACATGTCCAGATCAAGCCTCCAGCTCCATTTTGTGTGATATGTAATTAGTTGCAAATGACGAAACACCCACACTTTTTGCACCGCTCAAGTTCAATTGCAATCTGTCACTCACAAACGTTTATCTGCCTGCTGGAAACACAGCAGTGAAATGACTGGAATGTATGTGTGTTTCCATCAATGAACATGTAAGAAAGTCTAATAATAGTCAGAGTACAGGACAAGCATGACTTCTAAGCTGAGGTTACAGGCTACTGATGATATTTCAGAATGAAATGCTGTCTACTAACAACTAAATTGCTTTTTTCTGAGGTGAAAATAAGTCTAGTTTAGTATAATCCTCCCTTGGTCGCCAGAGCTCTGAGAGACCACTAGGTTTATTTAAACATTGCAGTTTGGGAATGAACGCGCCTACACATTTCCCTGACTGCTACATCTAACATTACACTTTACTCGATTGTTTGCTGCAGCAACACCCTGTCAAGAATGACTAACCGGCAGTTACGTGTCGTACAGGTGAATCAGACCCTGTACGTCTACTATCATTACATACGGCCGCCATTTGTTTTTGCTCATTAGTTGCACAATATCCATATCAATTAGTATGTTACTACGTCTCATCATCATCAACATCATCATCATCATCGACAGTACATTTCAAGTTTCAAGTTGTTATAGTAACTGTCAAGATGTCATATCTGACATTTATGTTTGTCCGACTTATAGTTCTTTATCAAGGGCGACGAAACTGCCTCGTGTCAGCATTTGAACAGCGAAAATAATCTCAAGAAATCTATTTAGATAATATGTTCGTTGCACAAGTTATTATAGTTGCAATGTTTCACATTCTACAACCCTATCAGCGAGTGTCTTTCGAGTAGGCTCTAGTAGTATCGGTACGTATCATGGAAGCCTCTGGGGATGATTTATTCTAATTATTGTTAAAAGCATCTTCCTTGGAAGACCAGACCTTTGTTGCCCCTTTGATAATATTGTTCTTCCAAGGTCGTTTCTTCGAAGTCTCAGTATACACTGAATTATTGTACTAGCTCTAGTCAAACTCCACAATCAAGCAAAAATTCTGACTGCAATGTAAATCGAAGCACATTAATCCAAGCCTGTTGGTATTTTGCGTGCAGTTGTTTTCATGCATGTAATCGCAGGGTAAGATGATGATGTAAAAGAGCAGAAACTGATGCCTGAAGTACAGCTAATGAGTTAATGCTCTTTCCCCAAACACTAAAAGAGGAGTAAAAGGAGAGCTGACTCACCCGTACTGACCCGTGTCTGCCCTTCTCTTGAAACAGTAGACATGTGGCAGATCATGATGTCCAAAGAGATAAACAACTCAAAAATAGCAGCAACGGTTTCATTACTGTCATTGACTCAGGAGAATGTCTTTGTCTTTGAACGTGCAATCGTGCTGTGGGGTGGGGAGCTTCTTGGTACGAGGTCAATAGAGTAACACCAACAGTTCGCAGTTACTGTCTTACAATGTAGTTGAACTCTAAGCAGTGCCAGTGTTGTTACAATATTATATCGTGTGGTCTCTTGACTCTCCAATAAACATAATTCATTAGTGATATTATTGAAAGTATGATCATAATTGCTTTGTTTGATGCTGTAAATTAATGTATTAGTGATGCTCTTTCGCGTAATATTTATTGCCCCGTGAAAGAAAGGATAAGTCACTTTTGAAGCAGGGTGTAAGACATCAGAGCGAGAGGAAACAACAACAGCGCGTTATCTCTGGTTTACTTATCAACTACAAGGTCATAGCTAAACTCCTGAGTCAAATACAGCCGTTCCCTTTTTCGCCCTCTGTCTACGTCTATACTTCATGCTGCAGTAACTACTGTCCTTGTAAGCCACATAATGCATTCTCAGGTCATACACAACACAACCACTGCAGCCAAATTATGTTATTCCAGAAACGGCTGGAAGTTCCTACCATCTTAAACATTCTGTTATGCCGCAGAAAAATGGTACTGTCGTCCAAGGTAGTTGCTTAAAACGTTCTAAAAGTGTGAAGTCCTTAGTATGTGCTAGAATAAGTTTTGTCCTCCCATATTTAAAGCTGATAAGTATTCACAATGTTAAAATCTCATAGAGAGGTTGCATACTGTGCAGAAAATGCAATATTTATGACTTTGTTTCTGCACAATGTGGTTCAGCTACCAAAAGGATCTACTGCTACGTATGACTTCGTACATTGTTAAACCTCTATGTTTATATTCACCAGAGAGCGAAACTTTCCCGTTACCACGAGATGAATTAGAAACACAAATCTAATTTTCAACGGATGGTTATATGCACTAAAAGTGCTCGTTCAGCGACAGGGTTTCCAAACTTTAAACGTAAATACATCATGCCAGCCACACAGAAGGTGAGGCCAGAGGCTTTTCAGAGAGCGTAGTCAACGAAATCCAGAGATGCACAGAAGTCCCTAAGAGTTACAGATATTGACACCTGGCGCATGCCCGAAATGATTCCTCTACCCAGGGAGAGGGCAACAAGGCGACCTTTACGGCACGAGCAGCAACTTCCAGGGAGGGCCAGGGAAGAGGTTCCAGAGCCCAAGCAAATGTGCCATCTGTCCGCCATCGCCGGAACGTACCTCGCTACCAACCAAACCTTAAAGGCGACCAGGGAATGAAATGAGAAATGAAATCGCGGGGAAGAGAATCCAGCCCAGCATTCGCCTTGTGGCAAGGGAAAACCACGGAAAAACCCAAGTCAGAATGGTTCGGTCGGTGGGGATCGAACCCGAGACCACCACGTTGCCGTGGTGCCACCTAGCATCTCAGAAGCTAATAAACAAATGCAGCGTAATAAAATCAAGTTAGAATATGTCTTTCTGGCATCTGGTTTATCAAGCCAGAAGTATATTCCAAATTTATAGTTTATTATTTAAATCTTCGTATATAGTTGTTTCCACTCATTATTGTACAGATTAAATCTTAAGCTAATTAGCTAAATAAAAACAAAAATTTAATGTTTACCTTCTCTACTATGGTACTAGTACTGCTGGGAAACTACAAAAGCTATCAGACGGTTCTTTATTTCGCAGGAAAGGTCAGTTTTTTGCGAGCTGCTTCTACCGATCATCAATTTTCTGGACAGTGCTGTGATCACTGGGATTAACAATTCTAGGCACGCTGGCAATGAGAGAGAAAAGGGAAGAAGGTTTTGTAAGATATGTGGTGGATACTTCAGAGCGTTGGAGACAGACTGCGAAAACAAAAATTCATGTTTACTTGAGCCATTCAATAAAGCAAAATTAGCCTGAAGAAGAAGTATCACATTAGTTTCATTTTGCTGTTGTGAGCAACACAACAGGGATCTTATCTATATTTAACCGAATGGCACAACATACTGCGGCAAAATCAGTTCAACTACTTTTCTATAACCTTATTTTCTTCTAAAGCCTTTGCACAAAAAAAGTCCACATCTACTGACGTTAACACAGTCTACAGCCTTTCTTGATATTATAACTCGTAAGTGTTTTCTTCTCCTAACCTCGACTCAGTCTTTTCACTGTCTTTCTTCACTTCCCCTGTCTCGCATACACTAACTCCAACGATACAATCACTCGACGCTCGTTAAAACTTCTTCACGACGTGACTACATACTCACAGCTGTCTTACACTCCCTGACACACCGACCGATTCAGGTTTGTAAGTTTAACTAACTCCCTACTGTTTTCTCGCCTCCTTATGTAGCGGAGAAAACATCACACGAATCTTTCTCGACTTCCCTAAACTCGCCGGCGACGACGTAGCCAAATATTTCCGAAGGCTATGTAAAACCCTTGCGTTGCCACTTAATTGTTATTAGCCACATGTTCGATCGCGTGAGTGGTGCCGGAAGCTTGACCTTGAGCCTTTGATCGCCCACCTGGTATAAGGTGTGAAGTAGCTTTTCCCCGATCGTCCTTTGTTGTGCGCCGTGGTTGGCGTCACAGTACCTTCGTACATCATACAAACATTCTAATGATCGTATGTCCCATACTTATGGTACGAGTTGGCAACCCTAGCCAGAGGCACAATGCATGACAATTGAAACGTAAGGAAGTAGGCATTCTTTCTACACTTCAGATAATCATGTCCATAAGCCCATAAGCCTGTTACTAAGAAACACAGCGAGGGCGCAAATATATGTGCGTATATAAACGTTCATTAAAAGTGCATATTTCGTTTCACGCCATGAAGTATTTGGTATACCGTATCTATCACCATCTAATGCCAGACAATCTGTCTCGGATGACTGATCGATATTCTCCCTCTCAATTCAAAACTTTAATTTTCCTGAAAGCGTTGTAATACATTACTTTGAGCCACTGAATGCTTTACTTGATGTAAACGCTTGGTTTTAGTTCTCGCGTGGAAATGCGGGGGTGCTAACTCCAAATATGATTTTGTACCTATCTGATGGGAGCACTATGTACCTGACTGATTTACTGGCTTCGTGACAGGCGAAATTATGTTCAAACTCACACCTGTGTACTTCGCCACATTAGAAGATGCTAACTAAAGGACGAAGTTCTATAAGGGTTTTGAAATATTGTGACCATTATAAATTACGATGCCTTTGAAAGTTATGCAGATAATATATGTAACAATGGGGCTCAGAATAATAACCGATAGCTCGTCCCGCAATTCTGGTAATATAACTTTCGGGAATATTGGCTCTGGTTTCTGTTTAATAAGATTAGGGATAATATGTTTTAAGATTTTAAAAATGAAAGATCATAGTTTTGTTTAATGTAAAACAATTATTTCATCTGCGTGAGGCTGCAGTACAAATTAGTCCCTGGTTCAATACCCACCAGAAGTTTAAGGGCCCCTGCATATTTCACCGAAATACACCCTTAAATTATTTTGTCAGCAGCCTTACGTTTCGTTAAGAAATCATCTTATTAAAGGGTATACTTTAAAAAATATGTAGATGTCATTTTTTCAGGTTTAGAAAAACCGAAAGGATATCTCACTTTTAAATCCTTCTGGAGATCCGATCTTGAAAATATGTGGGATGTCAATTTTATTTTTTTCTGAAGGGAAAGGTACATAGATAAGGAACATTTATTAATATGCTATTTCTATCACACAGCTACTGTTTATCCACAATTGACTTGATGTTTACAACTTTTAAACGAATTTGGAAAAAGAGTTTGTAAGCTGGTTTGTTTCAAAAATATCGATTTTGTGTTTTTCTCTGATTTTGCAAGTTTAACGCCTATTTTAGCATAATCTGGTCTTTTAACCCCTGAAAACTTGCCACAAGTGTCTAAATAAATTTAGCTGTCCAAGGACGGACATGAATAAAAAATTATATATTCCTTAAATTGTTTTTAAAAACATATGGAAATAATATCTATGTGATGTAAAAAGCCAGTACGTTTAAAAAAGCATTACGTTATATGTGTACAAAATTTCATTCTTCTAGAGCGAATAGTTTCTCTGAAAAGTGGAGTTAAACTTCTTAAAATTAACATTGGAATCATAAAGCATACAGCCTCCCCTAATTTTGATTGAGGCTTTTTTCTAACTTATTTGTGGTGTTACTGACTTTTTCTTATAACACTATCATTAAAATTATAGATCCTAGAAATTTTGCTCATTAACATGGGTGAAAAAATAATATATTCATTACAATTATTTTAAAAATTGGATCAACTTATCTAGGTAATATAAACAATTCCGTATAATTAGAAAGCTTTGATTTATGCGTGTACCAAATGTTAAACTTCTAGAGCAAATATTTTCTCTCAAAAGTGGAGTTAAACTTCTTAAAATTAACATTGCAAGCATAAGGCTTACACATCCCCTTAAATTAGTACTATTTGGCAATGGATTCAGTGCCATGATGAATGAGCCAGCCAAGTCAGAGTGGTGTCTATTTATAGTGTATTGTTTATACTGCAAATCGTACCACTGAATGCTGCTATGTTGAGGCTGTTATGATTGCACTGTAGCTTCGATTTCATTCTGGTGCAAAAAGATATTAAATAAGGGTGAGTAAAGACCCTGAAGGACTTTAAATGACTAGCAATTGGCTTCCATAAGTGCGGCAAGTTACACAGAGATATTGCAATTCAACTGGGTATAAAGAAGGCGTGTGTGACAATAAAAAAGTATAAGAAAAACGGCGAATTTTCAGATCTAGAGCGAAATGGTAGGCCAAGGGTTGCATTGCTCCGGGAGGATAGAACTATGGCAGTTATATCCATAATTATGAGAGTGGAAGGTAGAGGAAGCTGTCCCTGGGCCGAAAAACCGCCGAGAACTTCAGAGGCATTATCCGAATCTTGGAATAACATTGCCGTGGAAGAGTGTAGTAATCTCGTAAAGAGTATCACAAAGGAGTAAATGTACTGTGTTTGAAAGTCAAAAGAGGCCCAATGAAGTATAACATCTTCTAAACTGTAGCCCATCGACAACAATCGACAACAATGGAAGCAGTCCCCACTTTAACCCATCCCACGCAGCAGACAAAGAGGTAAACAAAGACCGGACCAACCGTCATATGCCCATACATACTAAGCGTATAAAACCTGTGAAACCAAACGGCTCCGTATCAGTCGTCGCCGAGAGTAGCATAGTACTACGGTCACAAATTGAGGATGTTCGACGCGGCTTCGAACGAAACGTCTGGAAGGAGAATTTCCACTAGACCACGGCCCACAAGCCCCGATAATCATTTGGTATTTAATGACACTGGCCGTGAAAGCTTAAGCAATTTGATCAATATGCTATGAATTTATAATAATGTATAGTGTTATATGTTTTTGGAGGAAAACATCTCAAAATATCATTGGGTGTTCTTAAACTTTTGGTAGAACCAGTAACCGCATAGCCGCTGCATTCTCTGACACTAGACAGCTTGGGTAAGCAGCAGTACTGGAAAGTGCTATACGTACAGCACTTTGAATCCCTGGACACTTTTGTAGTTTCCCCAACCAGGGGGCGATATTTCTCCATCACGTTGCTCCTCGATTGATCCCCCAGGACTTCACGGGACTAGTGCACTCCGTTCTAGGCCCATGAACACGAGAAGAGCTTGTGCTTTTATCAGGGCTTATACCTGCATTTCCAACTCGGCATTAATGACACTTCGAATTTTTGTATCATAAATTAGTGCACAGAAAACTACGTGGCTAGACTGCTGGTGGGCCGGCTGCATGAATGGAAAATATAATTGCAAAGGAGCTTCTGTTCTATTAAACGCTTGCTGATAACACCAGGTGGAGTTAATGTTGCTACTCTCGGCCATTTTCACTATCTGTTGCGTGTGTTGCAAGGTGTAGTTCTGTTACTTCATTAGCTGGTTTCTATTTCTGAACCCGGGCAACTAGGAACTGAGATTTGAATACATAATTCAATACTATCTGGAAGTATAAAAATCTCACGTCTCCACTCTTGCACTAACCATTCTTACAAACTCTTATTCCTATATCTTCATCGTGTTAGTTGAGACAAGCATTTGCAGACATTTTCTTATTGCTCATTTCCTTGAAGCTGCGAGAGGAATATGAGAATACAGTAGGCTTTGAACGATAGTAAAATCTTTTAAAACTTAGAGATTCCGTTCTCTTTGCACGGCTAACATATAAAAAATGAACAATGATGTTGGATTTCACGAAAGTTTGTTTTCCGAAACTGACACAAATAACAAGGAATACCTCTGAAATGGTTGACTCTATAGAAACTTTAATTTCACATAAATGCTGTGTTTTAGCGGGATCTAAATTTTTTGTGTAGTAAGATTTTGTCTAGCTCTTACGTTTTAGGAATTATTAAAAAATTATCCAGGGTAAACAGGACTACATAGACTATAGCCAGAAAATTTAAAATATACATTTCATTTATCATAAAAGTATCTCATACATGTCATTTTAAGCAAAATCAAAATTTTCGAAAAATTTTCCATGTAAAGGGTAGTTTAGGGTGGAGCAATTGTCTTCACAATTTTCGTGTCGCATCCTTGAAAGACTTCAAACCTGAATATCAACTTCGGTTTTGAACCGACTTTTCGTTTTTGAGTTATACTGTCCCCAGACTGACAGATATACACACAGACAGACACATACAAACACACACATGGACCTTTTTCTAAAAATGCTTTTTTGGTTTCAGGGGGCCTCAAAACATATTCCGGTGAAATCACGACATCGAATTTTTGGGTAGAGAAAGTAAAATTGAGCAGTGTATGGGCGTCTTTTAAGGACGGCACTACGTGTGAATGGCCTAAAACAATATATATATGCATATAATAAAAATCTACGAGATTCTACGAGATGTTAAAAATACAATTATGTATTACAATATGGCTATTCTTAATCTTGGACATTCAAATATGGCGTCTGCTGTGTCACGCCCCTTTTAAATATCATTATCACCATCAATATTGAATTTGCTACAATTTTATAACTGCACAAAGAGATGCTCAAGAAATTTTCAGAGAGGTTAGAGTCAAAAAATAAGCTTAAAGAGCAAGAGTAGGGAACAAGAACCACTGGTGTAATTAAATTGAGTTGCATTAAAGTTTTAAATGTTGGTGAGTTAGCCAAAACCACATTTAGTTTTTTGTATTCTTCCGGATTTACAGATTTGGACACACCTTTCTCAGAAACTACTTCCGTTACAAGTCTGAAATTTTTTGTGACGTTCAAAACCACCTAGTTTAACAAAGTTAATTGAAGGATAATTATATCTGCAATAAATTGAATTTTTGAAAAGTAAAAGCTATGAATTTTAAGTGTAATAATACTTTTTCTATACACAAATGTTTAGAGCTTATATTAATCCACTAAAATTATTTATCATTAAGCACTTTATGCTTTCTAAAAACTGAAAGACCTATAAACAAAATTGTGGCAGGTGTGTGTCATTTACTAATAAAATGGGTTTTCAAAATTTCATTTAAAAACCTCACTTAAGAAGTCTATTGACAAAACTCATGAAGTGATATTACAAACTGTGTATTATCAGCATGTCAAAAATCGTTTATTGGATAGATGGTGTGATTTTCATTAGCTTATGACAGAGTTAATTCCTCTGACTTATGATTTTGAAAAGTATATAACTTAACATCACATTGAGATTGGCGCACGTATCCTTAATTTGAATCTTCATAAATTTTCTCATCTAAGGCAGCCAAAGAATCGTTATTTGTGAGTATGAATGCTCAATATGATTACAAAAGCAAATTCTGTACCAAAGCTATGAGTAAATACAACCAGGTAAGATGTTCGACACGCAATAAAATACATTGCCTATGTTCATAAACATAATAACGACATTATTTTTAAAGAACAATATTTCGACACATTATTGAAATAGTACACGTCTTCAATACAAAGGATTAATTTACAGAAGAGCAATTTACTTAATTTGTGAACAATTTACATAACAGATTTTCAGCATCGCGAAGCTGGAAAATGGCCAGAGTTTCTTCCATGTAAAGTAAAGTTCCAAGTTTGTAGAACTAAGTTTACTATTGGAGTATGTGATCCACTGAAGTTGCAAGTTTGCAGCTACGTCAGCATACGTTTTGAGAGGATCTGCATTCAAGAAATAGTGTGCTAGAACTGCTAATATCACGCTTAAAAGATTGGCTGGTCTAGAGTTTACTCCACTAACGGAAACGTTATTCAAATTTAGAGTCTCAAGAAATTACGCTTCAGCATGCATTGCACGTGACCTTAAAGGGACAAGGTAGTCTGAACATACAGAATTTACACATTAGTGAGTTAAATTAAGTTAAATTATCATTACTCTTATTGTTCTCAACGGTTTTTCCTAACATCTTTATAAATTATCCTATAGGTCAATGCAATTATTTTAAGTGCCTATTTACACTGATAGCTTATGTAGTTGAGTCTATAAAAAGTATTTCACCCAGCAGAAAAGCAATAAAATTTACTCGCATTAAATTATGTACCTTTTTTCTCTGAAACTACTTGCAATCCAGAATGGCACTTTTGCATGCTTGTTCTTAGCACAATCAGCTATCTTATGAGCCTCAGTTGTTTAGCCATGTATATTTGTTTATTGTAATTTAAAAAAAAAAAAAAAAAAAGTTTTCGAAGTCAAAAAAGTGAATCTGTACAAAATGTATAACGTTGTTGCTTTCATATTATAATTAATATACCATGTATTTAAAAAGTGATACTGCAACAGAAGTTGGGATGAGTCAAAAATAGAATAAATGTTCCTATAAACATGTCCGGAAACAAATACCTGTTGAGATATGAGCCATTTTATGTACTTGTGTTGAGTATTTACACTAGACAATGGACTTCATCCACAAGTGAACTCTAGGCAACAATGGATTGAGGACCGGAAAATGGGAAAGCCATGCTGCCTGACCTCTTTAACCAATCCATCCATCAGTTACACAAACATTTATTCTATGTTTGCCCAATCCCAACTCCAGGTTTAATATCAGACACCTTTTAAACACTCTGTATATTATACCATTATTACTGGGGCTCAGAAAGTTTAACTATGTGTTGTATACCTGTACAGAAAATTTTAGCTCTCTACTCTTATACTATCTGAGAAAAAGACGCACGAATTCACTTGTTTTAAGAATAAATTTCATTATTTATTCTACTGGATAAAATTATTTTTATAGACACAACCACATAAGTTATCAATGTAAACAACCATCTGAAACAATTACCATGATGTATAGAACAATTCATAAAAGTTTCCAGAAAAACCATTCAGAACTTTAAGAGAAGTGGTAACAGCTTAATTTAGCTTGCTAAGGAGCAATTTCTCTATGTTCAGACTACCTTGTTGCTTTAAAAACTATTAACGGGAAAAGATGTTTAAATATGTAAACCTCGGGGTGTGAAATCCAATATTTTAAGCATCGGCATTAGGATTTAGTTTTCTTTATTATAGCTCATAGCCCATGGTATAAATTTTAATACATATACTTTCAGATTTAGGTGTTTAATTATATTCGTATCAATATTAATAAGTGACACCAATCTTGCTGTACTACTCTAGTGAATGAGCTCCATTTGGTACACTGCAGTCCTGAATAATTGGCGTTTTACTCTTACCCTGAGGAAACAGAATACCCCAATGAATGAGGAAGATCACTCCCACCTCAGCTAAAGCAGTTTTTCTGTGGGTTTGGAAACATCCACAGCAGTATATGCGTTACATGGAAAGAGAGTAACTGAGAAATATAGATAGGGAGAGAGAGGGGGAATGTTTATATGAGGTAAATAGATAAGAGAGGACAGGATATGCGGAGGTAGTAAAGGGAAACGGTAAGAGACAAAACAATAGAGAAGCAGAGATTCAATAGAAGACAGTGCGTGTGAGCGAGAGAGGGACTGACGTGTCGAGAAGGGACGAGAGAAAGAACCGAACAGAGAGGGATAAAAAGTGAGAGTAGTGAAGGAGAGAAGGGAAATGTCTCTATTTCAATATTGCCTATGGAGCTGTGCCTGCGCTCTTACTCGCTTCACCATCCAGGGGAAACTTAAAAAAAAAGAAACCTGGTCATAGTGGCAAGTCCCAGGAGTAGAACCCGGGACCTCTCGAACGTACCAGACACAGCGTGAATCAAAGGCGCACAAGGTGAAGCTTCCCCAAACTACTCACGCAAGCAAATGCGTGACAACTATTAGAGCGGCGGAACCCAGTAGGAGTTTTCTAGATTGTTCGTGAATTTTGTTGCTGCCAGCAAGTTGAGAAAAAGGAACACTTTCGAGAAATATCACGCTACGTCCTCGCCGGTGAAAAATATTTGCAGTGTGTGTGTGTGTGTGTGTGTGTGTGTGTGTGTGTGTGTGTGTGTGTGTGTGTGTGTGTGTGTGTGTGTGTGTGTCGTGAGAGAAGCGTCGCGTCGAAAGGAACATAGGGAAGCAGTTAATTAGTGTTGAGTGACCCTATCCTCAAAATCAGCTGTTTGAGTGACAGAAAATAAAGAAAAAACAGAAAATTGTGTCAGGGATACGAAAAGCAAAATGTTGAGTTGTAATATCACAAAGGACTGAGGAATGTGTTAACGTCAGTAAAAGAGAGAAGCGTTGTGCACTCAGAAGAAACTCAAGTGACAGAAGGTAATTGGACTGGATTTTGCCGTCTTTGTCACTTTGGTATCAGAAGTGGGATTTGTCGAATTGTCAAACTGTTACAGTGTTGTTTTTATTATTACTATTACTATTGCTACTACTATTATGATGACGATGACGTCAATTATCATCGTCGTTGTCGTCGCCACCGCCACCGCCACCGCCACCGCCACCGCCACCGCCATCATCATCATCATCATCATCATCATCATCATCATCATCATCATCATCATCATCATCATCATCATCATCATCATCATCATCATCATCATCATCATCATCATCATCATCATCATCATCATCATCATCATCATCATCATCATCATCATTATTATTATTATTATTATTATTATTATTATTATTATTATTATTACTGAGCAGTGGTATCCTAAGGGTAGTAATCCTCTGTGTGTGTATGTATAGAGGTACAAAGTGTGCACGTGTGAGTCAATATAACATTAAGGGCGTGACTAATGAGCCCTCCAGCAGATATAACACATAGCAATGCGACACTGTGTAGTAAATTAACTGCAAGCCTCTTAACATGTCCATTTCCCTTTGAAGTGGCGTTCCTACAATGCTGAGACATGCTACCGACTGTGAATTTTCCAGCCTTCGAGGAAATGACACTTGGGAGATCTAACACAGCCTCATTAGCTTCCAGAATTAAGTAATCTAATTTCACGCACCCGAGCGCCGTAGCACATACACAATAGAAATTTCAAATCACATGCAAAGCTCAGTTGACACTTATACATGCATATGTTACTGTCTAGTGTTTATTTATAACCCAATACGTTTTATTCTACCAGGGTGTGAAACTTATTCCATAACTCAACAGCTAAACACTTATACTGAGGTAGAAGGAACACTAAACTCTCTTCACAAGCACTGTACCAGGCATGGGGAAGAGGGGTGAGAGCAGTGCTACCGAGACAAGGACTGAGAACTGACCGGTTCTCTGAGGTAGACAGACAACAGCGCTTCGCGTGGCCTGGTAGATAACCGCTGAGAGGCAGTGGAAGGGGTTAAAACTACGATATAGGGGAAGTGACACAATGTGCCGGTTCTCCCCATCTATGCACTATGCTATAAATCACAAACTCAGGTATTTCTTGAAGGTATTTGGGATTTCTCTACAGTGGTTTATGAAATCTTACATTTTGGGTGCAAAGCATGCTTAAACGTGTCTTGATTGATTGATTTATTTTTTTGCCCTCTCAAAAAGTGAGTTTTGCTTGCTCAAGAATACTACCTGTAGTAATTCCACGAAATAATTAATAATTCATTTAGTTTAGTACTATGTAATATTAACAGTGATTTAAAGGCAGAAAACTTACGGTAACATACACACATTTTAATTTAGGTTTATGTTCATATTTGGCACTCCAGCTAATCAAGTAGTCTGTGGGAACAATAATACTTTTAGCATTTTATCCAAGGAACTGTGGAATTAGACTTATTATGAGTATAAATGAACGAACTTGCGTTAGCAGGCTGTTCATTAAAGGCAGGTCTGCTATATTTAAAATTACAGTTACAATTACAATTACAGTGGAATGAGTGGAATTGTCAATTTAATTTTACCAACCTTAAGTCAGAGGTAAAGTAACTTGAAAAACAGTTTCTATTGGTGTATATTCTCACTTACGGGGTAGAAAACCAGTCATATTAAATGATTAGTTCCTCTCGCTGGATCAATTACTGCTGTTGAAGTCTTAAAACAGAAAGTATTTTTCCATACAAACTGAACCTATTTTAAATTTCGGAAGTTTAATTGACATGCCTAATTTAATAATTCAAAATATGGGCACAACGTTTCCATGCTGAAACCACCTTTATCTCTAACATATTTACTATTTTTAAATAGTTTCAGGTCTATTGATTTTGTTTTTAAAGCTTATGCTTTGATTGAGGGGAAATACGAAGAGTTGGCTTTTACCTACATAGGCAATATTATATCTTTTTAAATTATAAAAGAAACTTTCTAGATCAAGTAACCATAAATTACTTTTTTTCAATGAAATTAACGAACAGTAGAGCATAACTTAAAAACGAAAAGGCGGTTAAAAACCAAAGTTGGTATTTAAGTTTAATATCTTTTAAGGATGCGACATGGAGATATTGAAGTCAATTCCTGCCCCCAAAACTAACCTTTGCATGGAACATTTTTTGAAAATTTTAATCTTCTCGATAATGGTTCTAATGATTTTCCTTAGAATGACACATGTTTAGGACATTTTTATGAAAACTGAAATGTATATTTTGAATCTTCCAACTATAGCCTATGTAGTCCTATTTACTCATGATGACTTTTGCATAACTGGTAAACCGTAATCAAATCTTACTGTATAAAAACGTAGATTTTGCGAAAACATACAGTTTATGTCCAAATATTCTGCGTGAACCATTTCGGAGATACTCCTTGTTATTTGTGTGAGTTTTGGGAAACTTAAGGTGTTGTCAAATGGAACATCGTGAATCGTTTTTTCTTATATCTTAACCGTGCAAAGAGAACGGAATCTCAAAGCTTTAAAAGATTTGACTCTCCCCCAAAGCCTACTATATTCCCATATTGCTCTTTTACCTACAAATAAAATAAACAATAGGATAATATCTGAAAGTGTTTGTCTCAACTAACACTAAGAAGTTAAGGGAATAGGAGTTTGTAAGAATGGTTAGTACAAGAGTAGAGAAAGTCATGCGAGTGCACATCAGTTTTTTAATTATGTACAGCAGGATGCAGCATCTTGCCTTTTAAATCATTACTCTGAACTGAATTCAGCTCATTATCATCATCATTATTATTGTTATGATTATTTTTTTTTTTCAAAACACATTTAAATGTTTGCACGACACAATAACTTATGGTTTTAAAAATTGATTTGTTGAAAAATTTAAACTGTACCTTCACAATTAAGAATTACTGAGGATATTTCGATGAAATTTCCCATACACCTCTTATATTTCACTTAGGTGATTGAGTATACGGCATGTTAAATGCTTATCCCAAAGGAGTTGTGGGTTACAGTGTCACGTACTAAATATTTTGCAGTCGAGAAATTCAATAGAACAGTTCTTTGTCAAAACACAACAATTTAATATGACGAATCTTTACGGAGTTGTATAAATTCTCCGCCATTATTACTTTAATGAAATAAGCAGTTTGACAAAATCCTTTTTCTGGGTGAGATTAGTATTTCAGAATGCCTAAAAGACATACGATTCGTCTCTATGACATTGATAACCTGACCTGCCTTCGTATCCCCAACCGACACGGGCTAGCCGAGGTGGTTAAGGCACATACTGGTGAACAGGATGTCTGCAGTTTAAACCCCACGGACACTGTCCTACCTGACAGATTTCCTCTTCGGAGTTTCCTTCCTCATCGCTGACAAATGCCGGGTAGGCACCGTATATTAGTCCTGGAGATTTTCTTCCCCTCGCGTGTGCGCAGTAAGAACAGGCGTATGGAGTACGCACATGGAGAGGCCTCCAGCAACCGCAGCAAAGCAGCGCAAATAGCCCATAGTGACCTTAGAGTGGACGGAGTGAAGGGGAGACACAAAGTTTGACCAGATCCAGGTGACGAACGCCAAGCGTCATTGAGACATCCTTCCAAAGCGCAAATTCTACCGTCCTTCAGCCACACGCCAACCCCCGTTGCCTGGTCCCGAAGCACACAATTGAAACACATGAAGGGAAATGATGACAGGAAATTCGTGGTAGAAGAGAGACCATCTGAGTATCCACCTAGCAACGCGAGAAACCACAACAAAAAAACATGTTAAGAGAGTTTGGTCCAACAAATCACGGACCTCTAGAACATTACAATGGAGCCATCCCACTCGACAAGAGCGAACTCAAAACATTATTTCAAAAAATCAAAGTCAGTTAATTAAAACTGCCAGGGAGTTTTATTTAGGTTTCCTTCTCATTTGCTTAGTTTGCGGCACACGAGCACTTTTCTACATTTATTTTATGGCTTCATACATCGTCTGATTTTATGCGTTTGGTTAAAGGACGCTAACTTTGAGAGAGCAAGAGAGAGAGAGAGAGAGAGAGAGAGAGAGAGAGAGAGAGAGAGCGCAAGGAATAAGCTCAAATAATTTATGTTTACTAAAACAAAATATTAAAGCTCTGGAAAATGTTCACATTGAGAAACCCAATTATTTACATTAAATTAACTAGTATGCGACGTTTAATATTTTTCTTTCCCTTCTAAATATACTCAACGTTAAAAATACATGTCCAATGAATTACATTAATTGAATGTTTACAGTATCACAGAAGAAGCAGATGGAACATTGTTATTATTTTGTGATACGTTACTGCAAGGGTTGTTGGTGCAAAACAACTGGAACGACTTTGATAAATTACCCTTAAACCAAAAATAGTCGTTTTTACATTATTGTACGTTGCTCAGAACTATGAAGGTTGTTCTCATTTAGAAACTAACACGCCAAGCTTAAATACGTATCTTGAGAAAACGGATACATAGGAACCTCTTAAAATATAATATTTTCATTATGCTGAGTATTGAAAGAGTTATGTGGGCTTTTCGCATCACAAATGTTGTTCACTTTTCAGTAGAGCGGAGGGGGTTATCACGAGAAACAGGTTCATTTCCAACACCTAAACCGCCAAAAGGCTCTTGTTCGTTTAGGTTGTAAAAACTGTTACTCAAACTGTGACGTGGCCGTGGATAAACTGTTTTATATGCCTGACAATATTTTGCTTGTCTATTAGCTTTATCGAGCTTCGATAACGCTGGTCAACATGCACGAATAGTTGTACTTAATGCAGTTTTCCATCATGTTTTCAAATATGTATTCTCAATTTCTCTATCACCCACAGTTTCTTTTTTATTTAAACTTAAATTTTTTAAAATAAACATGTTTTCGTCCATTGGTTGTAAAATAAAAGCTCCTAGGGCATCGTAAATATGATGGGACCAAATGAGCTAACTCAAACGGCATCACTGCTACTCTTGTGCATGTTCAGGCATGTACGCAGGCTAAAATGCTTGCTTCCCGACTAAAACGAAGGAATCTTCAAAAGAATATAAAGATATGTACTTTGGTAATCATCATTCTTAATTTAAAGGCTATTTTTCTGAAGAAAATGGCCTAGTGTGTTGTAATTTGGGTTATAATATGTCCTCAAAAGTACACTTCCTGCACTCACACCTAGATTTCTTCTCGGACAACCTTGGAACACTTTCATCAAGAACTATCGAACAGAGGCATCAAGGCAAATGCAATTCTATTATGAGGGCCAATTATTGTTGAACCATCAAAAGGGATGCTCCACAGGCAAAATATAGCAGAAAACAGTCATTTCTTACTTCCTAGGTGAATCTGAATGTTTGAATATTCTGTAGTTAGGAATACAGAAAATATTAAAGCATTTGAAACTATAAAGGCCCATCTCTCGAAAACCTTGCATGATGGGGAAAGGCCAATGTCATATTTGAATTCAGGACAGACAAAATACTTTCAGAATAATTTATCTTTCCTTTTGAGGCAGAAAGAAATGTTATTTTATGTTCTTCAGTGTAATAACCAACTCATAAGTTCTTATTATCATCATTATCGAGATGGAATGCGCAAAACACAAGGGAAAGATATCGATATAATAATCCAAGAATAGTGCTAACGTTAGGATGGCGAAGATGATTTTGATGATGATGAAACAAATTATATTAGTTATTTCACTGATACATGATAGAAACAGGTGCCTATAATCCTATTTACAAGAAGGTTGAAGCCATTTCCCTGGTGTGTCAGGTTTGACGTACGCTTCACTTTGCATCAAGTTTGATGCCCTTGATGATGATGATGATGACGCTTCTGGCTGCTGTAGTCTTAACTTTAAAGACCTTGGATTCAGGGTATGCGTGGTTGTAATGGCATTAGTTTAAGGTGCTACGTCAGTTTTTATATCTGCTCAAACAGTTTAAATAGAGTGATCGACAGAATTACCGTTGTTGATTTTAAAAGTATTATGTTCGTATTTCTTGTAAGAGTTCCAAATTTAAACTGCAGTAAATTGCAGAAGTTTTACCAGGCAGTTTTACTAATGTTAGCCACTAAATTGTTTCTAAGAAGGCGTGAAAACGTGTTTTACATTCTACAGCGAATTGAAACAGGTGTAAAATCACGTTCGGACGGCATGGTAACCACCAGCTAGGTACGACTCATCCGCTTCGAAATTCACGAGCAAGTGCCCGAATCCTGTGTCCATGCTGCATTAGCTCTCTCCTGACATCTTTCACTTTTGATTTTCTAATTCTGATAATTCCAGCCTACGTGACCATGCAAGGGTAGCCAACCTAGCTGCACCAGAAGTTTTACTACCAAACATCTCCCAACATGAATTGCGAAGGACCAAATCCTCTATATGTATAATCTGCTAACCCTGGCTTCTTGCATATCACTTTGATTTCACTTATACACATACAATATTTTTGTAACAGTTTATCTATTATTTCATTAATTAATAATTTCTTACCGGTATGGAGGTATACATGTTTATAAAGTTAATGTGAATATTTAATAGCAATGAAATATCTTTGAATGAATAAGTGTACTCTAATTGAAAGGAAAATGCAGCAATGACATTCAATTATATGTAAGGTGCACCCTTCATTACCAACAATACCTTACTATTTCCTGTAATTTTAGGCTTAGTTGCCACAAGTGGTGTTCTTGTTCACATAGAATTAGGCCCAAAAATATTTGCTGTTAGAAAATGACATTGGACAGTAAACCACGAGCACAGAATTGCATCTATTGTTCTGGGAAATAAATATAAGAACAGAAGATAAGACAGGATGATATTTAAGAGGAAGAGGTCATCCTTACAAAACTAGGTTCTCAGAGCAGTGTCTAGACATTTTTATCTGGTGAAGAATATCTCGATTCCCATGAACTGCTGATATTGCCGTGTTTGCCTTCGATAGCGGAATCCTACGTTTATTACAAGAGTCTAGTTTATTGCCATCCGTTTCTTCCCTATCTTAGATGGCATGATACTTCTTCTCTTGAGCTCTAATATGGAATCACATCTTGATTTCTCTACACACCGCAGTTTCTCATTCATCACTTAGTATTATATCGCTATGTGAAGAATGAAGGATATACCAGGAGATTTATTTCAGGCTTTAAGGACACCTATGTGTGTATTTTCGAAAACCCAGGGTATTCCACCGAGTACTTCAAGTCGTTTGCAACATACTACGTGCGTATAAAGTTACGTGGTTGCAAATGTTGGTGCGTATATGATACACTGTTTATGTATTTTAAAAGGTACATTTAATCTACTGTATATAAAAATGATCCTTGCAATGCAACTTTTCTAGCTACTAAGCAACATTTCGGATTTATTCCTTTTGGAGCTAGAAAATAAGTTTGCTAATAAATTTACTTTTAAATTAATTGGTTTTAAAATCATTTTCTGCTCATTTGTGAGTTTCAGCTTTTGCAGAAAGTATACCTATATTTATAAACATTGGATGGGGTTGCTGATGTAACATATTTGTTCTATAGTAAATTATTTTAATAACTATAGGTAATACATACATAGACTAGAATAATCTGCTTAGAAGTTTATAATTCAAATGGGTGTAAGGGAAGCCATTGCATTTATTAAATATTAATTTAGATCTCGATATTTGGAACGCATTTTCTACATTATGTTTTTGTGTCTGACCACTTCCTACGGAGATATTTTAGTTTTGTCGAAAAAAAAGCTGGCAACACTGCAGATTGTGTGGGTGTCACTTTCACTAGGTCAGTACATAAACAAACGCCGCAGCGGCGCCTCTCGTGAGCGTAAACAAACACCACGTCGTGTCCTTTCATTTTTAGTGTGCGTAGGCCAATCAGAATCATTATCTCCCAAAACATTACAACACATTGCGTGATGTTTGCAAGCCAACATGTTTACATCCGGAAACCGGGTCAGATCCCTGACCAACCTCAACGCAACGTTGCCGAGATACTTCACGTCTGAAAAAGCTGATCAGAATATGCCTTTAATTCTTTTAAGTGATTAATTATTTCGAAACCTGTGTGATGTCCCATAATTACTACCGAAGCTATGTCAAAAATAAGTTACTCTGCGCATCTTACAAGTAACAAACTATTATCTTGGTACAATTCTTATGGAATTACGCATCTAACTTGGAACAAAAACCATTTATTTTTGGGAATTCGGTTGATCAAAGAATATAATGACTCTTTTGTTGGCAATGCTTCTATGAAGCACATATTAGAAGAAATGTAATAAGTGTACGTTTCTACGACCACCTCCGTAGCGCAGGGGTAGCGTGCCTGCCTCTGATGCGGAGGGCCCGGGTTCTGTCTCTGGTATCGGCGCAGGCATATTTCTTCCTCTGTGAGGTCTGGCACGGGGTACACTCAGCCTCGTTAGGTCCCTGAGCGGCCAATTGAGAAGCTACTTGATAGAGAAATAGCGAACTCCAGGTCGCGAAGGTCGCAAACCGGCCAGGGGGCCTTGGGGCGCTGACCGCGTTTCACCCTCCAGTTCTACACCCCGCTCACGACACCTGTAATGGGCAGAGTTGTGAAACGCAGGGGCCAGGCGGTAAGCCTTGACTCGCGAAGAGCTGTTGTGCTTGGGGTTATTTATCTCTTTGTATACAACGTATGACTTCATACTACTCAAGTAAACTTATTAAGAAACAGCTAGAAAACAAGGAGATGAAAACGACTAGCACAGGATATTCAATATGGCTCCGACATAACACACCAGGCTCGTAATCGGGAAGTCCTGAGTTTGTCTCCCACTTCTATCTCGGGGTTTTAGCGGTTTTCTCTGCTAGGTAGCTGAATGCTCGGGCGGTTTCTCATCTACAACGACATCTTTTCCATCATTTCCCTTTGCTTCCGTTTTCTTCTCCTTTTTAAATGTGTTTTTAGGTTTCGTGGCATATGGCGGTGCCAGGCGGATGCCACGGATGCTTGCCCAAAGGAAGTGCTATTCATCTTAGACATTAGAGGGCTGCTTGGTCGGCCGGCCATCCATCGCCGTCTCTAGGCGGTTCCGAAAGTGCGACGAGTCTTCCCGCCTAGAACGGTTAGGGACCCCCACGCTTTTCTGTGGCCTACGGTCTGTAACTCTCAGTGGTTCCTTCACTCCATCCCTTCCTCCAAATGTGTGCAGTCACAATAAATGCTATATAGGTTAAGTGCGCGAGGTTTTCCCCTTCACTGTGTTACATATACCTAAGCTATTACAACCTCTAAAATACTACCACTATTGTCTGAATTTTGTGTTGTTTGAAGTTTACAACTGTACCTTGTGTTTCTTTGGAATTTGTACTACTGGCTTCCCACAAGACAATATCTGAAACACAGCAAGATAGTCAATACGGCAGCTCTAGCATAATAAATGAATGCGCTGTAAATTCCCCCCGCCCCTAGCAATTAATTGGTCCATCGTAGCATATAGTGATAAAAGGAAACAAATTTGGACTCATTCTGGTTGAGTGATCCTGTTTAATGAGCACATTTGAATTAAAGATATATTTAGTAACAGAACCTCAAAGCTCTCCATTAGCTGCTTTGTATATCTTGACAAAGCTAAATCTGTTGGAGTTTACAATTATCGCTCCGCAGCACATGTATTGATTAAAATGTTCGTTTTGAGTAGTAAGAACGCATTTGTCTACAGAACCAGTACTTGCTTGGGTCACCTTTAAACTGAAACAGTTGAAAATCGGAGTGACACATAGCTAAATATTGACTAACAGAACTGCTACATACAAATAGTTTCTGGGACATACCTAATTTATGTTAGAGTTCAGCATTTGCTTATTTGCCTATTTTGCTCTTTTGTTTAGAACCGGAAGTCTATTATATGGGGTGTTGGGGATGAGTTGCATATATTTTTACTGGTAACTCAGGATAGTGTAATGCCTAGGGAGCGAACCTTCATATAGGGAACAAAAGCTTGCGGGTTTCGACTACAGGAAGTGGGAGGGGTCAGTCTGTCACACGATCACTGCACAGAGAGGGCTAAGTACAGTCGACAAACAAAAGTTGTAGTTAAATTTGTTGCATAGCTACTATTCAATGCTGTTCCCATTTGCAGTAAAATATTTACTGCCCAAATTGTTGTACATGTTCAACAGTACGTATATATTTCGGTTTTCGTGTTCCAGACTGGATCGTTCACTGGTGTCCGATACACCACAGCTTCGATATGCCCAAAAAATCCTAAATCGCAAATATCTTGGACGTTGGATCCGAAGAGGAGGACCACGTGCATGGCCACTCAGTTCCCTGGGCTTTTGATTATTTCTTTTGGGACACATCAAAGCTATGGTGCATCAGAAACCAGTGGACGATGCAGAAACACTAGTAGCAAGATTAGTTGTGGCATCTGGCGAACTTTGCACATGCCTGGGGTATTAGAGTGAGTGGGTCAAGGCTTTATTCGACGGTACAATGTCTGCATTCAATGTGGTGGTGGTGGTGTGTTTGAACATCTTTTGTAACCTATTACACTAAACCCTATGCATAATAAAGTGTATTACGGCTGAACAGAATATCATTGGTACTGACTCGGGATCGTGTTTGGGAACATGGGTTTCTAGTCGAAAGTTACTCTATTCTGTCTACTCTTTTTGTTCCTTAAGATTTTCAATAACCTTTTGAAGCACTATATATACACATTCGAATCCTACAGAAGTACAAGTTGCATGATAACAATAGGAAATCCACCCAAAAATATAAAATAAGAGCAATAACATAACTGGAGCAACACGAGAAGTCTTGCCAACCTGCGGTTCGGAAAAGGAATTCAAATGAGGGCTGTATGGAAATGCTCAGTGCATTTGCTCTGTTGTGTGCTTCCTGCTGTAGCTTGTAACAGAAAATACTGAAATAGCAAAGTGTTGCGGTGTCCAGTAGTTCTCATTTAGTACACCTATTGTCAGAAGAGGTTTTTGCACGCTAGCACTCTCGGCCAGGTCTCCTAGCAAAGTCGGGAGCCAAACTTGGATCATATTGTACACGTGTTATGGAAGAATTCAACTGCCACGCTATATTATGAATCTGAAGGGGAGTAGGGAGTAGTTGTGGATATTCCCAAGAGGATCTGCAAGAAGACTAGCATATTTACTCAAGTTAAAGGAAATTAGATGCGTGACAGAAATTAAAATAAGGATATTCTGTGCTCATACTGTAAACACCTTATTACTAAGAATTTATTTGACCTAGTTGTATCCAAACAAGAGAGGTACTGGTTACCACAGGGAATAAAGTAATCTCATTGCCTGGCGTTGCGCTAGTATGTTAATAAATACGTGACACTACTAATTAAGTTCGTGAACGAGGTGCAACAAACGAGATCAAAGGAAGGTAAGCACTACCGAAGACTTCGGCACCTTAGTCCTGCGGCCTTCTGTACCTGTGCCCCACAAGGGAGGAAGGGTTGAGAGGAAACAGAGAACGGTAGATGCAGGAGCTCCGACTGAGCAGAGGGCAGGGTCCCTAACAGTTCCAGATTGAAGCTCCCGGCAGCATCTAGTGCAACCGACACCTTTTCCCGCTCAAGGTGGCATAACCCCCTTGGAGGCTCAGAAGCCTGAGACAGCAGTGCCGGAGGTCGCAGGCTTACATAGAAGATCCTTTTGTCCTGCCATGCAGCACCAAGACACCTGTTGATGACCCATGAAAGAACCAAGCGGATGAAGGGTGAAGTGAGATGAGAAGTGAACTGAAATGGAGAGAGAGGAAAATCGGTATCTGTACTGAACCTTCCCAACATTCCCCTAGAGACCTGGGAGAACTCCGGAATAATCCATGTGTCAGGAAAGTCCGCCACCAGAAGTGAATCCATGACCTCCCGGATAGACGCTACGTCTGAGTCATTGCGGTCACTAAGGAGACAATCATCACTCATCCTGAGGTCCAAGTGAACATATTTTAGTAAATAATTGAACAAAATAACCACTGTTTCAGCTGTTCCTACACACAACAACATTGCATCTCCTAGTGGATTTTATTAAGCTTCGGAATCAATACACACAGTGTAATGGGTAAAAGTGCAATTTGGCAAATGGTACCTGAGTAAATACCCACTTTGGTGTGTTGGTGTTTTTTTCTCTTCGCCTAACAGTTTTCGCACAAAACAATCACAAATGACTTAATTTGATTTTATTTTTGTTTTTGTTTTTCCAACGTACAACTGCATTACGAAATGAACAACACCTACTATATTTACTATCCGCTTTGCTTCACAGCTCGTGCCATGGCCTACTGGCCTAGGTAGCGTGAGGTTATTGTATCAGTGTCAGAAGTAGGTTCCGGTACACATTAGTTATCATGAGAGCGTCATGCCTTCTGTGCCTCACCTGGTGAGCTCTTACTGCGGTGATATGTCACGCGTTACTTGCATTGATAGATAGTGGACAAGGCTGAAGAACATTCGGAATTAGGGTCATCGAGAAATAGCACATCAAGAGGAACCTATATAAGTATAGCTTATGGGGTATATAACAGAAGGGAACAGCTCGCTCACTACGACCTACAAAAGATCTATGTTTACATTCCTCCAGCTTGCCTTCTTTTGGTGTTCAGACAGAGTATGGATGCCAAATGTTTGACCTGTAATACGGAGATTCTTGAGGTGCAATAAGGTAAAGTATCCAAATAGGGGATACTTTTCAATTTTTCAACTTTTCTTCCATTAGAAAAATATTTTATGTCTCGATGATGCTTTGCATTCCTAAAATTATCTATTTTCTGATTTTATAGCACAAACGAGTGGTTACTGTCCTTTATTTACACAAATCCCTTTCAAATTAAAGGTAAGAAGAACGAAGATTTTCAAAATGGGTCCAAATAAAAGATATCATCATCAGCTTTCTTACTTGTGTTGATAAACACAAAAACTGTACCAATAAGTGATAAACGCGTAAGGAAAGAACAAAGACATTGTTCAAAATTATGGTACAACTGTCAATAATTCTCACTCCAAACGCTAATGACCCATCCAACGTTTCAGAACAAAAAGGAATAGCACCACATTCTTTATGTGACCTTCGATTGCATGTAACACATCATACCCTCCCCCCTTCACACACACGCACGCACACACGCAAACACACATCCACACACACACACACACACACACACACACACACACACACACACACTTGTCCTAGGAATACAGGATTATCACAAAAGTAGTAGGCAAGTTAGAAGTCCTATGAAACAAAAATTAAGTGCAACATCAATATAAATTTTGCGGTGTTATGTTGGGAAACTCTAGAAGTTTGCATTGGTAGTGTTAGGTGACATGACGGCTTAGATGACAAGTGAATGTATCAGAAGAGTCGTGACAAGTGCCAATGAAGATATATCAGGTCTGGCTGATTTGTGATTGTCGTTTGGATGTTCGGCCTGTGGCTAAGGGATCACACATTGAACATTTTGAGTTCACAGACTAAACTTCAAGACTTTCTCTACAAGACAGTGCAAACAGATTCATTATATCATTAACAGTTATGGATTTTTAACAAATTAAAGGAGTCTATTCCTTTTTAATAACCTTGTATAATCCAGTGCTGAATAGACATTCAGCATGTGCATCATCTGCATCATCAACTTGTCACTAATTTGGGACCACGTGGTGTCCTTTATTAGGACGCTGTCCCTTATTGGGATACTTTACCTTACTGTGTTTCGCGTGCTGTAACTTCAAAATGGACATGAATTATTGTGCTCGCCTTTCACAGTTATTGGGTAGTACTCAGTTCCACACATAGAGGAAACTTGTGTATATCAGACCCAATTACAGCACGAACGTACTAATTACCTAACTCCCAAATACTCATACGATTTTTTGTTCTTATATAGTGCTTAATTAATGAAGTGGCACTGAAAACATTGGATCTCCAGCATTCACGGAACACAAAGCCTGCAAGCGTTCAGGTACACAATGCAGGTCCAGGTGCAGCAGTATTTAGTACCCCTGCTCTGCAGGGAGTTGCCAATTCACCGATCGACGGACTGAATAGGATTATGGAATGCACAAGGGTCGTCGTGTTGCATTTTATTATACATGTATCGATTCTTTCATATACAACGAACGCTCTCTGCCGTTCTGTTTCTCCGCTATATAGGAACTGGAGTGAACAACAAAATCTCTACTGGTGAGCGAATTTGCAGGTGTATACATATCTCAACCCTCCATTAGTATCATACCACATCCACACAATAAAGTGGCTTACTTCATATTCTTTCCAAATACTGAAAACGCTGGCCAAAAACACGAAGTATATTTTCAAATATTTCCCCACACTCCTATAGTATCTTCTAAGAGTGACATTTATTTTCGCAATAGCTCCATAGATAAAACGTCAACAGTTATGTTATTTCTTTTAGAGTTGTCGCAAAAATATTCAGTAGAAAGTGATATTTTATTTTATTTTATTTGAACTCGAGCAGTGATTTTACTTATTGGTTTATCTCAATCAATCATACCTGATAATTGTAGCTTCTAGCTTTCTTTCTTATAATTATGAATACTAGGTGTTGAAGAGAGGCAAATAACTGAAGATAGAGTAGCAAGGTAAGGAATTCCCTAGTAAGTGGTGTTGAATATGTTAGCACATTTCTGAGGAGGTAAATTAATTTGAAAGTCTATCCAGTATTTAGAAAGTGTTTGAAACTTAAATCTGCAGCTTTCTACGGATGTTAATTAGCAGATGTGTGTGGATATTTCTAAATTATAAGTTTCTTGGGTCTTTAGTACATAATCAATGGATCTTAGGGCTGAAAAATGACTTAAAAATTATCACATTGACGAGTTTTAGGTTTATGTATATAAATGTTCCTCAAACATACAGTCATCAGCTGACAGCCAAATTTTCTAGATTCCGCCGGTTTTAAAGGCCTAACGCAAGGTTTCAAATGTCAGATGCGCTACATTTAAACGCCCCCTTCCTGCTTGAATTTCTGGCAACATTTGAAGAAAGTATGGGCCAAAAAGGGCTCAAAAACAACCAAATTCAGCGAAAAGAGGTGGTTAAGCTATGGAACTGAGGAGAGAGACCCTTACACAGAAGAGAAAACGTATAACAAACATTATTATGATGCATGTGAGTAGAAATATTGGTTTTTCTCGACTTTACATTTTTAGTACACTATCTGCTCTATACGCATTACATTTTGTGCTACACTCTTCTCTTACAAAATATGAAAATTTGTTTAGCTTTAAAAAATTAAATACACAAAAAAGAACTTTGAAAAATATTTTCAAAGTCCATTAAATCAAAAGATTAACCACTTTAAAAGTAATCATTTTATCTCCTTCCAGATGTTGATGCTGTTTGTTGGGCAGTTAGAGTTTATAAAATAATAAAACTGTTGTTATATTTTAATTTCTGATGCGCATGAGTATTTTGAGTATTAAGGTATATTCGCATTGTGAATAAATTGAATAATTAATTCTCTCAAAACCACAAAACAGATTGTGCTGGAACTTTGTGTCATAGTTTATAACATAAACACCTTTAAGTGTACAACGCATGGATTTCATTCCTATAAAAATAGAAAGTTCAAGATTTAGACCCAGGATCCCTTAAGAAACAATCGCTTATCTTAAAGACCAATATTTAGGGAATCAAATAGAAATATTTGTCTCTATTGTATAAATCTGCAACTACCAGTCTTATAAATCAAGCACTTAACTTTATCGTCCTCATCTCGAAAACAAAAATATTCGTTCTCCCATTGAATTCTATGTACTACTTTATATACTCCACGCCATCCGCCTCTGACTAGCAGGTCTGGTTCTGCTTGCCTTGGTCAGTGGAAGGGGGATAACACGTGTAGGGGAAGCGAGCACCCCTGAAAATGTGCTTTCGTAGACTCCAATGGAGCCGAGGTAGGAAAATATTTGCAAGGATTCACAATAAATAAAGTGCATTTTGTGCAGAAAGAATAACTTGCATTTTTAGTAATGCATTTCAGTTTGGACTAATTTACGAGAAGCCCAAAGCCCTGTAATAATGATTATCAAGACTATGTAACACACTCGGTCAACTCTGCGCCAAAGTTACCAAATTGGGTGATATTTCACCTTAGCCTACACGGAAAGGGATTTAGTGACGTCTTTAGAGAATCGGAGCCATCGGTATTTAGGCGACTTGGTTTGGACATCTACAATATTTGAGTTATTTACTGATGCTTCCCTAAAAGCTCAGTCTGACCCAAATACTAACGTTTTTCTTTGTCGATGCGCCATAAAGTCAAAGAACTTTAGCCTCTTTACAACACATTCTCCCATTTCCTCCTCTTCGAAAGATCACACAATATGTCTCATTGTTAGTGTGTAGGAGACCAATTGTTTTCTTGTCACCTGTCTTCAACTTGTTCAAAGCACACATCCCTATCTTGGGCTTCCTCTTCGCAATCGTAAAACTGTAAGGGCCAAGGGCAACTCCTAGATTACCGTGCATGGTTTATAGATTAATCGTTTCAGGCAGATGTGTAGTGGGTATAACGGGGAAGGGGGCAGTTTTAAAACAAGTACAAGGATCACCAAAGAAAACGATGTCGTTTTCTGGGGTCTTATTAGGCGTGAGCTCCACCACTAACCTGGACGCTCTTCAAGTTTTTCCTTTAGATTTTAACTCCTTCAAAAGCGTGTCCTGTACTCGCCGGTAAGCTACGGTTACCAGTCAAGACAGAAGGTCTGTGTGGCAAACTGAATGCACCCACTCTAGCTCTTTCTCTTTTACCCAATACGACCGAGAAGCGTAAACATATATTTCGCTTCTACGCCATTTTCTAATCTTTGTTGGGGTTATTGGTGTAACCTTTACCAGCATACCCTTGCGACGTGA
Organism: Tenodera sinensis; assembly: GCA_030765045.1. Classification (NCBI taxonomy): domain Eukaryota; kingdom Metazoa; phylum Arthropoda; class Insecta; order Mantodea; family Mantidae; genus Tenodera; species Tenodera sinensis. The sequence continues at coordinate 38,386,716 of CM060964.1, read as the reverse complement.
CCTAAAGCAAACAATGGAATGGCCAAGGCTTCGCACAGTGATAAATAATGTCACATAGATGTAAGATGCAGTAAGATTTCCTTTGGAGCTCTTTGTACAAGAGTACCTGAGGCTCCCGTTTGTGTTGTCAGGAGTTCAATTCCCTTTGGACCAGTCAGTATGACTTTTTTTCACGATTTTCCCAGTCGTTGGGCGAATGTTGGGGACTACTCATATATGCTACCACAAATTACATGTCTCTCATTTAACTTTCTTCCACATTTGAGGGTTGTAGGGCCTGACACGGTGGCCGGTAATGGATGTGCATGAAGGGGGGAGTAATTTGTTCACCATTATGGCACCTTTTCCCCGCACTTATTTGTCCTTTCACCCGGATAGAGCACAATGAAGGGACATACAAGTGTGTACGATCTAGTCCCCTGCTGAGTACGCCTACTCTTGCCTCAAACCTTTCTCCCGGACATTTGATAGTTGCAATAGACAGTCTTGGAAGCAGTTTTGGTGTCTTCCTCAGCTTCTTAAGCCAAACCCTATGCATTGTAGCACATCATTTGTTAATGCAATTCTATTAACTCGTTAGTATTTCGAACACAACTGCATAGTGACTAATCTATGCAACAGCTTTTATCATCATCAACACTTCATGGATTAGGAGACCTCTCCCGTTCCGGCCTCAAGTCTCTCTCCCCCTCGTCATCGGTCTTCCAACATCTCTCCTCCCATATGGTTTTAATTGTATGCTATTTTGGGATATCAGGTATTGTCCATCCTTGTAAATGATTTCTCCATATTTACCTATATTGGTTTATTTTATCATTTATTAGGAAAACATCTAGTTCTTCTCTTATTTCTTTTTTTTTTAATTTTATCCATTATTGTACATCCTTTTATGGCTCTAAGGAATCCCATTTCTGCTGCGTTTATTCATTACATTCTTTTTTCTTTATCATCCATATTTCTCAACCATATGTCAACGTTGGAATCACCACTGTTTTGTAAAATTTTAAGCTTGTTTCTTTCCTAGTTTTTCTTTTTAATGTAAAAATTTCTGTGACGATAAGAGATTTTATTATGCTGATATTTATGAAGTTAGAAATGTTCAGTACTGAACAATGGCATCGGGACACAAATGGCATCGTACTAGTGCTTTTCCTGTAACCGGTAGGAGTGAATGTGTGTTTATGTGTGTCTGTGCGTGTGTGTATGTATGTATGTGTGTGCTGAAGTTAAATCGATCAATTCCATCAGCCGTTCTCAAGGACCAACCTCGATCATACGAGCTGAATGTCTGCGCTAGGGGATATGATTCAGAAGTAATTGCAAAGAAACGATGTGGACAGTTTGGTAAAGGGAAGTGTCGCTGACAGAACACGTTTGGCTCTATCGCTTTATCTCCTGCCCCTCGGGTCCTCAGAGATAACCCACGCTCTTACCGAGATAGACACTTAAACATGCACATGGCACCGGCACCGGCACCGGCACGGAGGTCGAAAGGGAAGTTCACAGCGACACCTTCTTTGTATAGCAATCCACATATCCCTGCACAACATGTACACGTCAACAGCTTATGTTGTACTTATGGAAAATCAATTATAATACTTCAAGAACTCTGCGTGATGCAGTTCCATAAGGACTGTAATAAATATCTGCATACTTATTACTTACCTAAAACACCAGAACCATATAACTCTCTCCTTCTGTTTCATTTGAATTGCCACTTTAAGTTCTGTGACGATATCGAGGCTTTCACCTGAGATAGAACTAATGGTGTTATGTTTAGTGACTTTATTATTTGTGTTGCTATTAAACACACGTTCACTTCACTGGTACCAAGGTCGTGTGTTCAAACCCGGCCCAGACCGATGCATTACCAACATGGTGGGGGGAAACTATATGCCCAATTTTTCTAACTTTTTAAATTCTATATTTTAATTGTTTGATTTAAGGTATAGGCGAGCGGTTAGAACGTTCGCCTACCACCTAGGTGGCCCGGGTTCCGTCCCAGGGAGAGGTATGGGGTATCCGTGCTGGACGAAGCCGTGTCTGGGCAGATTTTCTACGCGTTCTCCGATTTCCCCCGCCATTCAGTTCACCTAATTGTTCCGTCATCTTTCCAATCATCCATTACGCCTGCATTTCATATCATCCTGTTTCTCACTCATACCTGGTGCTTGGCTGACCTCCCGCTTCTAGGTCTTCATTCTGTCCGGTGCATTGGTTCCTATGGTATGGAAGCCGCAATGGAGGAGTAAGAACTTCTCTAACGCACGTTTGACTTTATATACATAGGTTTAATACATACTGAGAGGGCTTTAACACTAATTTTCCATCTTATTCTTCACTTTTTCTAGAGCTTCACAGTTTTGTATATATTTAACGATAATTCACAAGTACATACTGACGTTAACAAGGTATGCAGGGTCCTATCTGTCCATGGGAGAGACGTTTTGGTCAAAATTGCCCCCCCCCCCCAAAGAAAAACGAAAATTGTTTTTTACCTTAAAATGTTCCTGAAATTCCTGTGCATCTGGATCAGCTAACATTTTTCATATCCCCCTCTCCATGTGCTCATTACGGCCCAGTGCTCTTCCCTTAACGTACACAGCATGTTCCTATATAAAAGCCTGTTTTTCTCAAAACTACATTTCTGCATATTCCAAATGAAGGTCGCGCCTGAATTTTGCTACAAATTCAATGAACATTTCCAAAAGTATTCATAAATAGCAGCTAAACAAAACTATGGTTCAATATTGATGTTATTATTAACATGAATTGCAAAAACGTTTTTTTTTTTTTTATGGAAGAATCAATGATTTTTAAGATTAAATTTTCTCTGTTATTAAAAATAATATAATTGTTACCCAAGTTTTACAGTACCAGTTCTGGCAATATAAGCCAATTTTGAAAAGTCAATAGACGCGAGTCACATTTTTAAAATGTGCCTAATAATTTATATATCATAAACGAATTATTCAATTTTAATGACATTTGGTGTACATCCTATTCTCATAAATACAAACACAGCAAAAATTTCAGAAAAGTCTATCAAGCTGTGTGAAACTTTCAATTTTCACTCCCAAAGTCCCTTAAAATTTCATAAACTTCGTTTTAGACAACAAATTGCTCACATACCTATATGATGTGCTAAACATAACAGAAATATGTTCAGCATATTACTGAAGACGGAAATGTTGTCATATCCAGTTGTCTAAATATACCTAAAGTAGCCTTATTTTGTAATTGTAGTTTAAAAATGTGTTTGTATATCCACAACCGCAATTCCTAGTCGTGGATTTACTGTTGGAATGTCCACGCGAAAGGATTTGCTCAAAATTTGAAAATACCGGTTCATTGCTTCGAGATCATTCGTGTTAGAATTCTCCTTTAACTTTGCTAACATACTTTATTAATATTTAAGAAGGTTCCTTTGTGTTTTCGTGGTTTCGAAATAGTCAGGTCGTATCAATGCGGTTTGCACCGCTGCTTGTGTACCTTTGAAAGTATGTTGTTTGAAGGAGGGAGAGTGAAGCAAAGCGAAGTATTCATCCACCTCTAACTGTGGTATTACGTCATATCATCAGGCGGTGCAGATGATATAAGACCTCTGACTTAGACTATCAACCACTTGCAATAATTGTCATAATTTACAGAATAAGCCACACAAATTTCAGCAAAAATCAACAGGAACTTTAAGACTATGAGATTTGGCGAAAATTGCTGAAAATTCTGATTTGTACTTTTTGCATGTTTTAGTATGCTTATACTTTGTACTTATACAGCACATTAATTTTATCAATGTCAGTCATTTTTAAAGCTCCAGGAGGACCTTTAAATCTTCTAGTGTGGGTGAGCGTTACTCGCTAAAATTCGTCGCTACAGCTTTGAAATGCTTTTTTTCGTTTTCACTGGCTTTGATTTTAGTCTCTTACAGGGAGTTTTGCTTTAGAAAGGTTGTGAGTTGACTGTGCTGAAACGAATTTGATATATCGAGCTGACATGTCACGAATCTGACACGTTTTTGCTTCCAAACAGAGAAATGCCGCCAGTTTTGTGTAATTCTATAATCTTGCCAGGTTATTTCACTGTTCTAGTTATACATTAGGCATTGTTTAGGTAGCTAATAGGCTTTAAATTATTCGTTAGTCTATAGTAAAGCCGTAACAAGTAGATATTTTATGAATTTTGTGTAGCGAAAGTGCACAGTGTAGAGGTTAGCTAAAACAATAAATTTCTAAGTTTTGTGAACAATGCGAAGGTGAAAGGAAAATTTTCATATTAAGAAACAACAAAGGAAACTAAAAATTCCCCAAAACTGCTATTGAGGCCAAGAAGAAAGCAACAGGAGGCCCCACATATGGTGCTGGAGAATTTTAGGTTGACTGGATTTAGTTAAAGTTCAGAAACATATTGTTAAACTTTAAAATCCATTTTGCTGATTTTTTTCACAATTTTTCACTATTCAAAGTGCTCCTTGGACCTCAGTTAATAACTCATTAGCTTGACATTTTCAGGAGAGCTTCAGATATCAAAGTATTAAAATTTGTCGTGCGCTGGTCAAAATATTAAATAATTGAGACAAAATTAAATATTTTTCATAATTCATATTGAAAAAGATTGAAAGTATCAATAAACTCTAAACAAAACATTGTTTTTCGCTTAAACTGATTTAATCCAAGCAATGGCGATATGACAATTTCTTTGCATCTATGTACTGAGCTCAAATTAAAAATTTAGGCGAGATGCAATAAACTGTAGAGTCCAAGGGCTATTTCATATTAGTATATCAAAAACTGATTTATTATTAATAAGTATGTTACTAATTTAAGCACGGTTTGACATAGAACATTGAAATTTTGTGTACACTGTATATTTTGTTTTGAGTGTGCGGGGAAAATTCAAAGCAATCAGAAGAAAATTGTGGATTTTTAATTTTCATAGATACATTGCCTTAAGATGAGTGGTAATTTAACTCAGTAAGGTGGAATTTAAAACTACTTCGTCCCCTTAAATCTTAATATATATTTTCCTGAAACAAGTTTTACTAAGCAATGATTCATAAACTTGTTCGATGTAATTCGGAGCTAACTCATCATAAAAATTACGCCCCATAATTGCACTTAATCCAAGTGATTTTGGATTTCGTGGACCCCTCCCCCTTCCCGCCACCCTGAAGTGGGAGCGAAGAAAATCAGTGACGTGCTCACAGTATTCTCGTTCATTGCAGTAAAACTGGCTAAGGAATAGAAAGATTCAGTAATTGCTGCAAGTGAGCGACAGTGGTCTATATATTAGGCATTTTAGTTCATATTGGAGCCTTTCTATAAGCTTCTGTTACTTTGCAGCCCTGCACTTATCTCCGCATTCGGCACACAAGTGAGTTAATTGTTTCTCCGATGAAGTGCAAATGGATTGGACGTCTGCTAAACTTGACAAAGGAGAACATAAATTGCGGTAGCAGTGGCGTACATCGGTCGAGAAGACATAAAAAGGGACGCATAATCCGAGCACATGTGTTTGAACTTAATCCTGGATAATTTCCCAGTACGGATGCTCGGTATTTTTCACGAACCGATATTAGTGTTCTGCTATCCGTCACCGCTAGGAAGTCGTGGATCGGTAGTTAATGAACTGGTATGGTTTATGTATCAGCCGCCACGAGGCTTGGCAACACAGCACATCCATCTTGTCGATAATCATTAAAATATACAATAATGAGGAAACGCCGTTGCTCTCTATCCTTGAATTTTGGTTTCAGAACAGAGGTCGTGGAATAACTTCCATTCTCTTCCTCTGGTTTGCTTTTGCAGCGTGTGTAATTTTTATCTGCTTGGTAACAACGCCCCAGTTTTTCCGTTTATATCAGTGTTATGGAATGAACTTCTGTTTTTGTTGGTTATTTAGTTGATTATGCTGAAGTAACCCGATACATTCAGCTGCATTCAAGTCGGATTACAGTGTAGTGGTACGTCCGACTCTCGCAATAAGAATATCAGTGTCAGCATAAACAGAATCAAATGCCTTGCGTATTAACTCCCTCATATTTGGGTAACCCTAGGATCTACATTATCAGAATCTACCTAATATATCGAACTTAATGAAAAAGTTATGAAACTGCAGCATATTGTATCAATTTGACAATTCGACGTATCCCACTTCTGACACCATTGTGAAGAAATGATAATTAGACGAATCCCATTTTTGCCATTAGTGTGACAAAATGATAAAAATCCCTCCGGTTACTTTGATATCAGTTTGTCTACCACACTTCTGCACAAATAAACAACAGTCTTCAGTCTATCGAGATATCACAACGCAACTGTTTACTTCCCGTAACCTTGATCAGTCCCTTCAGTTTCTTTGTTTACCCTCTCAGTCTCTCATACACTAACTCCGACGATACAATCACTCGAGGCCCGTTAAATCTTCTTTACGACGCGCCGACACATGCACTGCTGTCTCACACTCACTGACTCGTGTCGGTAACTTTAACTAACCCTCTACTGTTTTCTCGTCTCTTTATATGGTGGACATGACGTTATACGAACCTTTCGCGAACTTCTTCAAACACGCCGGCGATGACATAGCCAGATCTTTCTCGAAGGCTCTGGAGGAAACCCCGTTTGGTTCTGTGACCTATACACAAACAGTCGCGCGAGGCAGCCTGACCTTGGGCGCCTTTGTTTGCCGCCTCGGTATGTGGTGTGAAGTAGTTTAGCCCCTACAGTTCTTTGTTTTGCGCCGTGACCGACGTCACAATATTTTAGACGCAATACTTTATGTCTGCTCCAGAGCATACCACAATATACAACACCTCACGTCAAGAAAATAAATAAACATTAGAATAAAATGGATGAAAGCAGTGATGTTTTGATACACTAAAAATCCGCAAAGCAATCAACATGCTAAGTAATGCAGCAAAGCAGTCAGGAGTTTATAATAAACAGGGACTGCACTTTATCCCAGTCCACCGCAATGTTGAGTGGCAGTGGTGTATGGAGTACCTGTGTTTACTAGTAGATAGGAACAGTGCGTCAACAGCACGTAACTGCTCGTTGGTATGGATCGGCGGAACAAGCGTGCAACGTTTCTACATGTTACCCCTGCCACACAATACGTATGTGCATAGCATATGCTCTGATTTTACATATATTTACATCATATCCTAACGGACGTGTTAGTTAAGTTATACACAAGTATGTGCAATCTAGGTACATTATCTTGATAAGAACTGTATTAGGTTACAATATGTAACAAGTGCGAAACACTAAAATTCCTTCTGTTCTCAGCAAAATTCTGCTTGTTCTGCAAGAACGTTTGCTCAGCATCTCACTATGTTATATGTGTACATTTAAAATAAACACAACTGACTACGTTAGTGAAACCAAGCTGCATGCTGTTTATTTTACGCACTTATGAATAGCCAGGAATCGATTCCTAAACAAATGAAACCGTCTGCTCACCGAAGCCGCACAAAAGATTGCCCTTTCCTTTCAGAGTGCAATACCTTTGGTTTCGTGACGTCAGTAAAGACAAGTAACATCAAACCTAAAATATGTCCATGCTAGGACAAAGTGTGGTACTTGGATCAAAGAGGGTGCAAAAAGCAGCAAGTTTAGTGCCCATGCGTCCTACTGTTGCTCTCTCCCAGGTATACAGCTGCAGGCGTCTGTTGATGCGCGTGCATATACGACGGTTACGCGGTACCGGTTACGTCATGCATTCTCCGAGACCAACTAACCTGTATCGCGCGTGACTGCACACGGCTCCGTGCTCTACTTATCGAGTAACTATCGTTAAGTACTAGTAGATATAATATAATAAGAAAGGGGCAAAAAACCCGATCGACAATGAAGATATCAAAGCAACCTGATATCAACAGAACGCTTGGGGCAAGAGATATGAAACCAGCGCTATTCCAAGTCAAGGCCACGATTACAGGCGTGATCACAACACTGGCTGTTTAAGTGTTGGTTACCACACCATTTGTAAGCTATTTTCTAGTATACTTCCTTATTACCTCCATATACTTTACAGTCTTTAAGTCATGGAACAAACTTCATTTCTGTCGCCGATATTCCACTTAGGCCTTTCGATCTCAATCCGCAGAGTAGCAAAGTGCTTTATAGCACTTCAGTTGCGTTTCTTTAGTTTTGTTTTAGTTCAATGTTCTTTTAATAGTTCCACAAATGTCCTGAAGTTTTATCAGTTTATTCACTAAGTCCTTATTTTTTAATTTTTTTTAATTAGTGTCCTCCAACGTAATATCATATTGGACGGTGAATAAATGAAACGGGTGAAATGATGCTCAAATAACTAAATCCTTATCGAAATCAAATGAAATGTTGCAGCCCAGTAACTGAAACTATTTACAGGAATCTTATTTGTTATCATTATTTTGATGTTTTCAGTATTTTCTTCAGAATGTCATTACTTTTGTCTTTTCTGTTACAATTTGAAATTATTTTATGGCAATTAATTTAGTTTAACATTTTTCTCTGCAAGTCATCTTTTTGTAGTGGCTACTACTCTCTGGTCATCAAAATATACTATGGTTGACACAACATTTAATTGCTGTTGGCAGAAGGAACTAGTCAACACAAAATCTAATCAGAGGCTTACCACGCCTTGCGGTGTTGTACAGTTAAATACGCTATGAAATGACGTAAAGCCGGTGATGTAAAATCATTTGAGCCTGCAAAATTTATTTGCACTACAGGAACGAGAATAGCAGTTTTCAGGCATCAGCTGCCATTAAATTTTGTGTTCACCATGATAGTTATGTGTATCTTATAATCGTTTCTTTCCTCCCTCCACTTGTTAAGCACATATTCAGGCATAAATTAAATAAAATATCAATCAAGATATTGTTATTACTATTCATATTTCTAGTGTTACAAGTCCCAATCCTTGTTTTCTTTTCTATGCTGAAGGACTGCAGCTCGCATGCAGGGTTTAGCTCATGCAATGAGCATCTGTGAACAAAACTTGCTATGTGACTAAATGAAGATTTATGTCATACATGTTGCTTGTTCTACATTTGATTAATAGTGTACAAGTAGGGAAGTGTAATGTTGTGGTGCTTCATACATTCATCTACATGTAGTTTACTGCGTCACTAATTTACAACGTGGCTATGTCTCGTTCAGCTTCCCTGCCGTCAACTTGCGTAAGATATGTACAAACGATACTTAGAAACGCATGTACTTGTGCAGTTAACATTAATCACAAGAAAGGTTACAAATAAAACCATTTTTATGAGCACAACAAATGGAGCTTTGAAATACAAATATTCTGAGACAAAGTCATTTTTAAAATAAGAATGAAACAATTGCAATCTCTTTGTAGTGTTTAACGCCCGCTTTTACTACTACGGCACCGCAGGCGGTGACAACTGATGATACATGGAATGAAGATGGAGCACCGGTGGAATGAGATGGCGGAGGAAACCGGAGTACCCGGAGAAAACCCGCCCTGACGCCGCTTCGTCCACCACGAATACCACATGCGGGTCCCTGGGATCGAACCCGGGCCGCCTAGGTGGTAGGCGAGCGCGCTAACCGCTCGGCCACGGCGCCGCCGACAATTGCAATGCAAATCCTCTAACACAAATACAGTAGTTCATTACGTTTAGAGTACCGTATTGCACTAATAACTATACCTCTTTTAATTTCTCTCCTACGTATGGTTTAGTAGAGGAACTATTGTATTTGACCCAAAAATTCAATGTGGGGATTTCATTGGAAATATTGGTTTGGAGATCCCTGAATCCAGAAAAAGCACTTTAAGAAAACGCCCCTTTGCGTCTGTGCCTGTCTGTGAACAGCATAACTCAAAAACGAAAAGTCGGCTAAAAATAAAGTTGGTATTGAAGTTTAAGTCTTTCAAGGGTGCGACACTAACGTTTGGAAGAAAATTGCTTCACCCTAAGCTACCCCTTACATGGAAATTTTTTCAAAAATTTTAATTCTCTTGAAAATGGCTCTAACGATCTTGATTAAAATGCCATATATTTGAGATATTTTATGACAAATGAAACGTATATCTATAATTTTCTGGCTATTGCCTTTGTAGTCGTATTGACTCTGGATGAATTTTGCATAACTGGTAAACCACAAGAGATAGACCAAATCTTACTATACAAAAATGTAGATCTTGCTAAAACAGGAAATTTATGTCTGAATAAATTTGTTTGTAGAGTGTATGATTTCGGAGATATTCCTTGTTATTTGTGTGAGTTTTGAGTATTTATGTTTCTATTTAATGGAACATCGTTATTCAGTTTCTTATTTATTCACCGTGCCAAGAGAATGGAATCTCAAAGCTTTAAAGGATTTGTCTGTCGCTCAAAGCCTACAGTAGTCCCATAGTTCCCTTGCACTTGCAAGGAAATAAACAATAATTTCTGCAAAAGTTTATCTTAACTAACACGAAGAAGATATAGGAATAAGAGTTTGTAAGAATGGTTAGTACGAGAGTAGAGATAGTCATGTGAGTACAACACATCAGATTTTTTTAATTTCTCTCCTACGTGTGGTAAGTAGGGGAAATATTGTATTCGACCCAATAATTCAATGTCGAGATTTCATCAGAAATATTTGTTTTGAGACCCCCTGAATCCAGAAAAGGTATTTTTAGAAGAAGGTCCCTGGGCGTGCCTGTGAACAGCATAACGGAAAAAACAAAAGGTCGTTATAAACCAAAGTTAGCATTTAAGTTTAATATCCTTCCAGCATACGACATGAAAACTTTCATGAAAATTGTTCTATTCTAAACTATTGCCTACATAGAAAATATTTCGAAAATTTTGATTATTCTCAAAAATGGCTCTAACGATTTTGATTAAAGCGTCATATGTGTAAGATATTTCTATTGGAAATGAAATGTATATTTTGAATTTTCTGTTTATAGCCCATGTAGTTCTGTTTACTCTTGATGGCTTTTGTATAACAGGAAAACCGTTAGCGATAGACTAAATCTTAATGCATGTAGATCTCGTTAAAACAGACAATTATCATCAAATGATCTTTTGTAGAATGAACCATTTCAAAGATATTATTTATTTGTCAGAATTTTGCAATACTTACAGGCCGTTTTCAAATGGCAGGTGGTTATTCATTTTTACCTCTTGGTCATTCAAAGAGAACGAAATTTCAACGTCGTCATATAGCAACCACACTTAAAACTTCTGATTATCGCTCAAAACTTACTGCATTCCCCTGGCACCTAAAAGAAAGTTAGCAATAAGATAACTTCTGCAAATGTTTAATTCAACTAACATGAAGTTGTTAGCGGAATAAATATTTGTAAGAATAGTTTATGCAAGAGTAGAGAACTTTATGTGAATGCAACACATCAGATTATTTCTAATTGTGGTCATTATATCTGACATTTCAACTTGGACTTTGCTTTCACACAATTTAGAATTTAAGAAGTGATCCAAACTCTCACGTATGCTCAGGGCAGTATATTTTGCATGACTATTAGTAACCAGGATCTGCTTTCATTCCAATTTCAGGTACGCCAATGGTTCGGAAGACTGATCAGCTTCGGTAGGGAGAAAGGAAATCGAGAAGGAGCGAAGACAGAACTTATCCTGCAGAATAAGGAGGAGGCTTACGGGTAGCACTCAACATTCAGACAGTAGATTTGGTGAAAAACCGAGGAATGGCTCAAATATTTCACGTCATGTACAGTCTAATGGTTGTTTGAAAAAGGTTCCTCCCTCTTGAGCGAGAAAGGAGGTTGATGAAATATGTGCCACAGCCTCTCTGATGAGCGTCTCAGCATCCGTACGGAGCATTCATCTTCAAAGACTGCGGTATACGTTTCACCGAGATTGATCCTTCCTATCCTACAAGGATGATCCTCAAGTCAATGAGACAGTCCAACACTTAGTAATCTACAAGCATGAGCTTCTAACATCCAATGCTTGGTGCAAAACTCTTCAGACACAGTCGTAATACCATTAAAATCAACAGCATTCATTTTCGAAACATCTATTATGTGTAAAGTATAGGTAAGTTAGGTATAAATGCCGAGCCATTTGGCTCCGCGGTCAGGGGGTCGTGCGATTGAATCCCCGATGCATGGTTTTTTTTCGGGGGTTTCCCCGAGTCACTAGGCGAATCCTGGGACGGATATTTATATCCCCCGAATTTCTTGTCCTTTCATTTCGTTTCATTAATCATTTAATTTATCCTTCATCCTGTTTATTCTTTCAGGGTCACAAGTGTCAGCGAATGCGTTTGGCGCAGCTTGGCAGGGACGATATGCGCACAGAAACCCTTTCTCTTCCTCCTTGTCCGTGGAATCTGAGTGGAGAAAGAGCCGGCATCTAAGGGCGTTGACTCCCCTGAGTTGACTCCGGGAGACCTAAAGACTTCGAGGTGTCATCAAGCTTGGGAAACCTTAGGTACCTCTGTCAATGTCAGTGCCTTTAGTGTGGATCTGGCTGCCCGGTGTCCCCTCCCACCTCATTCTTCCTTCACAGGGATGCCCTCTTGGCAGCATAAGTACAATAAGCCTTGCTCCAGTGCCTAACCGCCTCCATATCTCTCCTCCCTATTCCTATAGGTATTAATACTTTCGTTTAACTTACGACATTTATAAGCTCGGTGCATACCAAACAGTTCCGTGGGCTTAACTTTTCGGCAGTTACAATTTTCAAAACAATACACTACTTTTAAAATTTCATGTTGGCAATAATACACTTGATATGTGTTTAAACTATGCAACCAAAATATACAACAAAATGAAACTTTAATATTCAGTTCCCGTCTAAATAAAACAATGTCTACTTATTAGCATTTATAGAGGTGGTTTGCTTATAGAATCTATGTCAGCAACTTTCTGTTCTACTTTACATCATCCCCAGTATCTGATCTAACACTAACACTACCATACATAAGTAATACTCATTACCGTATCATATACTACACATTTCAGCTTCGGTATAACTGGACTTCATAGGAATATAATAATTCTATCTAGACATTCCAAACAGCTGCAACAACGAATCTGAACAATGTATATTCAGAATTCAGCATTTAAAGCACAAATATACACATAATACAATGCAACCAGCATAAAATCATGAAAGTGCAAAACCCTTGAAGTAAGAACATAACACCAACTGCTATTCGTGATCAAAGTGTATCTGAAAGCTTGTTTTGTTGTTTTAAAATGCTATGCAAATAGTAAGAGTACCAGCATGAGTCAGAACTGGGAAGGGCCCTCAGAACCGGGATAGAGCACTTTTTTTCTTCTTACTTAATCCTTAAGAGCGAGAGATTTCGGGACGACCAAATCCTGGCGACGATGTGTGTAATCCTGGAAGGGGTCCCTAACAGTTGCAGACAGAATTTATCCGGATACCGGCTAGCCCGATCAACAAGCTCTGAGCCATAGGCATATCCCCAGAAAGCGGGTCTGTCAGCAGTCCAACGAACGCCAGGGAAAAAGCGCATATCTACCGCCCAGCCGCAACAGACCGGACGCCGTCACCTGGTTCTACAACCCTGACACAGATGATAGGAAGTGCTGGGCAGGAAATTCGTAGTAGAAGAAGAAAACACCATGGAATTCACCTACCTAGGGAAACCGAAAAAAGCCATGGTCTGAACAGCCGGTCCAATGGGAGTTGAACCCCAGACCTCGCGAATGCGAGCCTTACACGTTACGGTGGATCCATCTCGATGGGTTCCTATGTTAGGAATCGTAGTCACTTGTCATTAAATTTGCTACACGTTACAGAAATTGAAATGTCTAAACTTATCGCATTTCAACTAAAAATATAAAATAGGCAAGGGCAAAATCGGCTCAAAAGGCCCACGCGTTCTTGCTTCACTCCACCGGCCATCCCTCCCTTTTGCTGCTGTTGAGCTTTACCTTTGCTGCATTCACTGGCGCGTCGGGACGTCTGTTTCATAAAGAGTGACAGACAAAACTTTTTTTAAATTACAAAAACAGGAAAGTTCGCTGCTTAATGTGCGGATTTCAATTTACAAATATAAAGCGTTACAATATTAAACGTCCCTATGATTAGAAGCCTAAACCAAACTATGGTGACCTTACAGGTATTCGATTAAATTTCAAACGGTGCTTTCTGAATATTCCTATTTGTAAACATATAAAAGGGACGATATGATTCCATATTTTAGGATTCAGTTTTGGATTAGTTTATTTAATATAATATATCGTATTTCGTGTTTCAAAGTTTGAACACAATATTGAGTTTAAAACCAAACAATTTATTATGTTGATCAAACAGATAAATCATAAGATTATGTAATTTGGCTAACCACAGTAGGTGGCTGTAATAGTTATTGCGTGCAAAATATGTTTAATACAAAAAAGTAGTTAATAAGAGCATAGATATCATTACTATTGCGCACGGGGAACGAAGTCATCACTGTGCTTGTTCTACCATAACAACCTTCTCACTCAGCAATATAACGTGGGAAAGTAAGGCACGTTCAATCGCTACCTGCCCTCTCATGCCCATGCCTGTGTTAAACTGAATCCTGCTGAAACCCCGTAGCAATTTGAGGGTAAAGTATTATTCTAATTGAAGTAAAACTTCTTATGGGAGGGCTTTGAAGTTCTGATCCGCAAACTTTTTGTGTGACGAATCGTGGTGGGGGTAAACAATGTGTCGGGTAGAGTGAGTGAAGTGTCTCGCTTGGCTTCAGCTATCGGAGAAGAGTGAGATACGTTCAGGCGGCGTGGCGATCACTGAGTACAGCTGTTGGTTGTCAACAGAGCATCCGATGAAACATTTTGAGTATTGTTCAGTGTTCTCGTTGTTTATAATCTATTTTCTTCATCAAAATATACCGCTTCATTGTGAATATGCCTAAGTCAGTCGCAGGAAGAACAAGAGCGTGGTGAGTGGGGTGACAGTTCAGCATGCGAAAAAAGAAAGAGTAGATCTGAAATTGAACGAGATAGTAGAGAAAGGGGTAGAATGCATGCTAGTTGGACAGTGTAAATAATGAAGACAATGAACCAGCAACTAGCACCTTGGCTCAGCCACCCCCTCTTGCACCTGTCTGTAAGAATTTACAGCATTCTGATTTAACAAATTCAAAACTGCACATAATATTTTCAATCGGATTTTATAAATAGTTCATTCCATTTGCAGTGCTGTGTCCGCGACAGATTGTGGTTTAAAATAATTAAAGAATTTCCCTGTAGCACAAAAGTTTCACTTCTATCGTGTGTCTTTACGACACACCCTTTTTTACTTTCTCTACTACGTATAGTAAAGTAGAAGTAGTATTGTATTCCACCCAGAACTTTGATGTCGAGATTTCATCGGAAATATATGTTTTGAGGCCCCCTGAATACAAAAAAACAGCAGTTTTAGAAAAATGTCTGTGTGTGTGTCTATGTGTCTATCAGTCAGTCTGTGGACAGCATAACTCAAAAACGAAAAGTCTGTTAGAAACCATAGTTAAGTTCATTTAAGGTCTTTCAAGGATGCAACACAAATATTTTGAAGAAAAAAATTACTCCAGCCTAAGCTACGTGGAAAACGTTTCGAAGATTTTGATTTTCTTCAAAATGACTAACGATTTTGATTAAAATGTCATATATTTGAGATATTTTTATGACAAATGGAATATATATCTTGAATTTTCTGGCTATAGACCATGAAGTCCTATTTACTCTGAATGTCTTTTGCATAACTGATAAATCATAAGAGATAGACCAAATTTTACTGTACAAAAAATGTAGATCTTGCTAAAACACACAATTTATGTCTGAATATTTTTTTGTAGAGTGAACCATTTCGGAGATATTCCTTGTTATTTGTGTAAGTTTTGGAGAACTTATACTTCTGTCAAACGGAACATCGCTATTCATTTTTCTATGTTAACCGTGCAAAGAGAACGGAATTTGAAGATATTCCCATATTCCCATTGCACGTGCAGCAAAACGAGCAATGAGATAATTTCTGCAAATGTTTATCTCAATTAACACGAAGAAGGGTATGTAAGAATGTTTAGTACAAGAGTAGAGAAAGTCATGTGAGTACAACATATGAGATTCTTTTTATTCACGTTTACGGAAAGGTTAGGAATGTGAGATAAATGTATTGCTCTCTAAGAAACAATTGCAACATCCTGTTTTTTGTCTAGTAATGACACCTTAAACACCAGTTCTTCCCTTGTATGCCAAACATTATACCTGTTTCACATCAATTATAGTTTCTGAAGGTATATCGGATTTTGGAACATCTGCGGAGTAACTTTCGCAGAAACAGATTCCCCTCAGAATCGTATAGCACTTTCTCTTCCCTGCCAAGTCGATGTGCTTCCTTTTTCCTCTTTCGTCACGTTCTATATGCTTAGACTGTCATTACTCTTTAACCGAACTCTATTGTTGCCAAGACGACTGTCATTTCCTAGGCATTGAAGTATAGCGCAACTGCAAGCTAAATCTCATACTAGTTTCCCTTCGACCAACAGCTCTTTTTGCCTTTGATGCTTAAAATTCAAGTACCTCACCTTCTTTTACGTTTTCTCCTTATTAATTGCACCACCTTTCTTCACTTTAATTTACTTTTTCTTAGTTTGCTCTCCAATCTTATTACTGATCTTTATCTGGCTTCTGGCTTCTCGCTTCGCAACTACTTCTCCTTCTGCATCTGGTGTTGGAGGAAAGCCGACTTGCGTTGACCCCTTCCCGTCGCGTTTCTTCCCCCAGCGAGGACCACGCGGCTAAAGGAGAAGCAAACTTCTCCACTCCATTATGCTCCTTTGAGGACCACGAAAAGCTTTCAGAATTGTCAAACGTTGACAATCATCTTACAAACGAACACTCTCGGAGCTCTAAAACTTTCTTTGCATGTTGAGAAATACCTTTTAAAAGTTTTCTTATGGAGGTAGTAGCTGTATGTTTAAAAGCAGAATAAAGGAGTTCGTCAATAAGACTAATATGCTCCTTTCACAATAGTCTGCATGCAAGAAAAACTGTTCTTCACCGCATTACAAGCGTTCCTGCTCCTAAACTCTGTTTCATATAACGCTGCCTCACTTAGGTGTGTGCTTTCGCGCTCTAAACCCCCTCCCCTTCCCCCTTGTTGTTGTAGTGTTTAACGCCCGCTTTTACTACTACGGCACTGCAGGCGGTGACACTGATGATACATGGAATGAAGATGGAGCACCGGTGGAATGAGATGGCGGGGGAAACCGGAGCACCCGGAGAAAACCCGCCCTGACGCCGCTTCGTCCACCACGAATACCACATGCGGGTCCCTGGGATCGAACCCGGGCCGCCTAGGTGGTAGGCGAGCGCGCTAACCGCTTGGCCACGGCGCCGCCTCCCCTTCCCCCGTTTTCCTCTAATTGTATAATGTACATTTCTGAATGGCGATATAAACATACAGCGTAACGAAAATATTTGCCTCATTATGTATACTTCGAGTGAGAAATGCAGAATAAAATACCAAATGGTATTACAGAACCAGCGCTGGTTCACTATTAACCATTTTTACTTTCTCTGTTAGGTATAGTAAGTAGAGGAGGTATTGTATTCTACCCAAAAAGTCTATGTCGAGATTTAATTGGAAATATGTTTTGAGGTCCCCTGAATAAAAAAAAAAACACATTTTGTAGAATAAGGCCCACGTGTGTGTGTCTCTGTGTGTGGATGTCTCTGGACAGCATAACTCAAAAACAAAAAACTGGTTTGATAGTTTTAAGGATGCGACACAAAGATTTTGAGGAAAATTCCTTCACATGGAGAATTCTCCAAACATTTTGATTTTCTCGGAAATTGTTCTAACGATTTTGATTAAAATGCCATATGTTTAAGATACTATGTAATGTATATCTTGAATTTTCTGGCCATAGCCCACGTAGTCCTGTTTACTCTGGATGACTCTTGCATAACTGGTAAACCGTAAGAGGTAGACCACATATTACTACACAAGCAATGTAGATCTTGCTAAAACAAACAATTTGTGTCCCAAAATCGTTTTAGAGTGAACCACTTCGAAGATAATCCTTCGTCAAATGGAAGGCCGTTATTAATTTTTTATTATAGCTTAGCCGTGCAAAGAGATCCGAATCACAAAGCTTTAAAAGATTTGACAATCGCTAGGGACTACTGTGTTCCCATATTCCCCTTGCACATAAAGAAAAAAGCAGCAGTAAAATAATTTCTGCAAATGCTTACCTCAACTAACGCTAAGAACCTATAGGAATAAGAGCTCGCGGGAGTGGTTAGTACAAGAGTAGAGAAAGTCATGTGAGTGCAACACATCAGATTATCTAATGAGAAGTGCCATTACGAGGTGAAAAATCTGATGTGTTTGCATTCCCATAACTTTCTCGATTCTTCTACTACTTTAACAAGCCGTTATTTCTTTGTCTTCTTCATCTTAGTCGAAATAAACATTTATAACCCCATTGCTAATTTTCTTGTAGGTACCAGGGGCATATGTGAATACAGAAGGCTTTGAGCGATAGTCAAGTCTTTTAAAGATGGTCGCTGTATGAAGGTTTTGAAATTTCGTTCTGTTTGCACCGACCACAAATAAAGAAGTGAATAAGACCTTGAATTTGAAAAAAAGTGTTAAGTATTGCAAAACTCACACAAATAACAAGGAATGTCTCCGAAATGGCTCACTGCACAAAAAATGCATTTGAACGAAAATTATGTGTTTTAACGGGATATACCTACTTTTTTTTTTTTTTTTTTTTTTTTTTTTTGGTGTATAGTAGAGTTGTATAGTATGGCCTATCTTTTACATTTTACCGGTGGTGCAAAAGTCATCAAAAGGAAACCAGACTACATAGACTATAGGCAGAACCTTAAAAATATACATTTCACTTCTATAAAAATATCTTAAACGTATATCTTAATCAAAGAAAATCTAAGTTTTCAAAAAATTTTCCTTGTACGGTGTAGTTTAGTGTGGAGGAAGTTTCTTTAAACATTTCGTGTCGCATCCTTGAAAGATATTAAACTTAAATACCAACATTTCACCAACTCTTCGTTTTTGACAGAAAGAAACATATGGAATTTTTTTTAAAAGCGCTTTTTGCTTCATTCATGGGGCCTCAAAACGTATGTTTCCGGTGAAATCTCGACATTTGGGTCGAATACAATACCACCCCTAGCCACCGTCTGCTATACATAGTAGAGAAAGTAAAAAAGTGTTGTAAACAATAACTTTAACATAATAATGTTATAATGTTCAGTCGGATGATTTTTAAAAGCTAGAAATTACAGGACATAACAAATATTCAGGATATGTTGCAGCGGTTTTCATGATACTGACTGATTATCTTCGTAGCTATGAGCACTCTAATTCTATCTTTGGGTGTGGCACAGAATAAAGGCAATCACTAAGCTCCTTAAAAATACACATATATTTCCTTGCGTGTTTTTTTATTTATATCATTACAGATAATGCACTACAGCGAACTCTTCACTTATATTTTACAATAAGATTGACGTGTCTGAGGTAATTTGCTCTGAATTCCCTTTACACATTGCGTATAGGCACATCTATCCACTGTAACTCGTCGAAGAAATATTTAAAATGCTTAATCTCTATCTTTTCATGACACTCGTAGATAAATGACGTCTATGTCGTTCGAAAACTTTGTTAATCACTGAATATTAGATTTTTCGCGACAATTCCAAGAAATGGCGTCCAGCCATTTTAAAACTTTATTGCAAGAGAGAACTTAAGAATCATTCCTGTGCTGCCAAGACAACGTCGCTATGATATTGTCTCAGTCAACAACACTTTTTCATGATGTCGTTAATTACGTCATGTATTACGTTCCATATTTAATCTTAGAATCACCACGGACATGCCAAGAAATTTATATAGATCTACATTAATGAGTGTTAACACAAAAAACCTATCAATTACACAAACAGTATAAATATCGAAATTCACAATAACCAAATACACTCAATGTAACAATTAACAAAAGAACAACATCAAATGAATGAAGTCAAGTTAATGTCGAATTGTAAAATATCCTTTTGTGTACTGACGCAAACGCTCCTCTCCGTCGAAGACGTCGCCTTTAAGACCTATAAGATCTCGTGTTTGGTGTCCGGACTAGCTCTAGCAAGAGCTCCTAATCTGCAGAGTATGCGTTAGTTATGGTAGGAATGGAACCAAACGAAGAATCAACCAACATATCACTTTATTTGTAAATTTCCAGATTTGTAGAGAACTGCCGACGATATATTTATACAATGTAACTTTGTAACTTCAACTACAACGTTATAACACTTTAACTTTGTCACCCTTTAGCAACCGCCGAATTATGTATACGCGCTAGCTTACGTACAACTCCCATGTTGCACGTGCGTTATCTCGACTCAATTCAAGACGAGTGTGTGTCTTGCGTTGCATTTGTTTTTGCGCGAGCAACACGAAGGAAGCGATTTCCATTGGCTTACTTTAGAGGACGTCATGGTAAGATAGGAATCAGCCCGCTGAGTCGTTAGAAGTTTGTACATACAACAATTATAACCTTATCACTCATTTAAATCTGCCTAGGCTTCCATTCTTGAGACTTTAACATATTCAGCTTTATTACGTTTTCCCCTTAACTATTCACTAGAATCTCCTTTTGTTTCTTTCCATTATCAAATATATATTGACATTATAATTTCGGTTTCAGTACATAATACTGCTTCGATGTTTAAAAAGTATTCTGTTTTTCTTTACCTGACTGCCTTCCCCTTCCACCTCCTAGCACTTACAAGCCCGTACCTAGGGTCAAACGCCTGTCGGGGAGCAGAGGAGCCTATGGACCGGACAGAGTGAAGACCAGGAAGCGGGTGGTCAGCCAACCACCAGGTATGAGAGTGAGACAGAGGATGATATGAAATGCAGGTCTAATTGATGGATAAAAAGATGCTGGAACGATTGGCGGGTGAAACCGGAAAACCCGGAGAAAACCCGCCCAGACGTCGCTTCGTCCACCACGAATACCACATGCGGTTCCCTGGGGTCCAATCCGCGCCACCTAGGTGGCAGGCGAACGCTCTAACCACTCGGCCACGGGCCACCTTTTCAAAAAGTATACTATAATTTAATTCTCACTAATCATAAGGTTTTACCAATGACTATATTTATAAGATCACACTTTACTCGAGATTTTCAGTAATGAGAACCAAACAAAACACTCTGGTCACAGTGACCTTGACAAGTAACAAACCGGAGACTTCTCAATCGTAAGGACAGATGTAATAATTATCCACCGCGGTTTGCTAATATGTTGTATTTGGTTATTCTGATATTGGTTTATTACATCAATAATGGAGTAGATGCTTAAATGTAGTTTAATTTAGGTCATTAATATTTTCACCGTGATTAGTTTATCAAAATATCTGACGCAATTATATGCAGGGCATGTTTCCAGTTGTGTTTCTAATTTAAATTAATTTCACATGAATAATTGGTATGCGTATACGTTTCGTTCAGTTAAAAAAATTATATATAACGTTTTAAAAACACACAGCTTCAATGTATTCCTATGCAGCGACGAGTTGATTTCTGCTTCACAGGATATTGGTGTTTTGGTGTACCAACTATTGTATATTTGTTACCAAAGACACTGTGACAAGAATATTTCATTCTTACAACACAATCTAGATAGACCGATATTCAGATCTCATTACTATTTTCTGTTTGAAGGTGTGAGTTTACTGCAAAGAAAATCATGATGCACAGAAAGCGAATTTAGTAAAATGCAAGGGTAGTATGGTTATTTAATGAAGACTTCCTAGCATTGTCTTTTTTACCTATCTCTACCCCTTTCCAATGATTAAGTGACACTCATACTACTTGCTGCGAAAGACAGGGCATAGCAACAAACAAATGACATGTCGACATGAAAGGCAGGTTCTGATTACTTCTTCTGATGGATCACTAAAGCATTGCTCATTAAGGCAATGTATCCATGTATAATGTAAAAAATCCACCGTTTTCCTTTGATTGCGTTGATTTTTCCCCACGCTCAGAACATAAAATACATAGTGTACATAAAATTTTAATGTTCTATGTCAAACCGTGTTTAAATTATTATTATTATTATTATTATTATTATTATTATTATTATTATTATTATTATTATTATTATTATTATTATTATTATTATTATTATTATTATTATTATTATTATTATTATTATTATTATTATTATTATTATTATTATTATTATTATTATTATTATTATTATTATTATTATTATTATTATTATTATTATTATTATTATTATTATTATTATTATTATTATTATTATTATTATTAATTACTATTACTATTACTATTACTATTATTATTATTATTACTATTACTATTATTATTATTATTATTATTATTATTATTATTATTATTATTATTATTATTATTATTATTATTATTATTATTATTATTATTATTATTATTATTATTATTATTATTATTATTATTATTATTATTATTATTATTATTATTATTATTATTATTATTATTATTATTATTATTATTATTATTATTATTATTATTATTATTATTATTATTATTATTATTATTATTATTATTATTATTATTATTATTATTATTATTATTATTATTATTATTATTATTATTATTATTATTATTATTATTATTATTATTAATAATAATAATAAAAAACACTTTTTGATATGGATAGCTAGATACTTTGTTTCACCGCTTAGGTTATGGCTCGGTGGCAGCGCATTCAATACAATACAATGTAATGTGACGTCAATATAATACAAATACAATATAATTATTCCTGCTAACAAGATTTGTGTAATATAAAATTTCTTTTTAGCACTTAGTGGGTTATAGATATAGAACTGTAAAATATAAACCAATGTTTGTGTGGAAAGTTAAAATTGGATTTTTGGGCATAAAACTATTTACACTTTGAGGCAAAATCTCCAGTAACTCTGTAGTCAAATTGTTCCAGTCATCAATTGTTCTCTTTACAAAGGAAAATTTACCTATGCTAATATGAAATGACACTTGAACTTTACAGTTTATTGTATTTCTCCTAAATTTTTAATTTGGGCTCTGCATACAGATACAAAGAAGTTGTCATATCGCCATTGCTTAGGTTCAATTAGTTCAAGAGAAATAAAAATGTTTTGTATACAGTTTATTGTCATTTTCAAAACTTTCAGTATGAGCTATGAAAAATATTTAATTTTGGCTTAATTATTTCATATTTTTTAACCAGCGCATGAAATATTTCAATACTTTAATCTCTGAAGCTCTGCTGAAACTTTTAAGCTAGTAAGTTATACATTATGGTCCAAGGAACATTTTGAGCAATGAAAAACAAAACTTTACTTTCGCCTTCGCATTGTTCACAAAATGTAAAAACTTATTGTTCTTAGCTAACGTCTGCACTATGCACTTTCGCTAATTTATACACAAAATTAATAAAATATCTGCTTGTTATGTCTTTACTATAGTCAAACATACAACTTAAAACCTTAATATGTGGAACCAGGGCTGAAAAATTCAATGACATAGCCGGGATTTGAACCAGCAGCCACTCGATAAGCGGATAGATATGTGGTTCAAATCCCGGCTATGGCATTGAATTTGTCAGTCTTGATTCCACCTCCTAAACATTGCCCACACACGGCTTGTGTGTTTAAAAACACTTGCGTTAAGTTCTGTTGGCATAAATAAATAATAACGTAAAACCTACTAACTACCTAAACAACGCCTATATAACTAGAACACTGAAACAACCTGACAAGATTAGAGAATTACAGAACACTGACGGCATTTTCCTGTTCGGAAGCAAAACATGTGTCAGATTCGCGGCATTTCAGCTTGATATATCCAATTCATTTCAGCACAGTCAACTGACAATCATTTGAAGCAAAATTCCCTGCAAGAGACTAAAATCAAAGCCAGTGAAAACGAAAAAAAAGCATTTCAAAGTAGTAGCGACGAAGTTTAGCGGCTAACGTTCACTCACGCTAGAACATATAAATGCCCTCCTGGAGCTTTAAAATGTTCACTAAATTTCATAGATACATTGCTCAGTAAGCTACAACTGTTGCTTGTTTCACGCCATGCCGTATACATTATAGACAGATTATTGGTGTATGGCAAGATGGTAACACTGGTGTAGACATTTCAGAAACTGTGCAAAGTCTCAGGTAGTGTCACCCAAGAAAGACGGTTTATTGGATAGGTATTTGAAGAAAGTTTTCATTCGAAAGCAGAAACTGTATTGTAACAGAACTTGCAAAATGCGAAGTCCAGCTACTTTTCTAAAATTTTATTTTCCTACAAACGCACAATTTCCTTCTCGTTAGTCTTCTCTGCTATCACAACTCACAATTGTTCTTCTGATAATATTTTTCGGTCTTTCAGTGTCTTTTTTCACTTTCACCGTAGTAGGTAGGGTAGGACAGAGCTGGGCCACTTTTTTATGCGCAAGATGGCCGCCACGCGTAATCTAAGGATTACTAGGTAAGGTGGTAGGGGAAGCAGGACGTTGTAGGTGTTTGAAGGAATCTCTAGGGATAACTTTTGAAGCCTATAGCAGTGTATGTATGTTTGTGAGCATTCATGGTAGTTGAATATGCCGTTCACTATATCGATGTATGTCTCCTAACACAGGAGCTTTCTATCTTGATTGAATATATTACCCCAACATAATGTTACCTCGCCCCACATAGCCACGCTAACCAAACCTACCCTAGCCTAAGCCTCCATACTTCTACTCGTTTAACCTAACCTAATCTAACCTGGCCTAGCCTAACCTAAGGTAGATCCTCCTATTATTATTTATTCTATTCTACTAACATGATACGTTTCTAGACATTCATTCTGTCCTCTTATCATCTATCCTATTCCCTCCTCTGCTTATCTATTCTATCCTGTCATACGCTACCCTGATCTCCCTCTAGGAATTTCATAAACATTTTGATACTATTTTGAGTCCTCTGATAGATCTTTTTAAGCACTTTTAGCATATTCTTGATGCTTTTACAACATATTTAAGAATTTTTCAGACAATTTTCAGAATTATTCAGTCATTTTCATACATTTTTAAGACGTTTCGCCCCATTTTGCTACAATTTTGCACCCTCTGTTAGATCTTTTAGACGCTTTTAGTATATTCAGGGCGCTTTTACAACATATTTAACATCTTTTCAGACATTTTTCAGAGTTATTCAGTCATTTTCATTCATTTTTAAGACGTTTCACCCCATTTTGTTGCAATTTTTCACCCTCTGCTAGATCTTTTAGACGCTTTTGGTATATTCAGGACGCTTTTACAACATATTTAACAACTTTTCAAGCAATTTTGAGGATTATTTAGAAGTCATATTATATATTTTCAGCGTGTATTGAGACCCGTTTAGACTCGTTGATAGATATTTCAGCCTGTTTCCAGATATTCTGAAGACTTTTACGTCCAGTTTAAACATTTTTCAGAGTATTTTAGACGAATTTGACATTATTTAAGGCAATCCGAGAGTTATTCTGGACGCCCCTGTCCATTATTGTTTGCTTTAAGCACTTTGAAGGGTAATGGAAGATAATTTTCACGATATTAGGAATACTGAACCGTCTATTTCAAGGCTGTTAGACGTATCTCTACCAGTTAAATATCGTTTCAGTCATTTTAGAGACATTTTAAGCACTATAGGGATATTTTAGACTTTGTCACCAACATTTTGATTGGTTTTCAGAATCCTTTGAAACACTTTTATAGGCGTTAGACGCTTTTAATAGTATTTTTCGAGCGCTAATTAAGACATTTCAGCTCCTTCACAGTTATTTCGAGGATTTTCAGGGCATCTTAAACTCGTGAGAAGCATTTTTTTCGCCAGTTTGAAGATGTTTTAAGGCACTGAAGCAGGTAATTTTGAAGTTGCTAGGGGTATTTTACTAAGCTTTCTTCAGTAATCGCTTTGTTTTATAGTAGTTGAAGAGCAGTCTAACCTATTCAGTCATTTATTGCATTTCATCATCATTATCAATTACTCTATCTTATAGTCCATCTAACCTATCCTAACCTAACCTGACCTAATGAGGAAATAGGAATGTTAAGGCAAGCAATGAAATAAAACAAGAATAATCGCAATGAGATAATTTTATTTAATTTATAAGGATACATACACTAGCATTAACATTTAGAAAACAAGTATACACTGCTGAAAGACGATAGCGCCCTCCTCAGTTCTTCTTATTATTCACATTATCATTCTTCTCTCTGGGTTAGATGAGCCATTGGCGCGCGAAGTTCATAGTTCAACAATCTTCATTTTTTTTCTACAGACAAGCTTTAAGTATCCATGTCTAGGCACTATTCTCGACACTGTAATGTCCATACGCATACGTCGATATTCCATCCTCTTCAATCACTCTCTTGTCATCGTGAGGTGATAAGGCTATTTTATTAGCTTCAACCGTAGAAATATTATGATGTCGGGATAGGATTAAATTCATAGGAGTTCTAACAATTTTCAAAGTTTTAAGGCACTCTACATAGCTATTGAAGTTGATGTATTGCTTAATGGCGCTACGTTTTATACCTTTAACTTTTTTTATCACAGAACCATCAATATCGATAGCATACATTTTGGGCCTAAGACCAACGAACCGATGAATGATTTTTCCACAGGCTTCATCTTTAAACTTTCCCAACACTTTTTTGTTTTGTGTAGAATAGCATATATGGCTAGCAGGGTAATCAGATGTATCCAGATGTTCAAGCATGTGTAATTTATCCTGGTATATATCAGCTGTAGTCACTCGATGGACGAAAGAATCTGTATCTGTATACAACAGTTTAAGATTTTCAGCTCCATAATATGGAAGTAACACATCGTATTGATACGAATACATTAGCGTCTTGGAGATGTCTAGTACACTCATACCAATGTATATAGGCTTGTTGAACACTATTTTACGAGAAGCCATATGTACAGCAGCAAGATTAGGTCCATATATGGTTCGATCAATGAATGTAGGTTTGGCTATGAGTTTTTCTAACGTTTTGCTGTTTGTCACAAGCCGTATATCCATGCGATTACGAATATTTTCCATAGTTTTTCCAAACATAGCATTATTGAATAGTTTATAAAGGTCCTTCTCAAAATCATTTCTAGCTTGTTGTCGCAGTCGGTTATTAAACTCGACGTAAGGTTTTAGCCAACACGACTGATGAAACTGAAGTGCTCGATGAATCTTTGTTAATAGTAGACCGTGACTAAGAGCTTGTTTCAAGGCCATATAGTGTACCACATACTTCTTTCGGCACCCAAGATGAGCAATTAACTTCTCTGAAGACGATTTCCCCGGTTTCAGACTCTCAGGCAGGAAGGGCAAATCATTATGAAGATCGTGGAGCTCGACAGGATATTCGACATCGACTTCTAAGATGTATCCAAGGGGGTCATCTTCCTTCAATAAATCCAGGTCTATGTCTTCAGGAGAAACCCATTTAAACCCTCCATAAGGAAGGGCCTTACACATAGCCCAGCCATATTCGTTGTTTGCATCTTCGTATGTAATAAACTGGGAAGGTTTACGAGGATCATACTGTTCCATATATATATTATTAGCTTCAGCATACCGATGAGAAACCTGGCATAACCCTCCTCTTATACCAGATTCAACCATGAGCAGCTGATCGTAGTCCAGCAGCAATTGCAGCTCAATTCCTGTGTACAGTAGCATAGCATTCCACGTAAGTCCTGGAGAAGTGAAATAATGCGCAGGATCCACTTTGTGTGTTTTCAGAGTTTGGTCTCTGAACGTTTCAAAGACATCCGCTAGGAGAAGAACATCAGAGGTTAAGTAAATATCACTGTATTCACCTAAGTTTCTCACATTAAACTGGTTCCATACATTTCTAGCATGCTCATAGTCATCGCCGGTAATTTCTTCTTCATTTAATTTATTGTAGAATGCTTCCCTTGGAGGTAGATGAGCATCATTCAAAACGTCCCATGATGTGAGGTAATCGTAGGGGAACACTCCCTTACGAGTCATCAAGCCAATCTTCTCTTCTCCAAAGTACTTCTCTGTTTCGGGATGCGTCGTGAGGTTTTTCACTAACTTGTCCAAGCTTGTACTCAGGAAACGGAAGGTATCCACAAACCTGAGTTTAATATCTCCAACATATTTTGAGAATGAGATATAGCTTTCTTCAGAGCTTGGTATTACCTCCACTCTTTCGCTTGTGCATCCTAACTCCTTAACAATGAAATGAGAGTCATACCCACTCAGATTATGCATGAAGACAGGTATATAATTAGGTGTTTTACAAGCCAGGTTACATTTATTATGTAAAGATGCTCTATACATCCCGGAAACATGATCGTGATCGCGAACCTTCCAATTATCTTCTGTAAATTCATGCCCGCACAGGTAGCATATTGTAGAAGCATCGAACGATTCTTGTTCTTCAGCTGTAAGTTTCAGAGGCTTAGCAGATTTATATAAGTCACCTATTTTCTTCGCAAGGGAAGTTAGATACCCTATGAACTTCTCAGCAGCATCATGACCTCGATACACGTAGGGGTGTGTAGGAAGATCGGTTTCTACTTTGTCAACGCTGGATGATGGTTTGACGTAAACAGCAAAGCTCATTGGAGAATGACTTTGATAGGGAGTTGTATAGGACGTTTCAGGATTAGAAGCGCAGGTATGGTAAGGAGTGAGAATGCTCTCAAAATCAGCATAGATGACATATGGCAGTTTCAGCATTCTTTCCACGTTTTTGAATCTGACGATAGAGTTTTCCTTTGTAGGCATAACGCATCTAGCAATAGCATGTTGCATGCACATTTCTCTATGCTCCTCCAATTTTTTCATTCCGCTTAGTCCATATCGGTCATCAAAATGGCTGAAGCAACGTTTACACGTATATATTTTTCCATCATGTTTAGTTTTCTGCTGACGAATAAGTCTCTCAAAATCCTTTATATACACATAGTGATGTCTGGCAGTAGCATCACTTAACAGAAGGAGATCGCGATGATCATCTAATTCTTCATCAATCACCTTTATCGGAAACACTTCATGTTTTTCATCCAGTCCAAACACATTTATGGACATATTGTTGAGCTTTTCAAATTTAGAGATTTCACCCAAGCTCGTAGGAAATGAGACGCATGAGAAATCGTATTTTTCTTGGAGATCCTTATACTTGCTAACACGCTGAGGTTTATTTCGAATGAACTTAGCAAGAACAGCGTACATAAAGCATTTCTCATCGCTGTAGTTCTGAGGGTTTATACAGGCTTTTCTCGCTTCCACAGATGCAGGTAGAGGAATATAGCTGCTCCCTCGAAGGGCATTGTACTTGTTAATTCGGAGTCGAACTCCATCAACTGATAGCAAGGCCCAGTTGCTTCCTTTGAGCGTACTTTCTTCCATTTCAACACGAAGCTTCTCGAATTTTTTTTTCCAAGATGGCGTTCATATCAGTTTCTAAAAACACAGGTTGGTTACGTGTTTTAAATGTTCTGTCACATGTCTCTCCATGAAAATTCACAAATTGACACTCGACCATGATGTTAATTTTCACACTTTTATGTATCGACAGTTCTTTCTTTATAGCTTGAATTATACGATGTTTTGACTCCTGTAGGTAAGTTTTCATATCCTTGAAGGTGTCACAACGTATATAATATGATTTGAGTCGTCCTTCAAATGATGTTTCATACTCGATCATATCACACTCATCAGTCATTGTCAATAGATGATGCTTGCTAGGTTCAAACTTGATTTTCTTGCGAGATACAGTTTTTTCACATCTTTCTTCATGTACGTCTCTTCTATGCTCAGTATTGCAAACATCACCACAATGTTTACACCTGTAGACTCGACCGCATACCAACTCATGTCTCTTCTTATCATAGTTGCGTAGAAAACGCTTATCACATTTGCTACAGCTATAGTCTGGCATAGCATTCAGAACCGATTCCATCACTCCACCATTCCACATCTTTATAATATGTAGTGCGACACTTGTAAATTATATAAGTCAATAAATGCTTATAGCACTTTCCACTGACTCGCCTTGATAACTTGTCAAAGCTATTGAACGGTAATCTCACTAGGAGAAGCTGATGTGCTCGACTCGAAGGTTAATTACTGAATAACTATGTAAGCTCAAGCAAACCCCACTTATTCCACTAGCACGTACCTTATAAATGACTACGCGATTCAAGATTAAGCTTGTATTTTTAAAATATATATCATTAAACTACGTGAGTCAAGATTAACTTGTTTCATTTTTATTTGCCAGTTCAACGTTAACATGCATTTCCCCTCATTTTTAAAGTTTAAACAAGGTAAATTACATATCACCCATTATATTTATACAAATAAATGTATATAATTTTATATACTTTAATGCCAAACACACACATACTCACACCCTCACACACACTCTCCCACACACACACACACACACATACACACAAACACATACACACATACACACACCCCAACCCACACATACATGCACAAGCACACATACACACATGCACGCAGACACACACATGCATACACATACACGCACACCCACACACATACATGCACACATACGCACACAGACATACATGCACATACACACCAGCAAACACGCACACATACACACGTCCGTAAACACACACATACATGCACAAACACATACACACACTCTCCCACACACATACACACAAAAACATACACACACCCCAACCCACACACACCCCAACCCACACAGACACACATACACACTCTCTCCCACACACATACACACAAAAACATACACACACCCCAACCCACACATACACACGCTCGTAAACACACACATACATGCATAAACACATACACGCACTCCCACACACACATACACACAAAAAACATACACACACTCCAACCCACACACACATACACACATGCACACACGCACACATCCGCAAACACACACGCAAACACCCACATTCACATACGCACAAATATGCATAGCACACGCACATACACACATGCACACAAACACACACACATACACATACACGCACACTCACACATGCACAAACACATACACACTCTCCCACACACACACACACACACACATACACACAAAACATACACACACCCCTACCCACACGCTGATGACCTAGAAGTTGAGCGCCCTTAAACCAAACCAAACCCCTACCCACACACACACACACACACACACACACACACACACACGCCCGTAAACACACACATACATGCACAAACACATACACACACTCTCCCACACACATACACACAAAAAAACATACACACACCCCAACCCACACACACATACACACATGCACACACGCACACATCCGAAAACACACACGCAAACACCCACATTCACATACGCACAAATATGCATAGCACACACACATACACACATGCACACAAACACACACACATACACCTACACGCACACTCACACATGCACAAACACATACACACTCTCCCACACACACACACACACACACAGCCACACACACACATGCACCCAAACACACACGCGCATGTACATACACTCACGCTCACACGCACACTCATACACATACATGCACACACGCAAACACGCACACATGCAAACACACACACGCATAAAGATGCATAGCACACACATACACAAACAGACACACACGCACGCTCACACACACGCAAACACACTCAGGCACACACGCACAAAGATGTATAGCACACCCACAGACACATACACACCCACGCCCGCAAACACGCACACACACGCCCGTAAACACACACACATACACATACACAAACATGCACGCACACACACACGCACACACATACACGCACACACGCACACATGGACCTTGTTTCTAAAAATAATTTTTAGGGATTCAGGGGGTCTCAAAACATATATTTCGGGTGAAATCTCGACATCGATTTTTTGGGCGGAATACAATACTTTCCCTACTTACAATTCGTAATAGAGAAATCGTTTGTCTCATATAAATGTCTTTATTAGAAAGAACATGAAAAGTTTCGAGAACACAAAAATGCACTTTAAATTCTCACAAGTACATAAATTAATTCAATAATACTTTTTCCATACGTTTATCACAGTCAGTTTCAGCAATATTAACACGATAAGTTTTACCACGTACAGGATTCGTTCCGCAAACCTATGGACAAAGTAAAACACATTGTAATAACTCATACATAGAGAAAACGGGGTTTTTTCCACATTCCAAGAAGTTATTTGGCGTAAGAGTAAACTCATTTAAAGATGTGTTCCTTAACCCACCCTTGCATTAAATGGAGTAGAGAGAAGAGGAGCTTTCACCTCATAGACTTAGTTTAAATATCAAGGGTTGTAGTAATTGTATCGTATGAAAACGGTTTGTACTAATTGCCCAAGCTATTTCAAAAAGAAAACTGAGTAGAGAATCCTTGTAAAAGAAGACTGAGTAGGGAATGTCATGTGAAATGTAAAACGTGAGGGGTAGTTGAGTAGAGAATCCTTGTGAAAGAAGACTGAGTAGGGACTGTCATGTGAATGTAAAGCGTGAGAGATAGTCCCCACGTTGTGGGAACCATTGAAGTGTTGGGGGGGGGGGGTTGGACGGACATTCAACACAATACGGACATTATGTGGGAAGGCAGGGAACCCCTCGCAGTGGGGGACCACATGGGTGGTCCTCGTGTCAATGCAGAAGTATTCTTTCGCTTGTGAAAAGATTTCACCTTTCCGAACCTGCGGGTGGGCGATCTTTGGCTGCTATGTTAAGAGAAAAACACTAGGCCTGTTCAGACAGGAAAAATGCGGATGTTTATGCTCGCCGTTGGAAGTTGTAGCGTGTTCTTTTCAAAACTGTCAGAGGGGAACATTTCCAACTGTCACATAAATATATCAAGATCTGAAAGGGGGGCCATTCATTTAGGGTTTCTTACCCTCACGTTCTTTTTTCGAAAACACGTGCAGACACTAGAATAGGAGGGTCAGGGAGGCGGGGGGGGTCATTAATTATCCTTCCTTTGTCATCCTGATCGCGACAGAGCACACACCCTCTCTTTTAGGAATTCCCATGTGTCCAAAGAAATACCCATGTCACTTAAGGGGGGGGGGGGAGGGGAGAGGAGTGTGAGGGGGCGGATTATTAATGGGGAAATTATGTTAAGTGGGGCAGAAAGCTCATACCTTCTTGGAAATTCCCCCATGTGGGGGTGGAGGGGTGAGGGGGAGGGGGAGGGGGAGGGGGGGGGGAGGGGGGGCGTGACAGGATTTGATTAATGGGATATTTATGCTAATTGGTGGTGAAAGCTCCTCTTCTCTCTACTCCATTTAATGCAAGAGTGGGTTAAGGAACACATCTTTAAATGAGTTTACTCTTACGCCAAATAACTTCTTGGAATGTGGAAAAAAACCCGTTTTCTCTATGTATGAGTTATTACAATGTGTTTTACTTTGTCCATAGGTTTGCGGAACGAATCCTGTACGTGGTAAAACTTATCGTGTTAATATTGCTGAAACTGACTGTGATAAACGTATGGAAAAAGTATTATTGAATTAATTTATATACTTGTGAGAATTTAAAATGCATTTTTGTGTTCTCGAAACTTTTCATGTTCTTTCTAATAAAGACATTTATATGAGACAAACGATTTCTCTATTACGAATTGTAAGTAGGGAAAGTATTGTATTCCGCCCAAAAAATCGATGTCGAGATTTCACCCGAAATATATGTTTTGAGACCCCCTGAATCCCTAAAAATTATTTTTAGAAACAAGGTCCATGTGTGCGTGTGTGCGTGTATGTGTGTGCGTGTGTGTGTGCGTGCATGTTTGTGTATGTGTATGTGTGTGTGTTTACGGGCGTGTGTGTGCGTGTTTGCGGGCGTGGGTGTGTATGTGTCTGTGGGTGTGCTATACATCTTTGTGCGTGTGTGCCTGAGTGTGTTTGCGTGTGTGTGAGCGTGCGTGTGTGTCTGTTTGTGTATGTGTGTGCTATGCATCTTTATGCGTGTGTGTGTTTGCATGTGTGCGTGTTTGCGTGTGTGCATGTATGTGTATGAGTGTGCGTGTGAGCGTGAGTGTATGTACATGCGCGTGTGTGTTTGGGTGCATGTGTGTGTGTGGCTGTGTGTGTGTGTGTGGGAGAGTGTGTATGTGTTTGTGCATGTGTGAGTGTGCGTGTAGGTGTATGTGTGTGTGTTTGTGTGCATGTGTGTATGTGTGTGTGCTATGCATATTTGTGCGTATGTGAATGTGGGTGTTTGCGTGTGTGTTTTCGGATGTGTGCGTGTGTGCATGTGTGTATGTGTGTGTGGGTTGGGGTGTGTGTATGTTTTTTTGTGTGTATGTGTGTGGGAGAGTGTGTGTATGTGTTTGTGCATGTATGTGTGTGTTTACGGGCGTGTGTGTGTGTGTGTGTGTGTGTGTGTGTGTGGGTAGGGGTTTGGTTTGGTTTAAGGGCGCTCAACTTCTAGGTCATCAGCGTGTGGGTAGGGGTGTGTGTATGTTTTGTGTGTATGTGTGTGTGTGTGTGGGAGAGTGTGTATGTGTTTGTGCTTGTGTGAGTGTGCGTGTATGTGTATGTGTGTGTGTTTGTGTGCATGTGTGTATGTGCGTGTGCTATGCATATTTGTGCGTATGTGAATGTGGGTGTTTGCGTGTGTGTTTGCGGATGTGTGCGTGTGTGCATGTGTGTATGTGTGTGTGGGTTGGAGTGTGTGTATGTTTTTTGTGTGTATGTGTGTGTGGGAGTGCGTGTATGTGTTTATGCATGTATGTGTGTGTTTACGAGCGTGTGTATGTGTGGGTTGGGGTGTGTGTATGTTTTTGTGTGTATGTGTGTGGGAGAGAGTGTGTATGTGTGTCTGTGTGGGTTGGGGTGTGTGTGGGTTGGGGTGTGTGTATGTTTTTGTGTGTATGTGTGTGGGAGAGTGTGTGTATGTGTTTGTGCATGTATGTGTGTGTTTACGGACGTGTGTATGTGTGCGTGTTTGCTGGTGTGTATGTGCATGTATGTCTGTGTGCGTATGTGTGCATGTATGTGTGTGGGTGTGCGTGTATGTGTATGCATGTGTGTATGTGTGCTTGTGCATGTATGTGTGGGTTGGGGTGTGTGTATGTGTGTATGTGTTGTGCTGATCGCACTTATTTTGTTTTATGGAGGCACCTCCTTTGTTTCGCAACTCTCGCTTTCCCCGCTGGGTTGCGCTAGTGTCTTCCTATGGGTTGCCTCTCGGTGAAAGGAGACGAGAGTCGGAGTGCTCCTTTCGCGCCGTGCGGGGTAAGTTGTTTTGGCTTTAACTAGGGCTCAGGGTCCACGCGAAACATTTAGGCTTTCAGATAGGCTGAAGACTGCCTGACTCCTCGCTTGAGAGGGAATTGACTGGGGGTTATGCAAATTGGTTTGTTTTACCTGTATTTCTGTTGTGTTTCGACTTCCATTTCTGTATAAATTATTGATCCATAAAGGTTGTAGTTCTCGGAATTTTTAGTGCTCTCTTCTTTTCAGTTCCTCCCCCCCCCCCCCTTTCTCACGATTGTACCTAAGCCCCTATGGTTCAAAAATGGTAGCAGAGCGTGGTTTCGATCCACGGACCTCTGGGTTATGGGCCCAGCACGCTTCCACCATAAACAAACACCCACATTCAAAACAAAACACTTTATTCACAACATAAACATACAGGAGTAAACAAAGGAAACCCATACACATACGGAAAACAGATACCAAACTACTGGAAGGGTTTCAATTGTGAGACGTGAGCTCTCCTTTCTTGGCCCGTGCGGAGGTCCCTTAAGCGCACAGAAACATTTTTGAAGATACTTATAATCTCGTACGGCCCTACGTATCTAGGAGCCAACTTCGCTGCATAAGCATTTTGCTTAGAAGATTGAGTGTACAGCTTACATAGTACTTTCTGGCCAACGGCATAAGGTGAAGGCCGTTTATTTTCATCATACCGCTTCTTTACCTTCCTAATATGATACTTCTCATACAATATCAGTCTGTTCCTTTCCAGAATGGCGAGTGCGTGTTGTCAGATGGGGGCGGGAGTATTGTGCTGATCGCACTTATTTTGTTTTATGGAGGCACCTCCTTTGTTTCGCAACTCTCGCTTTCCCCGCTGGGTTGCGCTAGTGTCTTCCTATGGGTTGCCTCTCGGTGAAAGGAGACGAGAGTCGGAGTGCTCCTTTCGCGCCGTGCGGGGTAAGTTGTTTTGGCTTTAACTAGGGCTCAGGGTCCACGCGAAACATTTAGGCTTTCAGATAGGCTGAAGACTGCCTGACTCCTCGCTTGAGAGGGAATTGACTGGGGGTTATGCAAATTGGTTTGTTTTACCTGTATTTCTGTTGTGTTTCGACTTCCATTTCTGTATAAATTATTGATCCATAAAGGTTGTAGTTCTCGGAATTTTTAGTGCTCTCTTCTTTTCAGTTCCTCCCCCCCCCCCCTTTCTCACGATTGTACCTAAGCCCCTATGGTTCAGTGTTTGTGTGTATGTGTGTGTGTGTGTGTGGGAGAGTGTGTGTGAGGGTGTGAGTATGTGTGTGTTTGGCATTAAAGTATATAAAATTATATACATTTATTTGTATAAATATAATGGGTGATATGTAATTTACCTTGTTTAAACTTTAAAAATGAGGGGAAATGCATGTTAACGTTGAACTGGCAAATAAAAATGAAACAAGTTAATCTTGACTCACGTAGTTTAATGATATATATTTTAAAAATACAAGCTTAATCTTGAATCGCGTAGTCATTTATAAGGTACGTGCTAGTGGAATAAGTGGGGTTTGCTTGAGCTTACATAGTTATTCAGTAATTAACCTTCGAGTCGAGCACATCAGCTTCTCCTAGTGAGATTACCGTTCAATAGCTTTGACAAGTTATCAAGGCGAGTCAGTGGAAAGTGCTATAAGCATTTATTGACTTATATAATTTACAAGTGTCGCACTACATATTATAAAGATGTGGAATGGTGGAGTGATGGAATCGGTTCTGAATGCTATGCCAGACTATAGCTGTAGCAAATGTGATAAGCGTTTTCTACGCAACTATGATAAGAAGAGACATGAGTTGGTATGCGGTCGAGTCTACAGGTGTAAACATTGTGGTGATGTTTGCAATACTGAGCATAGAAGAGACGTACATGAAGAAAGATGTGAAAAAAACTGTATCTCGCAAGAAAATCAAGTTTGAACCTAGCAAGCATCATCTATTGACAATGACTGATGAGTGTGATATGATCGAGTATGAAACATCATTTGAAGGACGACTCAAATCATATTATATACGTTGTGACACCTTCAAGGATATGAAAACTTACCTACAGGAGTCAAAACATCGTATAATTCAAGCTATAAAGAAAGAACTGTCGATACATAAAAGTGTGAAAATTAACATCATGGTCGAGTGTCAATTTGTGAATTTTCATGGAGAGACATGTGACAGAACATTTAAAACACGTAACCAACCTGTGTTTTTAGAAACTGATATGAACGCCATCTTGGAAAAAAAATTCGAGAAGCTTCGTGTTGAAATGGAAGAAAGTACGCTCAAAGGAAGCAACTGGGCCTTGCTATCAGTTGATGGAGTTCGACTCCGAATTAACAAGTACAATGCCCTTCGAGGGAGCAGCTATATTCCTCTACCTGCATCTGTGGAAGCGAGAAAAGCCTGTATAAACCCTCAGAACTACAGCGATGAGAAATGCTTTATGTACGCTGTTCTTGCTAAGTTCATTCGAAATAAACCTCAGCGTGTTAGCAAGTATAAGGATCTCCAAGAAAAATACGATTTCTCATGCGTCTCATTTCCTACGAGCTTGGGTGAAATCTCTAAATTTGAAAAGCTCAACAATATGTCCATAAATGTGTTTGGACTGGATGAAAAACATGAAGTGTTTCCGATAAAGGTGATTGATGAAGAATTAGATGATCATCGCGATCTCCTTCTGTTAAGTGATGCTACTGCCAGACATCACTATGTGTATATAAAGGATTTTGAGAGACTTATTCGTCAGCAGAAAACTAAACATGATGGAAAAATATATACGTGTAAACGTTGCTTCAGCCATTTTGATGACCGATATGGACTAAGCGGAATGAAAAAATTGGAGGAGCATAGAGAAATGTGCATGCAACATGCTATTGCTAGATGCGTTATGCCTACAAAGGAAAACTCTATCGTCAGATTCAAAAACGTGGAAAGAATGCTGAAACTGCCATATGTCATCTATGCTGATTTTGAGAGCATTCTCACTCCTTACCATACCTGCGCTTCTAATCCTGAAACGTCCTATACAACTCCCTATCAAAGTCATTCTCCAATGAGCTTTGCTGTTTACGTCAAACCATCATCCAGCGTTGACAAAGTAGAAACCGATCTTCCTACACACCCCTACGTGTATCGAGGTCATGATGCTGCTGAGAAGTTCATAGGGTATCTAACTTCCCTTGCGAAGAAAATAGGTGACTTATATAAATCTGCTAAGCCTCTGAAACTTACAGCTGAAGAACAAGAATCGTTCGATGCTTCTACAATATGCTACCTGTGCGGGCATGAATTTACAGAAGATAATTGGAAGGTTCGCGATCACGATCATGTTTCCGGGATGTATAGAGCATCTTTACATAATAAATGTAACCTGGCTTGTAAAACACCTAATTATATACCTGTCTTCATGCATAATCTGAGTGGGTATGACTCTCATTTCATTGTTAAGGAGTTAGGATGCACAAGCGAAAGAGTGGAGGTAATACCAAGCTCTGAAGAAAGCTATATCTCATTCTCAAAATATGTTGGAGATATTAAACTCAGGTTTGTGGATACCTTCCGTTTCCTGAGTACAAGCTTGGACAAGTTAGTGAAAAACCTCACGACGCATCCCGAAACAGAGAAGTACTTTGGAGAAGAGAAGATTGGCTTGATGACTCGTAAGGGAGTGTTCCCCTACGATTACCTCACATCATGGGACGTTTTGAATGATGCTCATCTACCTCCAAGGGAAGCATTCTACAATAAATTAAATGAAGAAGAAATTACCGGCGATGACTATGAGCATGCTAGAAATGTATGGAACCAGTTTAATGTGAGAAACTTAGGTGAATACAGTGATATTTACTTAACCTCTGATGTTCTTCTCCTAGCGGATGTCTTTGAAACGTTCAGAGACCAAACTCTGAAAACACACAAAGTGGATCCTGCGCATCATTTCACTTCTCCAGGACTTACGTGGGATGCTATGCTACTGTACACAGGAATTGAGCTGCAATTGCTGCTGGACTACGATCAGCTGCTCATGGTTGAATCTGGTATAAGAGGAGGGTTATGCCAGGTTTCTCATCGGTATGCTGAAGCTAATAATATATATATGGAACAGTATGATCCTCGTAAACCTTCCCAGTTTATTACATACGAAGATGCAAACAACGAATATGGCTGGGCTATGTGTAAGGCCCTTCCTTATGGAGGGTTTAAATGGGTTTCTCCTGAAGACATAGACCTGGATTTATTGAAGGAAGATGACCCCCTTGGATACATCTTAGAAGTCGATGTCGAATATCCTGTCGAGCTCCACGATCTTCATAATGATTTGCCCTTCCTGCCTGAGAGTCTGAAACCGGGGAAATCGTCTTCAGAGAAGTTAATTGCTCATCTTGGGTGCCGAAAGAAGTATGTGGTACACTATATGGCCTTGAAACAAGCTCTTAGTCACGGTCTACTATTAACAAAGATTCATCGAGCACTTCAGTTTCATCAGTCGTGTTGGCTAAAACCTTACGTCGAGTTTAATAACCGACTGCGACAACAAGCTAGAAATGATTTTGAGAAGGACCTTTATAAACTATTCAATAATGCTATGTTTGGAAAAACTATGGAAAATATTCGTAATCGCATGGATATACGGCTTGTGACAAACAGCAAAACGTTAGAAAAACTCATAGCCAAACCTACATTCATTGATCGAACCATATATGGACCTAATCTTGCTGCTGTACATATGGCTTCTCGTAAAATAGTGTTCAACAAGCCTATATACATTGGTATGAGTGTACTAGACATCTCCAAGACGCTAATGTATTCGTATCAATACGATGTGTTACTTCCATATTATGGAGCTGAAAATCTTAAACTGTTGTATACAGATACAGATTCTTTCGTCCATCGAGTGACTACAGCTGATATATACCAGGATAAATTACACATGCTTGAACATCTGGATACATCTGATTACCCTGCTAGCCATATATGCTATTCTACACAAAACAAAAAAGTGTTGGGAAAGTTTAAAGATGAAGCCTGTGGAAAAATCATTCATCGGTTCGTTGGTCTTAGGCCCAAAATGTATGCTATCGATATTGATGGTTCTGTGATAAAAAAAGTTAAAGGTATAAAACGTAGCGCCATTAAGCAATACATCAACTTCAATAGCTATGTAGAGTGCCTTAAAACTTTGAAAATTGTTAGAACTCCTATGAATTTAATCCTATCCCGACATCATAATATTTCTACGGTTGAAGCTAATAAAATAGCCTTATCACCTCACGATGACAAGAGAGTGATTGAAGAGGATGGAATATCGACGTATGCGTATGGACATTACAGTGTCGAGAATAGTGCCTAGACATGGATACTTAAAGCTTGTCTGTAGAAAAAAAATGAAGATTGTTGAACTATGAACTTCGCGCGCCAATGGCTCATCTAACCCAGAGAGAAGAATGATAATGTGAATAATAAGAAGAACTGAGGAGGGCGCTATCGTCTTTCAGCAGTGTATACTTGTTTTCTAAATGTTAATGCTAGTGTATGTATCCTTATAAATTAAATAAAATTATCTCATTGCGATTATTCTTGTTTTATTTCATTGCTTGCCTTAACATTCCTATTTCCTCATTAGGTCAGGTTAGGTTAGGATAGGTTAGATGGACTATAAGATAGAGTAATTGATAATGATGATGAAATGCAATAAATGACTGAATAGGTTAGACTGCTCTTCAACTACTATAAAACAAAGCGATTACTGAAGAAAGCTTAGTAAAATACCCCTAGCAACTTCAAAAATACCTGCTTCAGTGCCTTAAAACATCTTCAAACTGGCGAAAAAATGCTTCTCACGAGTTTAAGATGCCCTGAAAATCCTCGAAATAACTGTGAAGGAGCTGAAATGTCTTAATTAGCGCTCGAAAAATACTATTAAAAGCGTCTAACGCCTATAAAAGTGTTTCAAAGGATTCTGAAAACCAATCAAAATGTTGGTGACAAAGTCTAAAATATCCCTATAGTGCTTAAAATGTCTCTAAAATGACTGAAACGATATTTAACTGGTAGAGATACGTCTAACAGCCTTGAAATAGACGGTTCAGTATTCCTAATATCGTGAAAATTATCTTCCATTACCCTTCAAAGTGCTTAAAGCAAACAATAATGGACAGGGGCGTCCAGAATAACTCTCGGATTGCCTTAAATAATGTCAAATTCGTCTAAAATACTCTGAAAAATGTTTAAACTGGACGTAAAAGTCTTCAGAATATCTGGAAACAGGCTGAAATATCTATCAACGAGTCTAAACGGGTCTCAATACACGCTGAAAATATATAATATGACTTCTAAATAATCCTCGAAATTGCTTGAAAAGTTGTTAAATATGTTGTAAAAGCGTCCTGAATATACCAAAAGCGTCTAAAAGATCTAGCAGAGGGTGAAAAATTGCAACAAAATGGGGTGAAACGTCTTAAAAATGAATGAAAATGACTGAATAACTCTGAAAAATGTCTGAAAAGATGTTAAATATGTTGTAAAAGCGCCCTGAATATACTAAAAGCGTCTAAAAGATCTAACAGAGGGTGCAAAATTGTAGCAAAATGGGGCGAAACGTCTTAAAAATGTATGAAAATGACTGAATAATTCTGAAAATTGTCTGAAAAATTCTTAAATATGTTGTAAAAGCATCAAGAATATGCTAAAAGTGCTTAAAAAGATCTATCAGAGGACTCAAAATAGTATCAAAATGTTTATGAAATTCCTAGAGGGAGATCAGGGTAGCGTATGACAGGATAGAATAGATAAGCAGAGGAGGGAATAGGATAGATGATAAGAGGACAGAATGAATGTCTAGAAACGTATCATGTTAGTAGAATAGAATAAATAATAATAGGAGGATCTACCTTAGGTTAGGCTAGGCCAGGTTAGATTAGGTTAGGTTAAACGAGTAGAAGTATGGAGGCTTAGGCTAGGGTAGGTTTGGTTAGCGTGGCTATGTGGGGCGAGGTA
Organism: Tenodera sinensis; assembly: GCA_030765045.1. Lineage (NCBI taxonomy): Eukaryota > Metazoa > Arthropoda > Insecta > Mantodea > Mantidae > Tenodera > Tenodera sinensis. Next base: position 38,344,450 of record CM060964.1, on the reverse strand, counting down.
ACATTATGTTGGGGTAATATATTCAATCAAGATAGAAAGCTCCTGTGTTAGGAGACATACATCGATATAGTGAACGGCATATTCAACTACCATGAATGCTCACAAACATACATACACTGCTATAGGCTTCAAAAGTTATCCCTAGAGATTCCTTCAAACACCTACAACGTCCTGCTTCCCCTACCACCTTACCTAGTAATCCTTAGATTACGCGTGGCGGCCATCTTGCGCATAAAAAAGTGGCCCAGCTCTGTCCTACCCTACCTACTCACCGTCTCTTATATGTTTACTATAACGATATAATCACTCGACGACACATACATACTCGCTGACAGTCTGGCCAACTCACTCTCGTAACTAAACTCACGACTAAAACTCTGTCACAAACTAGCTCAAACTGAACTGCTCACTGCCTGTCCTATTTATACTGGATCCGATGACACGTGACCTTCGAGAACCCTCAGTACACACGTGCAATGATGACTGTGGAATTATCGAGAAGCTTCTAGACCCTTCCTTTTGTGTTTTACGGGCATCATTGTTTATGGTGATGTACACACAGGCGCTCGCCGTATCCAAGGTATCCCCCTCCCGTCCGTATATTGTTGTCCGACCCAGTGTCACAGTACTACAACATAACGAAATAGACAAACATGTTTGTAGTTCTTTTGATCCGAATTTCAATTGTAGTATAAATATGAGGAAAATTTGTAGAAGGATTAAACGTTTTTGTATTTTTCAAGATAATATTGCATTATGTTTGTTGTAAAGCTTTAGATGTTTTTATGATTCTAACGGTAAAATTGCAGCTTTTCTTACAGTACAGAATCATTTAAATCAGTAAATGCTGCTAATTTAAAGTAGTATTTACATTATCAATAGGAGGCACTAAGAATCCAAGTTCTTTAATCTAAGGAAAATGAAAGAAAACGAAAACCTAGCTTTCCTACCGGGCAGGTGCATCTAACCTTCCCCTACTTAATTCGTCCTCATTACAGCACCACGCTTGTAGCTGCATATTGCAACTGTCTGCAGTTTATTGGTCACTAATTATACCTCACTCCTTACGAGACACCCGTAAGACGATAAGAAACTTGGAGATGCTCCCAAGCAGTGCATTTGACTAAATTGAGTTTCTGTACCCACACCCATGGCAGAAATGAGCAATTAAGATCTGTAATTCCATAATTAGAACTCTTCAAGCCAAACAACATAGTGCAAAAGACAAATGTGGATGAGAGGGAACAATACTGAATCTGAAGTTAAGTATTGGTTTCAGTAGATATTGCCGTCTGATCTAACTTTACTGGATTAATTGTTCACAGATTTTGCATCTCTCTTCGAATTATATCCTATAAAGTATAACTGATTTTGTAATCTGTACTGGGGTTTAGTTGCCAGTGTTTTGTCTATTGAGTCAGTGATTATGAGACACGAGGATATTGATTTGTAATATAGCTCCGAAAAGTTTTCCTGCATGATGTCGTACGGCGGCCTGAAAAGTTCGCTTGTTTTAAGCACAAGCACGGACACTGTTGACTTTGTCCTCGTTTTACCTTGTGTTCGTAATTCATTTTTTAGTCTCAAAACTTCAATTATTTTGTAATCTCAGAAATAGTGAAGGAATTTATCTAAAATCAAAAGTAAAACAAACACATATTTATATCGTATCATCTAAGGTACATTAGGATGCACAATATAGAACGAGGGCGCAAATCGGTAAACGCAACATAGCCATTTAATTGGTTGAGATATTCGTTCCCCAGATCTAAATCCACAGGATGATTGTCTGTGGGGAAGGAGGTTTATTCAAGCTACAATACACTTACTAGATTTGATTAGAATATTTGCAACGTGTTTCCTAGCATTTCGGATTCATAAATTAATTGACTGTTGTGTTCTTGAGGTGCATATTAATCTACATTTTATTACAAACAACTTTAACAATGATTTAGTAACAAAAATGGCGTTTCAGCAAATAATAGACAGGATATAAGGTATGCAACAAAGGATAACATCCCTCGTACTGCGAACTATGGGAGAACTATTGTAGCTGTCAGCCGCTAGGAGGAAGGAATGAGGTGAAGGAACCACAGGAGGCTATTGACAGGCCACAGAGATACGCAGGAAGTCCACGCTTGAAGGCGTATCGCACTGCTGGAACTAACCAATGAGGGAAATCAATGACTCGTCAAAAAAGTAGCCCTGTGGTGTCTATGGGGAGTAATCCTTCATTTGAGCAAGATCCGGCACCACCTCATGCCACGAAACCTAAACGTGCATCTGAAACATGAGAAGGAAATGGAATGAAAGGAACCATCCCATTATATTCCCCTGCCAACAAGGAAACACGAGAGAACCGAGGTAAGATGGGAGTCGAAAGCAACAGAATGATAACCTCACAAATTACCATAAACCCATCTCACTCAATAAGCAATTGAAACAATATTAAGAACACCAACTAAAAGTAAGGAAAGGAATACTTACAAACTTTTTATGAATCGTCCTCCGTAGCCTCTGGTTCCCAAGGTCACAGATTCAAACTCGCCGGAGGGCGATGAAATTTTTCTGGCGTAAGTCCCTTAGGATTGCTTCTTTCGGAAAGGTTCTAACACTACCATAGGCTACCATAGACGATCATAAGTAAATGCAGCCGACGGTAGGTTTTTTTAGTAGAATTCGTTCAGTTAAGAACCTACCCTCGTTACGTAACAATGGGGTGTGTTGCGTACCTATCGGGCATACCTATTACCTCATATAAATCGCGTTGTTTAGGTTATGTCATCATGTTTTACTAGAGTCGTCTAAAAACGGAAGCGCTGAAATTTGAACCTTCTCGAAACTGAGAGAGGGACATTACGGAACATTGGCGTCTTTAAAAACCTTTGGAAGCTCCTCTAAGTATACTACAGTTTACATCGAAGGCACTGGTGGTCATCATGAAAAGAAAAGTACAATTTCTATTTTGATCACAGTGACCAAGACAGAAAAGTACAATTTCTATTTTGATCACAATGACCAAGACATGATCACCGCTCTTGGTTGTCATTGAGTTTGAATTTCTCGTTTAATGTCTTAATTAATTTATTTTGTATTATGTTTCTTTCCCTACCAATGTTAACAATACTACTGGTAAACCTACCATTTTCTGCGTCATTTACGGTAACTCTAATTACGAGCTGTACAGTTCTGCAGTGCACGTAGCTGGGTTCGAAAGCTGGACCTCTCATGGCGAAATCAGAATAGGCTCCAGGAGTGAAGTGCTGCTCGGTTTAATCTAAGGAAACTAATGAATAAACGAATCCGAAACTAGAACAGTATTTGCTTCTTCAGTCAAAGGAAAAGTTATTGCTCGTGTAAATCAATTTTGCTATACGTGTCCCGGGTTATAAAATAAGATGGAGTGACCCCAAGTCCACAAGCTGTTCTTGTGTGCCTCATAAGGAAGCACTGAACGCATATCCCATAACCAGTTCACTGGCCTCTTGATCCACAGTTCCCAACTGCAGGCTATGTCCGCCGATTCCATTTGATTTATATCAGCCCGTGTGCTATCTTCATTGCTCATTCTGTTCTCACGTGCAGTTACGGCGACCATATCAATGTGTACTTTCGCTTGGTGTCATAAGAGAGGCGAATAAAATCAGTTTTGCGCTTTAACTGTTTTAAAGCAAACCAGTTCACATGTCCGAACCGCACAACAGAGAGCATGTTTGATATTTATGAAATCACACGTACACATACATGGATGCAAAAACAACTAGCAGTAATACACTTTATCGCTGACATTTCGGTGGCGCCCACCATCTGCGAAATGCATGTTCGCATTACAGTTGAGTGCTTGAAATGCAATAAAGATGGTGTTGCTGAGCCCAGTTCAGTTTTCCCCCTACTTTGCCGTTTCACACAAATGACAACTGGAACAGTTGACTGATTCCCACACATACACACACTCGAATCAAAGGCGCTGGACCGAAAACTTCAACTCACGTGTACAGCGATTAATGCCTGGCTTCACACTCTTGCGATACAAAAATGTTATCAACCGACGAACATTCATCAACTACATATGATCGAAGTCTCTCTTCACTTCATCGCTACTTCCTTTTTAATTGTTCATTCGCCGTGCGTTATAAATAAGCAAATTAATTCAATTGATTGCTTTAATCCAGCGTGATGTACATTTACAGCCGAGGACAAAATACAGTCGACTCCATTCCCTCCACTCTATTGGACTATATCTTACTCTTGTTTTCAAAGCATAAAATTGCAAACACGCTACACCAGATTGACGTTTAAGAACCAATGGTATCCTCATTAATCAAGGACCACAAAGCTGCCGATACGGCTCTCCCACACAGTGCAGGCAGTCGCTAGTATCCTGGGCAGGATCAATCTGAAAGAGCCAGCACTCTGTCCTAGACACAGTGCAGGAATATCGTCACAACGCTGAAATGAATTGAGTTTTTTAATAACGATAGTTCACCATATACACTTGCACAACGAATGTCATGTGTTATTTCTGTAATACTGAGAACTACATAAAACGGAGAAGGGGCATCCAAAAACAATCAATAAGCTTAGTAGGTAAGCTACCAAAAGAATGAAGTTGCGCACGTTTTGTGTGTACAGCAAATGGACAAAACTGGTTCCCCACATTGTGCCGTCACATGCACTACGAATCCCGATAACTTGATTCCTCTTTAAAATAGCTGGACTACTAAGCATAATAATCAACATATCTGACACAACCAACTAATAGAGTATGGTTCGAAAGTCACTTCAAGCTTTGAAGTATTATAAACTAAACCATAATTATTTTGGGGCAAATAGTAGTTTGATTTCTGCAGAACTTTGGGAATGTATCTACCATTGTTTGTTTAACGCCGTTTATAACATGTCTCGGAATATTGGAAAATTCCTTTGATAACATGTTTTGGTTATAATGTGATGGTTGGGAAACAATTTAAGCTTACAACAGCCCAAAGTTAACCTGATGGTGATCGCAAAGGCCGCATTGTTAGAAAGTACCAACTAATGACCAATAGCCAAAGACCTGCTGCTCAACTATCTGACTTAATCCCTATAATCAGGAGCCAAGAATAGTTCTCTAAAATAGTTAAATTCTAAATCTTCTCAGGTCTTGAAAAATATTGTTAATATTTTTATGATACCATTGTCGTACCTACCAAAAATCACAAACATCTAACAACAAATCACTAAAAGTTTATGAAGGCCTTAATTGTTTTAAATACTTGTTACTTACTCAAGGTTAAAAGTTATTAAAATTATTTACTAAGTATTCACACAGCGATTCAGTAACACAGGCAGACAAGGATCCTTTATAACCGGCCTGTTTGAAGCAAAAAGTTTACCAAAATATAATTCAAAACATGAGAAGAAAAATGAGTACCATATTGTGCCTCAGCAGAGATTCTTAAGATAGCATTGGATTTACTTAAAACACCTGGAGTTCATCATAAACGAAGCCTATTTCTTGTTTGGCTTGTATCTGATGAATGAGAGAAAACGAGATGTTGAATTGCAAGAGACCATTTATTTTCCTTCTTAAGTTGAGAACGCTCTTTGGCAAGAGCAATAGCACAGCACATGGTAGCTAAATGATTAATGGAGTGGATGTTTCCATGATGTTTTGTGAAAATGAATCACTGTTTGCCAACATACCAGTGCTCCCATGCTCCCACTCTTGAGGAAGAAAACTCAAGAGTAATCAATAGCTCTGAAGCAAAATCAATCCCATGTACCTATCATCTTATAGTCCCTCAAAAGTACATGTGGAGCATTACATGAATTAATAGGGATATCTTACTACTTTTGCAACAAAATTATATTAGGAAATGTTTTCAGTAAAGCATTTCTAGATAAGGAAAAGCATTCCAAGGTTATATCCATTTTGGAAACCACAACAAGGCAGTTGGTGAATGTTTAAGATGCATGCTATGCATTCTATAACTTCCATAGCAAGTGCAAATACAAGTTGTGTTAGATAATACATCGCAATTTTATTTAACTTTAGTACAACCAAAATGTTTCAGAGATGTATCCTTGTTTCGCCATTATGTTTCAAATAGGTTATAAGCATTATTATAAAGCAGCGTTTAATGTATTTTGAGCCACAAAAAGTGAAGCTTCAAGCGAGAGTATTCTTTTAAAGTAAATTATATCCATTATCTTATAGCTAGGCAAGTTAATCTGCATAATTTAAATTCACATTAGGTGCACCGTCAGATGACAAAGACATCCAATTAAATAGATTAATCTTTCCATTCAAATCAACATTTGTCAGTCTGTAACTGAAGGAAACAGCGTTATTGATGTAGATTTAATTACTCATTATCATCTATTATGGATATTAGGCATTTTGGCCTATTCCAACTCAAGATAAGACATCTCTAAATATGTCTACCAGTATATGTTTTTCCTTAAGGGACACTGGGAGTGAAATTTGAAAGTTCCACATTTCTGGATAGATTTTTCTGAACGTTTTACTGTGTTTGTATTTATATGAGAATAGGAGGTACACCAAATGTCATTAAAATTGGATAATTCCTTTATGATATATAAATTATTTTATGAATTTAATAGGCACATTTTCAAAATGTAGCTCGCGTCTATTGACTTTTCAAAATGCATTTATATTGCTAGAACTGGTACTCTTAAACATCGGTAACAATTGTATGAGGAGATATTTCAAATACGTTTGCTGATTATGCTGTACATATTTTTTTAATAACAAAGAAAATTTAATCTTAATATTTATTGATTTTTTCATACAAAAAAAAAAGTTTGTGCAATTCATGTTAATGACAACATCAATATTAAATCATAGTTTTGTTTACCTGCTATTTCTGAAAACTTTTGGAAACTTTCATTGAATTTGAAGCAAAACTCAGGCGTGACCTTCTTTTGGAATACGCAAAAATGTAGTTTTGATAAAAACAGACTTTTATATAGGAGCATCCTGTGTACGTTAAGGGAAGAACAGTATTTGAAAGGGCCGTAATGACCACATGGAGTGGGGGATATAAAAAATTATAGCTGATCCAAATGGACTGGTATTCCAGGAACATTTTAAGGCAAAAAAAAAAAAAAAAAAAAAAAAAAAAAAAATTTCGACTTTTTGACAATTTTTACCAAAATTTCATTCCCAGTGTCCCTTAAGGTTAGTATTTCAGGGAGACTTTTGACAGTTTGTGGACTTCCATTTTGCATATGCCACAGCCATTCTCTCTTGTAGCTATCAATTTCCTCTGTTAAATTGCACGAGTATATTAAGATCTCTTTTGTTATATATTCCTTTCCGAGGTGGTCCATAAGAGAGTTAGACAGCGATCTGTGGAACCTCATTTCCGCAAATTCAATTTTCCTCTTGCCTGGTCTTCAGGGTCCAGTTTCTACAGCTGCAGTTTAGCAATAGTATAGTCATTACTTTATAGAATGTAATCCATGCTTTTCTTAAAGTTTTGTTTTAACGTTCTCCCTATTACCTGACACATCTGTATGAATTTGTTTAGTTCAATGTGTATTCCTTACCTTCAGCAATATGTAACACTCCCAGATAAAATGGGAAACCTGTTATATTATTTCATTTATCATAAATACTTTCTTTTTTTTTCCTGATCATTCCTACCTGGAAAGGTATCTTTTTGCGGAATTTATTCCAGTTGTTGCTAGCTAGTTATTGTTTATGAATCATTCTCTGAATGCCCAAACTTGTTGCTCATTTTCAAACACAATCGTACTCACTGTATGATTGTTTATTATAAAATCTACTAGTAATTAATGGCTTCGTCCATGTATATGTGTGCGTGTGCGTGTGCGTGTACGCATGTGCATGCGTGATAAATGGAGCTGGAGATAAGGGACCACCCCTTATTACACCTTGATTCACCTTTCCTGAATAGGATGTTATGCTTCTCCATTGTCCATATTTAGGCTCGTTTTATAACATAAATTCTGGATTATTTTTATTAAGCGTATCATCGTCATCATCATCATCATCATCATCATCACGAACAAGTGCCAATTAAACGGTACGTGCCCTCATGTTTGCACGTATTTTTTACGGCAATTTACAATCAGTAATGCGAAATGTTTGATGATATACGGGAGTGAGTTTATTCCCTGGATAGTAAAGTCCCTGTAAGTAAAGTGCAAAACATTATAAGAACTTTTTTGTTGTTTATAGTCCATTACCACGGACTACGCACAATAGTTCAACCTGGGAAGCACCACTCATCTCTCGTCTTCACTAAGAGGAAGAATGAAGTTCTCTCACACCACTGCCATCACTGTGACTGGATTTGCCGCGGTGCGTTCTGCAACACTTTTAATGCCGGAAGGGTTATCTACTTACCCCGATACCGGATAAGAGGGGCCACCTGGTACATATTCTCTCTCATGTTTCGTGTTTGTTGTCTACCATTATGTTTAGGTTACTTACTCTCTGGGATGTGCTGTCTATTTTGTGAATTATCTATATGCATGATTTATGTTCCCTTTTGACTTTTATTTTAAACACAAATTTTGCAATCTTCCTTAGTATAAGCACCAACTACAATTTCCTTATAAGAAACCTTGGTGAGACGGGTACTTTGTCACGCAATTAGACATGGAAATTAAGGAATAAAGATAATAGCCCTGGAACTGCTAATCAAATTTAAATTATGTGATGCACAGCAGGATATGCCAAATGGGGTTCTAAACATAACGAGGAAATAATGAAGGAACCTGTAATTGATCACTTAGAACATTACAAGAAGAAAGGCTGAGTCAACTGCATTTCATGCATACACATAAAATTCCAAAAGTCATGCTTCACAGTCGTTCATACGGGAAGAATTTGTTGGATCATCCAAGGGAATGTTGCATTGAAAATACAACTATGAAGCTATAGGTGTGATACTGAAAACGAAGAAACATCAGAAGAAGAATACTTTTAATGTGTACGTGATATTTGATTACACCAAATTCACAGATCTGCGTTTACATCCAATTTTGCAGGTGTTACTTGTATTTACAGGCCTACCGATAAGCTTACTGACTGTGATGAATTTTATACGAGTCCAACTGACTATGATTACAGAGCAAGAGGTCAAACATAACGTGCACCTCTATAAGACAAGAGTGAAGGAAATTCTCATTTGCATGACTTTGGAGAGAAAATGGAATTAGCAAGTAACTAAAGCAATACTATGCAATTAACTCGAGCACGCATCTCTCCATTGTCAGCGGGGACATAATAATTGCTCCTTTTCTTACTGTACAACCGTTGACATCGCGAACGTATGAAAACAGTAACTTTAATTGAAAAGGTGAACTGGATTTGGCCAATTCCAGAACTGCGGACTTGGGTCTTTCATGTCCAAGCTGTCACCAACTGACAAGCTTGTTCTAACTGCAAATCCTTACTTTTTGGATCCTCTGAGTAAATCATTTACAAAACAATGTGAGTATGTCAATTAATATTAAAGGTTAAAATAATTCACGACAAACAGCACACAGAATTGTGTACATTACTTACCTATACACCACACAGTATAATTTCTATTACACCATTAACTGCACCACACTCGTGTGGTTGCACAACATTTTTTCCACACCGTGTTCAAGAGACGCCAAGAATAACCTGATTTTCGGATTAAATTGTAAATGACTTGAACTCCACGCTAACACTGACAACAAAAGCAGCAGTTTCAACATCGTCTAGAGTAGAGGTAGGCAACAGCGGATTCATCAATTCGTGTGATTCCTGAACCTTTCGCCGTGTAACTATGCAACACACACCCGCTACTTTAGTTGATTTCAGGAGTCCAAAGGTCGTTTCGCAACCGCTATCATTGGAGGAATTATGTCTGTGTCAACACCGTCTACCTCATTTGTAGCAGGATATTACATGGTTTTCTTTGAGCCAACATTGAACTGCTTTATTGTATATATGCCGCATACAACAAAAAAACTAGCAAGCGCTCTCTGATCTACATTGTCATGTATGTTGTATATTTACTGTTATTATTTTCATCATGATGATTTATTATCATTGTCGTCATCGTCGTCGTCATAATGATGATGCTGACGACTATTATTATTATTATTATTATTATTATTATTATTATTATTATTATTATTATTATTATTATTATTATTATTATTATTATTATTATTATTATTATTATTATTATTATTATTATTATTATTATTATTATTATTATTATTATTATTATTATTATTATTATTATTATTATTATTATTATTATTATTATTATTATTATTATTATTATTATTATTATTATTATTATTATTATTATTATTATTATTATTATTATTATTATTATTATTATTATTATTATTATTATTATTATTATTATTATTATTATTATTATTATTGACTTAGAGCGTGCCAAAGTTCTAGAAGGTTTGCAATCTAAACATAAACACACCATGATAGGTGACAACTCTCTTAACCAACAAATCAATTATGAAATATTTATTTCAAATGTATAAAATCGCTTGGTACTGTGCCAGAGGATAAACTAATTAGTAATATCCCCATTCTTGAAGAATTAGAAACCGAGTTTACTGCACAAATGTCCCATGATTTCAGGAATCTTGAGAATGGCGTTTCAATGTCTGTTAACCCTTTTGCTCTAGATGTAATCAACGTAAGAGTTAACTTGCAATATGAACTCATAGATCTACAAACAGATCTCGTGAAAAAAATAAATGCAGAGATTTAGTTGGTATAGACGTGTTAAAAAAGCTGTGTAAGGTAATATTCGTATGTTGGTTTGAGCGAATGTTCTCCTTCTGTTACACTGTTACAGCAATGCTTTGCTCCACATATGTCTGTGGATATGTTGTTTTCTCTGATGAACAGAGAAAAATCAACATTGTGATCTCACGTTTTATATATCCGGCTCTCAGCGCAACTGCATATTGCTGTTACAGATATTACCTACGCCAGAATCTGAACGTTTCTCCTATGTTCGGATGATGATAATGTGTGTAATTCCGATTTCACATAGTAAAAGTATGACGACCACCTTTCTGTTTTAAACAAATGCGCTTATCGTTAACTGCATCAATCAGCCACTGTCAACGGTTGAAGAAGCGAAGAAACAACACCCCTACAATCAGCAAGAATGTTGCGCGGGTTGTCTGTTTTCAACAATTTCCCATTTATGCACTATTTCCTCTAAAGCTCTGTCCCTTTACATTCAAAAACTATATGTTCCATATCTTCCTTTTCTCCAATATGCAATCGATTTGGGTGACTCATTTGGTTAGACGATGGCCTAGTGAACCCAAGGTCGCGGGTTCATATCCGGCCCAGACCGATAGTTTTTAACCGTGCTTAAAAAGGACAGCTTCATGTTGATAGATTTACTGGCATGTAAAAGAACTCCTGCGGGACAAACTTCCGGCACCCCGGCGAAGCTGATGTGATCATGGCAATTGAAAGCATCGTTAAACAACAAATTATTTATTTATTTTCCACATACTGGACATTCATTCTGTTGTAGGCCTTTCCTCATACCCTTTAGATTCCACACACCTGCTCGTACCCAAGCAATACTCTCCCTTTGTTCTTGATTTATTTTATCCACATGCACTTCTCTTCCCATGTATATATGTTTCTAATGATCTTTTTAATCCCATATATTGCCGAACAATTTTTGAGTTTCTATATCTTCAAATCTCTTTCTAGCTCCTTTCCAGAAGCCATTTACATTGTTTTCCCTGCTTCTCCAAATTTCCCTCAATCCACTATTTTCTAAGCAATATGTATGAATGAGAAGAAATGTGACGCTAGTCGCGGCGCAAAACAAAGGTCTGTCAGCATTAAGCTACTTTACACCATATACCAGGTCGGCAAGCCTCACGCGACTGCCTGTATATACGTGACTAACAACAATCGAGCGGCAGAACCAAAAGCGGTTTTCTCCAGAGCGGTAGTCGCCGGCGTATTTGAAGAAGTTCGCAAAAGGCTCGTGCAACTTAATCCTCGCTACACAAGGAGGTGAGGAAAAAGCAGAGAGAGAGAGAGAGAGAGAGAGAGAGAGAGAGAGTTAGAGTTACAGACACGAGTCGGTGAGTGTGTCAGTGAGTACGAGACAGCTGTGTGTGTGGCCTCGAAGTAAAAAAGATTTAACAAGCGTCGAGTAATTGTGTCGTTGAAGTTAGTGATGAGAGTCAGGGAACGTGAAGAAAGACACCGAAAGGACTGAAGTAAAAGGTTGTGGGATGTGATATCACGAAAGACTGTTGACTGTGCTTACGACGAGAAGAAAACTGTAGTTGTGCAAAATGTTAGGAGACAATAAAGCGATAGAAAAGTAATTGGACTTGATTTTGTCACTTTGTCACAATACTGGAAAAAGTTTTGGACTGAGAATGAAAATATGTACTCCAATACAATTTATTAATATGCTATGACTATGGTCCAGCACTGGTTAAATTGTACATTTACTCCAAGCAGAAGGAGATTTCTTTTAACTGATGTCACACTGAAATTTTCCTACAGTCAACAGAATGAAGACAAAAGCACAGTTGGAACGAAAATATTAAATATTAAAACAAGAAGGATGAGGCAGTGAATCCAACATTTTGGGAACAAAACAGCTTCGCACTTATCTCTTTGTTGAGTTTTCAAAATGAACACATGAACATTATTTAGGATGAAAGAAAGCGTCGACAGAGGCATGTATCAAGTGGCACAACAAGAAATGTGATGAAGTGCCGGCTCGACCTGGAGAAACGCAAATTCCCGGCCTCTACGTGACTTGCCTCCCAAAGAGAGCAAGTGCGTGCTCTAACCGTTAGACTCGCTAACAAACTCTTGTTACCTTCAAGATGGCATAGAATTAACATGCTCTGTCACCGAGTTGTGTTACTTTTTGGAAGCGTGTTTTAGTCATCTGGAGCCCGAGCGCTGCAGCTTCAGACCGCTGCGCTGCCACACATCTGTTTTACGTCATTGTGTGGTGGGTAGGGTCAACAGATTATTTTATGGAACCATAGGACACAATGGTAAACAATTTAGGTCATTTGACAAAAGTGTACGGCATTATCAGTCGGTGCAAAAACCATGCAAAGTTATAATTGAAATGTCATTTATACAGTATGTCCCAAAAAAACGCCGACAACGCTTAGTATGTTGTGCGGGATGGCAAACTGATCGGTTTTCAAATAGGAACCCCTGTCTACAAAATGTACGCTTTGGGCGTTGGAGGGCGGTCCAAGTTTGAGAACGAACGATTGTAAGAATTTAGCATTCGTTTTGGGAGCTTAATACTGAAGGTATTCAACACTTTCGCCATATGTGTACTGGGATGAACGACCTGAGCATAATAACATTCCTGCGCATGCGCTATATTCATCCATAGAGGTCTTGGTGTGCATCCTACTGCGTTACTTGTGTGGTTTCCAATACAGTAAAGCTTTTAAACAGCAGTACACAGCTGCGGAGTTGACCGACATGAGCTCCAGCACACTTTGATGTAAGTGTGTGGAATCACCTCAAAGTCACATATTCCAATCGATGGATTGGTAGAGGTGGACCTATTCCATGGCCAGCATGGTTGCCACACCCGATACCTCTCAACTGTTTCCTATGTACTTGTATAAACAGTAGGGTGTATGGCACTGCTGTAACATGGGCGGAGAACCTTATGGCTCGAGTCCGTGGAGCGATTGAAAATCTTCCAAGACAACCGCATGTATTGGGTCATGTACATGAGGCTCACCACCGCCGATATAGGCTCTGCAATGACATAAGGGGTACTCAGAAGACCGTTTGTAATGTGGACAGCACGAAGTTGGATTTGTTGACGAAATGTGAACCTACAGCCATATCACATGTCAATGTAATACAGCGTCCAAACCGTGCATTTCCGGACAGGGGTTCCTATTTGGAAACTGGTCAATTTGCCCGCACAACATACTAAGCGTTGTTTGTGATATACCCACAGGTATGTGTGTGTGTGTGTGTGCGTGTGTGTATTTTTTTTTTTTTTTTTTTTTCTTAAATTAACTGTGAACATCAGCTATCAGTCGTACTTCTCTGAAGAACTAATATTTCGCATTAACATGACATTCACTTGGTGAATACATTTGTACCCTCGTCTTATGTCATCAATATTTGTTTTTACTGTCAGCATTCTCAACAACGCATTCACATATATAGCTGAGAATGACGAAGCACGGATATTTCTCGAAATTCACCTTTTCATACCTTTGGGCAAAACTAACTTTGAACTTGACAGCCAGCTCACTCACTCGTCTACGAGGACGGAGTGCTGCGGCGAATAACGTGCAACAAGGTCAACATCGGATACATCATGTAGCTGGCGCACCTCTTAGAGCTGCGTGAAACTCTGGCTGTCAAGTCCCTAGTTGATTCTGCACAATTTTAAATAAGAACCGTTTCTCGAACTGCCTGGAAACACTTTGTTCTGGCCGGTCCATTGTCACTGGGCCGCCCATTTACAAGCAGTGATGTGAGGTAGCTTGACCTTGAGCGTCTCTGACAGGTGGTTCTCGTTAGCGTCGCGCTATGTATGTCACTAATGATTTAATCCTTTCATGGGTCATTTTATTCTATGAGAGTTACAAGTCTGCTGTTGCATGCATAATAATAGTTTCACTATTTTCAAACACATCGGGGTGAGAAATATACCTTCCACGGTTCGTATGAAAGTACGCATTATGCAAAGCAAAAGTCGTAGCTTACATCAAACATTTAGAGAATACACATATCCTATGCTGTGTATAAGTACTGTATTATAATAAAACTACAAAAGGTAAAAATTCACATTATCGTATAATCTAAACTTAACTCTTCCATAAATTCTCCCCTGTCAGTTAGGTATTTTTCATGGAACTTTCTAAAAAAGGATCAGGATATAATGGGCCATCACGACCTTTATACATGCACATGTTCTTTTATCATGCCCCTTGGGGAAGCCACGGTGACAGCATCTGTATAACCAAATTGGTATAAACTACTTTGCTTGTAAAACAAGGAGCCCGCTTCAAGCTTCTGCCATTTTATTTTCTCTTTGAGTCCTCGTAGAAGCGATACTAGGATGCTTTCAAATTTTTCCTGTTTATCCTGAAGTTTCCGCTGTATGTCAGCACACATTAGAAGCGGTCAGCAGGCTTCCCGCGGACTTAGAAAGGGTTGAACGTTATTTTCCTTGATATCTAGGACTAGTATATTGCACATTGTATACAATCCTCAAACAGATTTAAAAATAATAAATTAACAGAAATAACTTCGTGTTGCGAAACTTTATGCATAAATGATATAAATTGAAATTCACTCGGTTTATGTTTATGCCAATTTATTACTAAATGTTACATTAAACTTTTTAAAATTTTAAAAACAGGTCTTCAGTGTTGCATTAAATTAAACCAGACGTCTGTCACAATAACCTACAATTCGTCAGGTTACTTATTTTTCCGAGACGACTAATGCTGTCATAGTGGCTATGAAAAGCGAAGAATAACATAACTGCATTCTAATTAACGATAGTGATAGGACAAAAGTTCACTGTGTCATACATTCCGCCATGATTATGAATATGCCATTCGGTTGCTGTAATGTTGTGGGTCAAGCAGAAAACATCATGAGAATTCTGTATGATAAATAACATTGTTAATGTATTACTCTACTGACAATGTGAGCGGGCTTAGGAAGGTAACAAAGCTTTTGCATCCATATAGCTTTTCGTGCACACTTTACACAAGAATTTGTGTTACTTAAGTCTCTGAAACACCTGCACATAAATATGTTGATTCTAAAAATGTTAAATTTAAGGAAAATATAATAGTTGAGTAGTTTTACGCACAATATTATTAAATAAATTAATTAATCACTAATCACAAATCACTAATAAGTTAGAATCAAATGAACATATTTATCGAGAGATAACTAGATATTTAGGAGTTTCACTTCTACCTGACACCCGAAAATTCTAGAACTGTTTGGAAAATTCCAGAGACTAAATAAACCGGCATTCCTGCGCATGAGCCAGCCAGTAAGTGAGTTGTGCGCATTTCTAAGGTGACAGGAAAGACGGTTATATGTGTATATCCGAGGACAATTGCGACCTAATGTTAGTGCTGCTACTGCTAGAGATTAGGGACGTCTTATGTTCGACAACCCAGAGAGCAAATCATGCGAACAACACGCCGCTTCGCATATCACATTAATGAAGGGAAGTGAAATCTGGATAAAGTGTGCGTGTGTGTTTGTGTGCGTGCACGTGTGTCTTGAGTATTTATATGCATCTTACATACTAATCATTTTAAGGCAATATATCGGTGAAATTTTGTGAAAATTGCCAAAAAAATTTTACCTATACTTATACTATGTAGTTTAGTTTTCTCAATATCAGCCATTTTAAAGCTCCAGGAGGGCCTTCGAATGTCCTAGTGCGGGTGAGCGTTCATTGCAACAGCTTTGAAATGCATTTTTCGTTCTCACTGGCTTTTATTTTGGTTCCCTGCAGGAAATTTTGATTCAGGAAGGTACTGAAATGAATTCGATATATCGAACTGAAATGTTGCGAATCTGACACACGTTATGCTTCCAAACAGATAAATGCTGTCAGTGTTCTGTAATTCTGTGTTCCTGCCACGTGATTTCAGTGTTCCATTTATATATTAGTCGTTCAGATAGTCAATAGATTTTAAGTTATTCGTTAGTCTATAGTAGAGCCGTAACAAGCTGATATTTTATGAATTTTGTGTATAAATTTGCGAAAGTGCATAGTGTAGAGGTTAGCTAAGAAGAATAAATTTCTAAATTTTTGAATAATGCGAAGGCGAAAGGGAAGTTTTCATATTAAGAAACAGCCAAGCAAACTTAAAATTCTCAAAAAATCCTACTGAGGGCAGAAGAAAGCAAACAGAGGGTCCCACTTATGGCGCCAGAGAATTTTAGGTTGATTGGATTTAGGTAAAGTACAGAAACATACTGTTAAACTTTAAAATCCATTTTTCTCAGCTTTTTTCAGCGTTTTTCACTATTCAAAATGCTCCTCGGGCCCTAGTTTATAATTTATTAGCTTAAAATTTTCAGGAGACCTTTAGAGTTTAAGGTATTAAAATTTGTCGTGTGCTAGTTAAAAAACATTAAATAATTGAGCTGAAATGAAATATTTTACATTACTCATATTGAAAAAATTGATAAATAGTATACAAAACACTTTTTTTTCTTTATATTTGTATACTGAACTCAAATTAAAAGTTTAGGTGAGATAAAATAAACTTTAGGGTCCAAGGGTCATTGCTGGTTTGGGTGGCTCAGTTGGTCAGACGCTGGCCTACTAATCCCAAGGTCACGGGTTCAAATTCGGCCCAGAACGATGCTTAAAAACGACAGCTCCATGTCAGTAGATTTACTGGCATGTAAAAGAACTCCTGCGGGACAAAATTCCGGCAAACCGACGACGCTGATGTGACCCTAGCAATTGAAAGCGTCGTTAAACAACAAAATAATTTAAATTTCCAGGGGTTATTTTATGTGAGCATATCAAAAAGTGATTTATTATTAATAAATATATTAATAATTTAAAAATGGTTTGATATATGACATTGAAATTTTGTTTATACCATTTACTTTATGTTCTGAGTATGTGGAAAAAAGTTCAAAGCAATCAGAGGAAAATTGTGGATTTTTTAATTTTTACAAATACATTGCCTTAGTTAAACTAATCCTAGACTGCTGTCCCACTTTACTGTCTACTGCTATATCTGCAATTCAATGAAAATATTTGTGTAGTTAAAACAAGATCAACGCTTGTTTTGTATGTACTTTATTATCGAGCTCCAAAGTGTTGACTAATTACTTGCATAGGATCATACCCCAAGAATAATATAATAAAAAACAAGAGAACATGCACTGGAATCTGTTATTCACGCAGTAGAGAAATTAGGTTATTTACATTATTTCACTGAAATTAGAATAACTGCAACTGAATGTTCTGTGCTTTTATCCTATAAGAAACATCTTAAAACTTATTCCACGTGTATACTTTGAGCTTTGCTTCTTTTCCCTTTATTTTCTCACTCATTTGGGATGCTTTCCTCATATAATTTAGCTTGCTTCTTCAAGAGCTTATGTAAGGCGCAGTTACGCTGTTAGGCAATGCAAATATCTTTTAACGAAGTGTTTTATATTCACAACTCCCCTCATTTCAGTGTCTCTTTCTTTCTTAATTTTCTTCTTCGCGTTCATCTGGACATTCAACGATTTCACGTCATTTTTTCACTGTCAGGAAATCTTCTATAAAGTGTTTCTGTTTTCCTGGTAATGCATTAGAGTGTTGATTTCATCACTTCATCACGATAATTAAACATGGCACTAGCTGCCAAGAATCTGTCTTCAATTTTATAATTTAGCACTGCTCCATTCAGCAGTGTTGTCAGATGGTGATTCTTTGAGAGCTTAATGGAGGAAACATAGCTGACTGGGTATGTGAATAAAACATCTATTTCTTAGGGAAATAATTTGGTATTTGTTGATAGTTTGTCTTATATGCGTGTTAGTTTAGTTTCTTATTAACAATGTAAAGGATATAACAATGGATATTATATGACATTTCGCAAATACAAAACCTTATTATCACCCTAACAGCATATACTCGTGTCATATAACCCTATGGACGATACTGAAGGTGAAAAGGCACATTAATTCATGTCCCACACTAATACCTGACTATAAAAAACTGCTCACAAAAGTTAAAGGCATGAGAACGTTGGCCAATGCCCCAGCGGAGCGTTGTTGCCAAGCGTAGTACTTGTACCGGCAGAGGTTCTGTACATAAGAGCGTGTGAGATGCATGTACCACATTCGGCAGCGCTGGTGGGAGGGGCAAGCTTAGGATTCTCTAGAGTCTGCAGTACGGCCCGCCTTCATGTGCCTTCAACTTTTGCGAAGATTATAGTTAACTAACATAGCATTAAAACGAAATCGCTTATACGCATTATCTCTACCGTTTGCAGTTCAGATGCTTCCTGAAAATCTACAAAGGGATAGTGCACTATTCCTCGATTATAGACATCGGTTTTGTCCTCAGCGTACCCAAAATAAAGACGCTATCAGAACAAGTTTATACCTCCATAAATTCTTCTTGAAGCTTGGAAATTATATTAAACCACTTAAGCTTTCACGTAAAGTTAAGTGTTCTGTTATAGGCCTTCCCATAAGAGTATTTAAGTTATTATTCTGTAACTCTCCGGTGACACCATCGCTCACTATCCCTTATAAATCATTTAAATTATTTCAAGTGGTTATTCGTTTATCCAACAGAAAAACAATAAAATTTACTCTTAAAGCATGTACATTCATGTACCTTTTTCTCTGAAACAACTTGTAAAACACAATCACACTTTTGCATGCTTGTTGAAGTGAAACTTCTTATGGGAGAGCTTTGTGTCGGGTAGAATGGGAGCAGTGTCTCGCTTGCCTTCAGATATCGGAAAAGATTGAGACATAGGCTCTTCTCTCTTTCTTTCCATCTCGTAGGCCGTGGCTGCGTGCACTGCGTTCAAGCGGCGTGGCGAACACTGAGTACAGCTGTTGGTTGTCAACAGAGCGTCCGTTGAAGCACGTGTGTGTAACCAACGCATTTCGAGTATTGTTTAGTGCTCTCGTTGTTTATAATCTATTTTCTTCATTAAAATATACATTTTTGTTGTGAATGTGACTAAGTCAGACGCAGAAAGAACAAGAGCGTGGCGTGAGAGAAAACGTGCGGGTGAAGTGACAGTTCAGAATGTGAAAAAAAGTAGAAATTGAACAACATAGTAGAGAAAGGAGTAGAATACGTGCTAGTTGGATGCTGTAAATAATGAAGACAATGAACCAGCAACTAGCACCTTGGCTCAGCCACCTCCTCTTGCACCTATCAGTTGTAATTTACAGTATTCTGGTTTTAACAAATTCAAAACTGTGCATAACATTTTCGAGATTTTGTAAATAATCCGTTCGGTTAGAAGTGTTGTATGTGTGTGACAAATTGTAGTTTAAACATAATTAATTCCAAAGCCAAAACAGTAAAACTGTGGGAAATTTTAACTACGTGTTAAAATGTGCTCAAAATTACAGCTCTCTACCTCTTATACTTTGAAACAATGGTGCAGGAGTTCACATGTTTTAAGACCGCATTTTATTATTTTTTTGATAGATATAGGTCAAGAATACTTTTATAGGCTAAAGCACATAAGCCATCAATGCAAATAACTACGTCAAATAATTTTCATGATTTATAGAATAATGCATAAAAACAATTGAGAGTTTTAAGATCAATAGTAATGTAAATTGAATCACTAAGGTGTCATTTCTGTATGTTTAGACTACCCTGTCCACTTAAAGTTTTTGTAACTGTTAATCGCCCTATGTCCCCTTCTCTTTGATATCCGCAGCAAGCAATGGTATGTAACAAACCCCTGCATAAACAGGTTATAAACCCTCAAAACGCTTGACTTCTCCCCAAGTATTCGTTTGAAGTAGTTCGACGGGGTTCCTGATAAAATATCATTCTGAGAGGTTCTCTTTGCCCATAAGTTTCCAACCCCTTTCCAGATTTCTATATGTCCCGTTCCCGTGCCTTTGAACGTTCAATTCGTCCTTCAAGCTTGTCAGTCCGTCCTCATTTGTTTCATTGGGTATTTGACTTTTTGTCACATGCAATAAAATCACTACATTTCCCCCACCTTCCATCTTCTAAACACTTCAAGAGCATGTTATGCTTTCCTTCTGTTCTCCTTATACTGGTCATCACACCAGCTAAGCGATTTCCCTACAGGTTTACTTTTAGTCAGTTTTCATCATGGATGCTGCCCTCTGCAAAATGTGTGTCAAATCCTATATTGTCACTATATTAATGCCTTCTAAATCCTTTTCGATGTTAGTTTGAAACACCTCCACATGTTCCAGTTTCCACCTGTAACGGTTTAACAGTTTTCCCTCTTCCATATTCACTACTTCTTTCCCATCATATCCTTACCTAATTGTTCCAAATCCAGGTGCAGAATAATGGAACAGTCATGAGACTCAATTCTATTTCCCAAATAAAAACATCTAATTTTATTTATCAGGCTTTTAGTGCCTACCATGTAGTGTATAACACTGCCACCATTCACACTTTATAAATGTCACCTTACAGTCTATATGCTTACTGTACTTTCCCTTTAATATTTCTAGGCCAAACAGGTCGCAGAGGGCAGGAAGTTCTCTTCCGTCCTCTGTTAACATACGATCTTCACCTCTTCGTGCTTTTGGATGTTATTTATTCCCTCCCAATACATTTCTGCGCTCCTAACCTCGCGATACATTCTGATTCTTAAGTTGTTCTTGAATATCTAATAGAGGCTCCGCAAGAGTCAGCTGCGAAGGCCTTGCGTGGCTTTGGATAGGATTGTGACCATCTATCAAATTTGTTAACGACGAGTGCGTAGGAACCTGTCCTAGTGTAGAGAGGAGGGAACTTTTGTGCATATTCCGACATGTGTCAGACGTCAGATTTCTTTGTTAACCCAATTGCAGGAGAGAGTTACAAGCTAGTTGGACCTTCCTGACGGGGGGAGGAGGGCATCAGCCACTGGTATAGTTTTAGGGTGATGCCACTCAGATTGGACTAGTTCATTGGGCTTTGGTCTGAGGTTTGGCTTATAAACAATATTTTTTATGAGTATGAATGCTATTTTTCTGTTTTAAATGTCAAGTTTAACCCTCGCATTTTTTATGCCTTCATTCTGTATTTTTTTTAAATTTTCTGTTTTAATTTTTGGATTAAAGACACGTAGTTAATAGTTATTGTCAATCACTGTTTCCAGTACTGTATTGCGTAAATGTTTCAAGTTTTCATCTTTGGTCTTCTTCAGAAATAATGAAATAACAAGGTGGTTATAGAGTACGTGAAGTTTTTAGGCATTAGTCTTGAATGTTGTTTGGGTTGGCGCACTCATATTGAGAATGTTGCTGGAAAATGAAGCAGAGGACTTTTCCTATTACGAATTTTAAAGAAATATTTATCCTTGAACTCTAAAAACTTTGTATTTTGGATGCATTAATAATCATTTGAGTTATGACATTTTACTTTGGGGAAACCATGCTTCATCCAATAAAATTTTTGTACTTCGAAAGAGAGCTATTCGACTCATGTGTGGAACATCGTCTAGGACACACTGTATGTTAAGATGAATATACATTTATATACATTGTGTTCTTCAGTCCATAATTACTCCACAAGAAATAGTTCTAATATTTATATTGCCAAATGCAAATACAGCAAAGTTCAACATTCATTTGAAATTACATCTTTAAATCTATTTAATAGTCTTCCTAACAATGTCAAAGCTCTGCCATTAGTGCCATTTAAAAGAAAAGTAAAATTTACATTGCTCTCAAATCCCGTGTACAGTATCACAGAGTTTTATAGCAGTAACATGTTTCTGTAATGTTTTAATGTTATTTTTATGTATGTTTTCTTGACGTTGCTATACAACCTATGTATTGTTTTGGCAAATAAACCATATCTATCTATCTACTACTCCGTCGGTAAAATGTGATTCACGTAGAAAAGTAAAAAAGTAATAGATAATCAGTGCTAAACATTACCTTTATAAACATGACAAAATATAATACCGAACTTTAAAGTAAATTTGTTTTAAAGATTGCTGAACTATCTTGTTAGCAGCGATGTTGACCTCTGTTGGTAGTATAAGCGCTGTGAAAACAATTGGCATAATATCTAGTGTGATTCATGTAAAACAGTGAAAAAAGTAATAGTTAAACAGTGTTAAATATTACCTTTAGAAGCATGAGAAGATATAATACCCAATTTTAAAATAAATTTGTTATAAAAATTGCTCAGATATTTTATTACCAATTGTGGTCACAAAGGGGGGGGGGGGGGCTGGGCGCTTGGTGATATAAGTTATGGAATAAGGCTTGGTATTGCTCAAGAGACGGAAGTGGTCATCACCCTGGTATGTATCAAGACCTGTTTTTAGTAAGTTGCATAACAATATGTTTAGCAGGAAGTATCATTATGTTTCCTTTTGACCTAAAAGATTTCTTAATTTTTCTCAACTGAGCTAAACAGTTTTCAGTTCTGTACACTTTCTTTTCATCTGAAAAATTGCACAACAATACAGTTTTTCTTTGATAAAGCTTCACCTTAATGAAATGCTAAATCTGCAAAACAACTGAAACAGTCATAGGGTAAACTTAAACCAGGAATTCAAATTTAAACATCTTTGAAAACCCTCTCGTGTCCTCTAATCTCTATTGATCAGTAGCAGCAATTGATATGCTGACATTTGCTGCAATTTAAATTTGGCTAAGCCGTTTGTTATTAGACTTCCATTATAAACCCACTGGTAATGGCTTTTTGGTCTCTCCGAACAGCTATGCTTGTTTTGTTGCCCACAGCACAATGTAATAATCATGCGTATATTCTAGCTGCATGTTTCAGTTCTGAATCCTTTAGCACAGAGTAACGTTTAGCTATCCCACACATACCAATCTCATGCGTCGAACTTTCATTTGTATACCAAACTTTGGAACACCTAAGTTTATAATATTACCTATGTTGAGTAAAATCCTTTTAGCAATTTCTAAAGTAATACATACAAGTGGTAACTATACCCCTTGTATAGTTTATGGAAAGATTTATTTACAAGGAATGTGATGTGAGAAAAAATTCAGCAAAACGCCACCGTCAAATGTTCTTGCATCTCCAAAAGATATTTTAAAAATTGCCAAGTAGTGGATTTCATGTGAAACATGAATATCACTTGCATATTTAACACTTTTTAAGAGAACAACTGTTAGATAACTCGAATCTTACTTCAAACATTTGTTATATAAGCACACCAAGCTCCAGCTTGTGTTTCGCTAATTTTTGTTGTCATTCATGGAGACAAAGAGACCTATGCTGAATGGGCAAACTTGAGATTTCCGTACAAAAAAGTAAAGAACTGCGTACAGTTCTGATTAAACTCAGAACTGAAGAGAAAACTGCATATCCTGCAGCACGAAACTTATTCTGTCCATGCCCTTTGAGATGGCGTTGAAATGTGTTCAGTGCTTTCGGAATGCATTGAAAATTAAAGAAACTGGCTGATGATTTCGCTTCTTTTCATTTAAAATTTTAAGAATTGTTTAAGCACGAATCTGAAGAGTAACAAAATTACGTAACCCTGATTTTTTAACTCAGGATCGATCTTCGTATTGGAACGGGAGAAGAGATGATACGTGGATGAAATTATGAGTTTTATATTTCAGGTCGCGGTGTTTCTATGTTCAATAAATATACCGTTTATGGATCAACAACTTTATTTACCCTTACATGTCCAACGTTTGCGAAGAAGAGCAGATTGGATTTATCTCCTTTCACTTTATGCGGAATGTGCCGCTCACTCAGACGTGCATTGTGCTGCAATGGCCGTTTGGTTATGTGTGCGTTGCATTTGATTTACGAAAGCACTTTCAAATCTTATGGTATAAACATCTGTTCATTAGTGACTTCTTTGGTACTACTTACGTTTGCGAAGTCTATCAATATTTGGCGACAAAGTCGAAGTGCATGCCTTAGAACATACATAGAGAGATCGTCGCGTAACCTATTTATTTGTAGAGCTTCCTCTATCTTATACATACTGTTCTTTAAAATGCTTATTTCTCTATCTACTAGATTTTTGTAACTGACATAAAGGCTTACAGAAATTACATTGTTGCTAATTTTCTTGTATGTACAGGGGGAATATGGGAATAGAGTATGCTTTAAGCGATAGTAAAATACTCTAAGTTCTAGTGACTATGCGATGTCATTGAAGTTCTGTTATCCTTGTAAGGCCAAGAGGTAAAACAACGAATAACAAATTTGTATTTGAAAAAGTATAAGTTGGCAAATTCCAACAAATAATAAAGAATATCTCGGAAATGGTTCACGCAAGTGAGCCTTCTTCTGTCTCTTACTGTTTACTATTTATGTAAAAATCATCCAGAATAAAGAGGTCTTCTAAGGACATTCCCGGAAATCAAAGTTATGATTTAGAACTGCCATGGAATCTCCTATTTGTGTATATCACTGGCTACTGACTGATGTTGAGTCTACACGCCGAAGACCTAATTCAACCTTGGACCGAAAAAAGAGGAGGGGAATAATAGCTAATTACGCCAGCGTCTCCAAAGAGACAAAGTTGAACATCGCTGCTCCAGTTAGCTCCCCTGCTGCATTTTAATTCTCACCACAGAAAACATTTATAACATCACGTCAGCTGCCTGTTCCAACAAACTTCTCATCACCATTCCACTTTTCACCTGCACTGTATATCACATCACACCGTAGAATTCGAGTTTCTCCTACCAAATCGGGTGACACTTGTTTTAATGCTACCCTTTGGGGAAATTTCTTCACCGTAAATGATATTTTCCTATTGATTATTACAGAAAAAATCCCCACTTAACTTTGTTTTATCAATCTGAAGTTTAAGGGGACAAGGTAGTCTGAACATAGAGAAATTACACATTAGTGAGTTACATTAGCGCTGCTCTTTAAGTTTGCAATGTTATTTTTTTTTTTCTGGAATATTTATCAGTCATTTTGTCTATCATCTTCATCAAGATAGGCCAAATTGACCTGTTCCGGCTCAGATGTTATCCTCCCATCGGCGTATTTTCTCATTTAGCTCATATATATTTAGCTGTTTTCTAATAGCTTCGCTTTTCATACGGTCTATGAACATATAGAAGAAATTTATGATATCTGAGTTATTTTATAGATCATGAAAATTAGCTCTGGGAGTTATTTCCATTTTTACTTTCTCTACTAGGTATAGTAAGCAGAGGAAGTATTGTATACCACCCAAAAATTCGATTTCAACATTTCACCGGAAATGTATGTTTTGGAGCCCCCTGAATAAAAAAGCAGGTTTAGAAGAAGGTCGGCGCATGCGCGCACGTGTGTGTATCTGTCAGTGTGTCAGTATGTCTGTGGACAGCATCACTCAAAAACGAAAATGCCATTAAAAACCAAAGTTGGCATTTAAGCTTAATATCTTTCAAGGATACATGACGAAGATTTTGAAGAAAATTCGTCCAGCCTAAACTACCCTTTATTTTTATAGACTGAACCACATAAGCTAAAAATCTGAT
This sequence comes from Tenodera sinensis, assembly GCA_030765045.1. Classification (NCBI taxonomy): domain Eukaryota; kingdom Metazoa; phylum Arthropoda; class Insecta; order Mantodea; family Mantidae; genus Tenodera; species Tenodera sinensis. Next base: position 38,318,256 of record CM060964.1, on the reverse strand, counting down.
GTGATGCACTCACATGACTTTCTCTACTGTTGTACTAATCATTCCTACAAACTCTTATTCCTATATATTCGCGTTAGTTGAGATAAACATTTTCAGAAATTATCTTACTGCTTATTTCCTTGTAGGGGGGCTCTAATGACCTAGCTGTCGACGGGTCCTTAAACCCTAACCACTGCTTCACTCACTCACTCCTTGTAGGTGCAAGGGGAATATGGGAATACAGTAGGTCTTGAGCGATAGTCAAAACTTTTAAAACCTTGAGATTCCGTTCTCATTGCACGATTAACATAAAAAATGAACAACGATGCCGCATTTCATGAAAGTTTGTTTTCCGAAAGTGACACAAATAGCTAGGAATATCTCCGAAATGGTTCATTGTACCAAAAAAAGCACATAAATTGTGTGTTTTAGCGAGATCTACATTTTTGTATAGTAAGATTTTGTCTATCTCTTACGGTTCACGAGTGAGAGCAAGCAGGACTACATAGGCTATAGCCAGAAAATGCTGGATATACATTTAATTTGTCATGAAAAATATATTAAACATGTCATTGTAATCAAAATCATTAGAGCCATTTTCAAAAAGATCAAAATTTTCGAAAAATTGCTCATGTAAAGGGTAGTTTAGGGTGGGAGAACTTTCTTCGAAATCTTTATGTCGCATCTTTGAAAGACATTAAACCTAAATACCAACTTTGGTTTTTAACCGACTTCTCATTTGTCCACAGACAGTTACACATTTTTTTTTTTTTTTTTTTTTTGATTCAGCAGTCTCCGATAAGATTTGAGTCTGTCATTTTTGTTACAATAATGTACAGTTGTATTTTCTAGATTTAAACAGAAAAGAAATAAAGTGTACCGCAGAGGCCTTCTGCCACAGAATAAGAAGTGAAGCTCTAAACATGATGTGACCACGTTTAGACTAAGTTAAGAACAGTGATGATGAGCGGGGCTTGCCAATATTCAACATAATTGTGCCTTTTGCAGGCAGTTCCAAACTGTGTAGCATCCTTTGTGCAGGCATGTCACATGAGCAGCACGAAATCCTTTCTCTTTACATCCGGCCCAGCCATGGAAAATGAAACTAAAAAAAGAAAGAAAAAAAAAACAAAAAAAAAACAAGGCTGGAAACAGGTTAGCACATCGATCATCCTCCTCTCTCCCAGAATATGCGACAGTGCCTCTTCTAGCTAAAACACTAATTAATTCAATTGTTGCGAATATCAACTTTCATATATATGAAAACACAAGAGATGTACTCGTATGTTCTGTAGTAGAAGAGGAAGGTTGCGTTGAATTCGGCACAGTGGTATTTCTGTCTACGGTTGCTACTTCTGCAGTATTAGGTTTCTTTATCTTTTCTTTTAATTTCATCACGATGTTTTTATCTTAGAGTAAATTGGTGTCTATTATGTCGAAGCTAAAGAAACCCCAATCGCAATAGCCCACGTTGGGCCAAGGCTTGTCGCACGTCCGCTGCGACCACAACCTCTGCCCACTACAGGCGTCATGAGTGGGGTGTAGTACTGGAGGGTGGGACATAGTCAGCGACCCGAGCCCTCCCAGTCAGTTATGCAGCCTTCACAACCTAGCGTCGCTATTTCTCCATCAAGTAGCTCCTCAATTGGCCCCTCTGGGACTTAGCGAGGCTGAGTGCACCCCGTGCCAGACCTCTCAACGGGGGAAAAATTCCCACGCCGATACCGGGATCGAACCCGGGGCCTCTGTGCTGCGGAGGTCGAAGATATGTCACATACATTAGTACCCATTTAAAGTATATATTTGCTGCTTACCAAAGGGGAGATCCGGATTTGATTCCCGGTGCCGGAGTGGGGATTTTCTTCTACTGAGAGACCCGCTTCGGGTGCACTTAGCCTCGTTAGGTCCCTGAAAGACCCATTGATGAGTTACTTGATTAAGTGGTGGTGCCAGATCGCGAAGACCGTATAACCGGCAGCCAGCAGTTCTGCAGGCCACTCATGATACCCGTAGTGGGAAGAGGTGGGGGACGCAGCTGCAGGGCGGTACCCCTTGGCCCGGGAAGGGCTGTTGTTCTGTGGTTTAGTATAAAGCACAGATTTCTTATGTCTATTTTTCTTATTAACCGTTTATATTTCACCAAATTTATAAAAAAAGCTGTGTCGAAATGGTACAAACGTATTCACTCACCCAAAAATTATCAGTTATGGGAAACCAACGCTTTATTAATTGAATCCGTACATAACGTTCATAATAAAATAAATGCAGGTAATAATACGTGCTTTTGTTTTGATTTATTCTAATTTTAGGGGGAAAAGGTGTATTTTAGAAATCAGTAGGGTCTAGCAGATATAAATATAGTCTGAGTAGGACATAAACTATCTTAGAAGGATAATGAGAACACCTTGGCTTAATGCAACTTACAGAGCGGGATGGCCCAGGCGGTAACGTCTGTGGCCCACCTTCCACACCCATGTACTTTTTCGGGGGTTTCCCGGGTCGCCAGGCAAATGCTGAGAAGGATTCACATTTTCTCCGAGTTTCCTATACCTTAATTTCGTCACCACCACCGCCACCGCCACCGCCACCGCCACCGCCACCGCCACTCTTGTAGACAGGTATGAACTGGCAGGTCGACCTTTGAGACCCCTGGCATAACTAATACATAAGCCACCCTGGCTTCCCCCCGCGGCTAGGAACATGGGAGTCGCAAAGCATTTGAAGCCGATCCTGTACACATTTTTCTGGCTGCTCTAAGTGTTCAACCTGTGTTTGCTCCTCAACAGTTAATGGCTTCGCCTATTAAATGTATCCCATTTCTGTTCAGACGAAATTGCTTAAAATGTATAAACCGGAGATTAGTTATAGGTATTATCATTCTCTTTTGATCATTCTTTCCCTGAATCAGTTTTTAAAATACCAGGCTCTCCTCCTCAAACAATATTAGCCATTAAAGGTCGTTCGGATAGCAATCTTTCAATCTCTTTTATGCCCATATCGTGAATATTGTGAAGATACGACTCATCTTTCTCTTTTATGTTTTTATTACATACATATTTTACTTCTGGGTTTTTATATCGCCTTCGTCATAATATTGGCGATAATCTTTTATACCTAGTGCTAGCGTTCTTTATATCTTGGCAGTGCCATTGATTATGCCATCGGGTTCAAGTCTAACCCACTGTGCCCTTATAAAGTACTTACATCTGTCTTATTCTTATATTGTTTATGTTATATACCTATAAACATGTCTGCAGATATCCAGACTTTTATGATCGTAATATGGAATTAGTTCTCTCCTCTGAAGAACATAAACTCGTATTTTGAAAGCTTGCAAGGGTGGTACTTTGTGACCTGTAATGGATAGCATATCTGCGCAGCAATCCCAAGAGTGTGACTTCAAACACTGGTGGAGTTAGTGTCTATCACTTTCTTCTAGTGATTTATTCTTGTCCTAACACGATGAATGTCCGGCCCATATAGCTACCCTTAAACGATTATTAGTTCGTACAGCCATGGAAAAAAATGAGCGCAGTAGGAGAGAAAAATGTTTCTAACTCACACGTCGTTTTGCAGTGGGGTTTACAAATTTGATATTTCCACCATGCAGCTGAAACCATTGACAATTGTTGTTCTATATTGTGACATTGGTCGCACAACAATATACGGACGAGACGGGAGTCGGGCGGCCTGGAGCGGTTGTGTGAGTGGGCGTGGGGGCGCGATAACAACAAAAGGGGCGAAGAAGTCTCTCGTTGATACTTGCTGAGTCACTGTGTACCTGCGCATGGAAAGATCTTGAAAGGTCACGTGGCATCGGATCCAGTATAAGCAAGCAGCGTGAGCAGTTAGTATATTTTTAGTTTTTGAGTCAGTTTGAGTTTAGTTGTGTAAGTCGTCGTGTACAGTTAGTTTTTAGTTACGAGAGTGAGTCGGCCAGCCTGTCAGCGAGTACGTGTATGTCGTCGAGTGAGTGTCGCGTAATAGCCAAGATACAAGAGACAGAGAAACTGGAGAAAGACATTGAAAGACTGAGAAAAATTATCAGAAGAACAATTGTAATAACAGAAAAGAGCACAAACTGTGTTAACAACAAGAAGGAAATTGTGCATTAGAAGTGAAATTTAGAGGACAATTTTTTTCCAAAATTTTTATTTTCTTGAACATAGCTCTAACGATTTTGATTAAAGTGTTAGATATTTTTATGACAAATGAAATGCATATCTTGAATTTTATGGCTACAGTCCATGTCGTCCTAGTTACTCTGAATAACTTTTGCGTAACTGGTAAACCATAAGGGATAGACAAAATCTTACTATACAAAAATGTAGATCTTGCTAAAGAACACAATTTATGTCTCAATCATTTTCCTTTGTAGAGTGAACCATTACGGAGATATTCCTTGTTATTTGTGTGAGTTTTGTAGAACTTATACTTCTGTCAAATGGAACATCGTAATTCATTTTTTTACATGTTAACCGTGCAAACAGAACAGAATTTGAAATCTTTCAAAGATTTTGATTATTGCTCAAAGCGTACTTTACTTCCATATTCCGCTTATACCTACAAGGAGATAAGCAACACGATAATTTCTGGAAATGTTTATCTCAACTAACATGAAGATATAGGAATAAGAGTTTGTAAGAATGGTACAAGAGTAGAGAAAGTCATGTGAGTGCAACACATCAGAATGTTGGATTGCACCTCATGATATCCAATGTCTTCCTAATTCTAATTTACACTATACACATTATATTAAAAGGTATTCTCATTTTCAATCCTGGTGGGTTCTGTCTTTATTTATTTCTTAATTGTAAGTAACTCATTTCTTACATCGGACGTGATAAATGACTTGATAGCCCAGAACTGCATATGAGACTGCTTTATCAGTTTCCCTAGAATGTATACCCTCTTTACCAACCATAGATTCTCCAACATACACTTGACGAGAAACGCTTTTAACCCCTTGTGCCCCTGCAGCAGGTCAGTCAATATTGATTTAGGTTGCAATCGGTGTTTCAAGCTTGCAGGTTTTAAGGGAAGCTAATTACCCTGCTAATTTTTAAGGATATTGGAGTGAATCAAATTATATGGAATCACAGAAACCATAGTCTGTAAGGAAATGCATATAATTTAGTACGTTACAACAGCTTGCCATTGTAGTGTAATTCTTTGTGATTTTAATGCATTTCTTCAGAGAATATCATTGTTGAATTTCATGTAAATAAGCAGAATCTTCGTCTCATAGTTCTTCGTGTATCTTTGTGCTGTAAGACCTTATCACCCGAAGCACAACCAAGTGAGACACTAATATTTGTTTATACCATAATGCTTTTTAATTTTTAAATCAAACTTCTTTCTTTTATAAAAGTGTAAACACACGAAAGTTTAATCCAGAATTTAAACTCTTACTTAGATCTTAAAACATTCAATCACTTTACTTTTTAGAGTATAGCTTATTACATTTCAAATTACTAAAATGCCACCTTGTTATTATTCCAAACTTGAATCAGATTTATCCTACACAAGTACATTTGAAACAACACAGATCAACATTTTGCGGTCAACATCGGCATAAGGTTTACGTTAAGGGGGGACGTAGATAAAAAATGTCATTTCGAAAAAGCATTTGTACCTTCTACATTTCTTAACCTAGAAGACTGAATTTTGGTGTGGTAATTACTCATGTTTGTTTGCATACTGTGCAATATTTTCACACTTCTTTGATATCTTTGAGCTGTGTTATGATTTTTTCTATCTAAACAAAGCAATATGGTGCATTTTTGCAAACACTAATTAACATATTAGGAATTACCTTGGATATACAACACATAATCCCGTGAAACAGAATTGTTATTTTTTATCTAAAAAACGATAACACCTATATGCTATTTTGGCATAATGCTTGTAAATCCATTTCAGTAAAACCTCTCCCATGTTTAACTAAATTCTGTTCCACAAGATTAAGCAGCAGGACCTTTGCTATCAAGCTGCCAAATTTGATAAACTGTACATTGAACAGTTGAAAAAATTTAAGTTGTAGAAAAGTTGAGCTAAGAGTAACTTTGATTTTCATTGTTCCAGAAATGTTTCAAAAGTGAACAACAATAATAATATCAGTAAACGTATTTCAAAGCCCTATAAAAGCTCAAGTAATACTTAGGAAACTGATAGTCTAAACAGCAAGAAATTCAAAAGTGGCAAACCCTTTTAAAGAGGAAGTAAAAAGAGGTCGTGGCATTTGCTATTTAAATTATTTGTTAACACTTAAAGTGATGATAGAAGCGTGAACCTTCAGGAATACAGTCCAAATACTGTAATTTGCAATGTCTGAATAATTTTACCTACATCTACCCTTAAGCTCCAGGAGTTTAAAAAGTTTCCTATACTTCTCGTCCTGTCTGCCAACACTTCGATTTATAACTGCTCATCACGAGCATCACGAGCACCACGGGTACCACGAGCACCGCCACCGTCGCCGCCGCCACCACCACCGTTGCCGCCGCCGCCACCTCCACCTCCACCACCGCCGCCACCACCGCCACCATCATCACCACCACCATCATCACCACCACCACAGCCGCCGCCGCCACCACCGACGCCACCATCATCATCACCACCACCGCCACCACCACCGCCGCCACCACCACCGACGCCACCATCACCACCACCATCATCACCACCACCACCGCCATACAAACAGACATACAGACAGACAGACAGACTAGACTGTTGAGAATGTGTGCAATGTATCGCCACCGGCGGCTTCTGTTTGTGTTGCTAGAAATACGCTAACTACTCGCTAACTTTGGGCAAGACGAAGAAAATAAGCAGCGGAAGAAGAGGTACAAAGAGAAAGCATATGAGAGGATTTATCAAACAACTCCTTGCCATGAAGACCTGTAGCACAGATGAAAATAAGAGGAATGGATTTGCAGCCTCCAACTGAGACGCGCAATATCAAAGCGGAAGAGACGGCAGAACAATGTTCTGAAGATGATAATGCGAGGCGGGGTGTCTCGTCTTGCTTTTATCTAGATTAGATGCTAGTGTGTCGGTTAATTTGTGTACTGCGGTTGTATGTATACATAAGGTTGAAGGAATGGGGTGCATTATTCGGCTCTACAAAGCGGGAGAAATTACACCCCGGCAAACAGCAAACCTCTTAGCTTCGGTTATTACTATTTCGTACCTTCGGACTTCTCTATTTTGTCACTCAATCCAAACATTTTTTGCCATGGAACACTTTTCCTTTAAGAGAATATTCAACGTGTTTATTTCAAACTGTGTATTGATGTCATTGTATTGAGTTCATTTTTTGAAGCCAATGTCCCCTCTAAGGGGAAGGAGGTAACGCAAAACATCTGTGATGAAGAAGCTGCCTAACAAGCACGGCGTTCAATTCGAAGTTTACTAATGTTGTAAATCATAAAACGTAAACAAATAACGTGTCTCGCGTATCTCACACGAGTCTAAAATAAAAAAGAATAAAATGTGTTATATTTCGTACATAATATAGTTGTACATTTATTGGTTTTTAAATATTTCTCTTCAATTTTGAATTTCGGCTTTTGCAAAAAGCATATACATACCGAGTTTAACATAAGTTGGGAAAACTATTGTCTGAATTTCATTTTGGCGACTTACAAATGGCATCATAAGGAGCATTTAAAAATCTTATACATTTTTGAGCCATTATAACAGAAAAACGCACACGAAAATTTGCTGATAACAATAGAACCAGAATTTTTCTTATGTATTTTTGTTATATATATATATATTGGTTTATTTAAATAGTCACGAAAATATTTCTTAGAAATTGCATGTTTCTAATAACACGCTAAAATGTTTAAATCCTAACTTTGGTCATTTTACCCAATATTCACTGATTGTTACCTAAAATGGCAAGGCACCAGCCAGGTCATAACATAGAATGAAATTATATAATGATTAATCCAGCTTGCCCCCTTCGTATCATGAGGCAGCTCCACAGAGGTGAACACGCACTATTATTGTTGCTAACTTGTTCATTTAAAACAGCAATTCCTTTGAAGTAATTTTCACTTTATCAGGTATGTACCTCTTATTAAGCTAGATGAATGGTTTTATAAGAAATACACCTTTCAATTAATTATATTTTAAAAACAATTTAAGTACATAGTAGGTATGTATTGTTTACAGCACATTAAAAATATAAGAAATGTTAATCACATAAAAACACATCATTACTTAACAAAGAATTGATCCACAGTCTTCCGTTTTAAACACTTGCGGCGTTTGAACGAAGTTTGAGTTACACTAAAAAAAAAAAAAAAGATTATTTTGTTGTTTAACGACGCTGTCAATTGCCAGGATCACATCAGCGTCACCGGTGTGCCGGAAGTTTGTCCCGCAGGAGTTCTTTTACATGTCAGTAAATCTACTGACATGGAGCTGTCGTTTTTAAGCATACTTAGAAACTATCGGTCTGGACCGGGTTTTTAATCCGCGACCTTGGGATCAGGAGGCCAGCGTCTAAGCAACTGAGCCACCCAGACCGATTTGAGTTAGACCCCCAAACACTGATAAGACACAAAAACAATCCAGTTGCGGCCTGTAACCTTCCGTGGTTTCTTCACTTCGTCCCCTCCTCCTGGAGGTGATAGTTGCAGTAAATCTATGTGGACCTATGCAACATAAGCTAGATAAAGACCAGCACGTGCGGATTGCCAGTAATGAAGACATCACCTTTGCAATCACACTAGTGAGGATCTGCTCATCTTGAAAATAAGTATGTGTGTAAGTTGTTGACACGTCAGAAGTTTATAATTTTTAATAATCTGATCCAGAGGATGAAGATTGTTTGCCCACGCAAACACTTCTACTTATCACTGTGCTGCAAATGGTTTAAGACAGTTTTCAGACTATAACCCTTTGAGCCACAAGCTCTGCTGAAGGGTGAATTTCTAATAAAAACAGACATAAGAATATTAAGAATGATGTGGATGCAAACTACAGAATCTGCTGCTTGAGGAACTAAGTAAGTCTCCACCTGCTATCACAAAGTCAACAAAGCTCAACAATGGAAACTGCCATTAACTTAACAGTTTCTCGAGTCGACAAACTTTTGTCCGAGTTATCAGCTTGACGATGAGTTGTTCAAGTCTCTCTTTCATCTCTGTCTAGTATTCTTCCTTCAGATCGTTCCATTACTTGGTGTGGCAGTGCGAAAACGCAAACTACTTCTCTCCGCCTCGCCCTCCATTGTTACTCTCTTCCTTTGCTTTCGTTTTATTTTCCGTCCTCTACAAAGAGTCACGCGGAGTTTCCGCAAATACATCGTAATCAATGCTTAAGAGCCTAGCCTGACGTAAACTACACGTTTTGATGATCAAAGTGTGCAAAGGAACCAGCAGCTGTGTAGGCTGAAATGCAGTTTAGTTTTTGCTCTTTTATTGGTGAACTCTGACACACATTTAACCCTAGGCCAATCTACTACCGAAACATGTCATCCCTAACTTCACTTCATATATACATTTCAACCAATCAGTTTAAATTATTACAATGAATAAAAAGCCGATGTGTTGCACTCACGTGACTTCCTCTACTCTTGTACTAACCATTCTTACAAATCCTCATTCCTATATATTCTTCGTGTTAATTGAGATAAACATTTTCAGAAATTATCTTATTGCTTATATAATTATAGGCACAAGGAGAATATCGGAATACAGCAGACTTTGAGCGTAGTAAAATATTTTAAAGCCTTCAAATTCCATTCTCTTTGCACGGCTAACACATGAAAAATAAATAACGATGTTCCACTTGACGGAAGTCCAAGTTTTCCGAATCTCGCAGAAATAAACAGGAGCAGCTCCGTAATGGTTCACTCTACAGAAAATGTTATTTAGACACAATTTGTGTGTTTTAGCAAGATCATTTTTGAACAGTAAGAGTTGGTTTATCTATTACGGTTTACCAGTTATGCAAAAGTCATCCAGACTGAACAAGACTTCGTGGGCTATAGCCAGAGCATTTAAAATATACATTTCGTTTGTCATAAAAGTATCTCAAACATATGGCATTTTAATGAAAATTTTAGAGCCATTTTCATCAAACAAAACTGCCATATAAGAATTTTATTCCCACACAGGATTCTGCAAACTTCTAGAGGAGAAATACCACATAGGAGAGCCTGGAATATTAAAAAGATGGTTGGAGTTCCTGTTTCTTCTTTCTAAAAAAAAAAAAAAAAAGAACATGCTTGAACGAGCTTGTGAGTGCAATGACTATGACTTCGTTTCTCAGTTTATATTTAGAGATTAGTCGATCAAGCAGTGACTACTATCCGTTACAAACCAGGGTTCCCTCGGATGTAAACAAAAGTGGTTACTTCTGTTTGTCACGATCCTAAGAGACACTCTCACGCCAATGTAAACAGTTCCTTCATAAATGTGTTATATCATGAAATACTGGCGTAGGAAAGGTACAGGACTACATGTTTATTGCGGTTAGCATAATAATTCATTGTTTAAAGTACTAGATATATACTAACTTAAGATATTCCAAAATATGTTGTAATGTTGCCCTAATGCTGAGGGTTCTTCGCTTCTGAGTTATCAACTGTATGCATGACAGCCATTGTTTTGGACACATGAGAAATGCAGCAATGAATTCCCCGAGGTACTATCTGAGTACCCGGTAAACACTTTGCATAACACAGGAAATATGCTAAGCGAACGGTCATTCATAATACAGTAGCACACTATACTAACCTCAGGTGAAATCTTGTGGTTTAGTCAGATAGTGTGAGAGTTCTAATGGCAGAGGAAGGTGTGTGTAGTGTGAATACAAACCATTCAAACACGAAAGTGGGGAACGGCTAGCAACGTGTTCAACTCAATATTACAAAAATATACGTTGCTTGTAGTAGTGCAAAACAATATCCAAGCTCACAGGCGTATCCGGGACAAGTGTAACCAAAACTAGGGAATATAAACAGACTGATTCCAATATGGAAGCTGAGTCACCTTCGGTGGATTAGGATTTGGGTGTCACATCCTTGCCCGAGTATTCCTAGTAACCTATGTTAAATGTTCATTTCCACAAGCTCATAGCTTCGATTGTTACTTAAAGGTGCAGTGTGAACTATAATTTTTATACAGGACGTAAATGAAGCAATATTCAGCTGTGAATTACACGCAGCAAGAACGTGCGAGAGGAAGGAAAGACTGTTCAGGACCGGATTTGCAAACTACTTTCGCGCGGATGATACAAACACTTTGTTTACAGTGAGAGGTACTCTGATATATTCCATCTCTTAGAAGTAAAATATACCTCTACAAGAACTAGAAGTTTTTTTTTTTTTTTTTTTTTTTTTTTTTTTTTTTTTTTTTTTTTTTTAAAGATTTTATGTAGTGTAGGTTTATTACATTAATTATGCATTAATCTGTTTTAAAGCGTAAAGACCCACTTCTCAGTAAGACAATAACTGACGATCAGCGCTCGGAAGTTGAAGACCATAAAGTTCCTAAAAGACATTTAGAAACGCCTAAAATATCAAGAAAGTACCTAAAAGTTGAAAAAGGACGTACACAGGTGGTCCAAATTAGCTAGTAGTTTCAGTTACATATTTAACAAATGTATCTTTGTTAACGGAATATTTATGTTAACTAACGCTCTACAGAGGTTTTTGTTAAATGGAAGACATTCAGGACATTCATTACCACTTTTGTACAAACAGAAGTGATTTTACTCTCGGCGAGACTACTCTCGTGTGTTTCTGGTACCCAATATGTCGCTGGACTTGGAACCACTTTTCAACATTAACCTTCACGTAGTAATATTTGCAGAAATGAATACTCCAATAAGTAGAAAAAATTTCCGCTCCAAATTCAGATACAACTTGTCGCAAAAAAGTTTTAGGTATATTAGTTTTAGGTATACTTAGTTTTAGGTATATTTATGATCAGGATATCTTCCACAAACTGCGAAACTTATCCACTCTTACCCTCTAATGAAGGTCATTGTTGGTAAAAAATAACAGGATATTTAGAGGAGGTTCACTATTTATATAACATGGTATGTTACAGGGTAGCAAGCCCTTTAATATGGTCATTTATATATGGCGGCCCCTTTGAAACTTGTACTGTACCCATATGGTCATCTACTTTCACTACTGAGCTAGTGATGTTTAGAAACATTAAGTATTAAGTTTAATGTGATTAAATAAAAATAAAAACAACTTTGTATATATTGTGGCACATTATTGCATGGATGATAAAGGAGGAACAAAACAAAGCATAGGTTTCAGAAAAGTTTAATTTTGTAATACTTGTGGGTATACACTATGTTTCGTTTTTCCATTGTTTGCGTGCATATAAAGGCCTGGTTTGTCGACACGGGAACACAACATACAATTGTCCATGTGAGAAGCAATCCGCACCTAATACTAAACAACACAGTTCTAAAGACTGATCTTGAGCTTTACTGATTGTGATTGCAAACGCCAGTCAAATTGGGAATTGTAATCTTTTAAATTTAAATGGTGTATCGGTCGGGATCGTGGGAATTGGAGGAATGAGGACATCTTGGCCTTTGAAAGGCCCAGTTAATATCGTTGCTTCCACTACGTTGTTCATCAATTTCTTAATTACGAGCCTCGTGCTGTTACAGAGTTTTGGCTGATTAACATTATGCAACATGATAATTGGCACACCTATTTTCAATTTTAATGTGTGTGGTGGCATTCCTAGTAGATCAAGAGAGTTCAAAAACTCCAATAGGTAATACCTGCAAGCACAGGTAATGATAATAAAAGACTAGCGATAATACCTACAGATCATACAAATTAGGGGACTTGTGTTTGATTTATACAAAGTGGTTTTATATTAATTATAGTTGTTATAAAATTTACTGCCCCTAACTACTCCATCTGCTTTCACAACAGTGTCTATCGATTTATGTATAATTTCCTCACTTTTAATTTTGCATTATATAAAATTATTAGGTTGATAGACATTTTTATTCTTCGCGGCAAGGGCAGCTCGTTCACTGATCCAGTCATGGTTCCTATTATTAATTTGAATATTAGGAAGTACTTTTCCGATAAGGTCTTCTTTCGATATTACTAAATTACAAAAATTGTTAGGAAATGATGTTCGTCTTGTCTCATCTATTGGCAGCTGTCCGTTTGCAATGTCTAGTAACTGTCGTGAGAATACCTCGGCTGATTTGTCGTTTTGAAGCTGAACACACATATTCGTAGTCAACTGTTGTGCCGCCACAATGTTGAATATTTTATGCAAGCATTTGTTTCATTCGCTGGTGTCGATCGAGAAATTACAGGCAATGTTTGTTTAAAATCTCCTGCGAGCAATATCGATGCATTCTGGAATGGTTGAACGTTTACACACAAATCTTGTAACGATCGATCCATAGCTTCAAGCAATTTTTATGTACCATCGAGCATTCAGCCCAAACAACGACTTTACATTTTTGTAATACTTTTCCCATATCAGATGCTTTGGAAATATTGCACGTGGGAGTCGCGCTGGTTTGTATGTTCAATGGCAACTTCGGAGCTGAATGAGGAGTCCTTCCACATGGTAACAATATCGCAGCTATTTCTGACGAAGCGAGAGCAAAGGCTATGTCATTCTTTGATTGAACTGCGCCAGGAACAATCTGATAAGAAATGTTTTCCCGGTTCCTCCTGGCGCATCCAAGGAGAAGGTCCCCTCTACCAACTCCATCATTTATTATTTGCATTATGCGATCATAAATGCCCTTCTGTTCACGCGTTAATTTGGGAATGTTTAATTGAACATACAACTGGAGATCACTGGTGTTGTAACCTTGTTCAAATCCACACCAAATGAAGCAGTTGCAGTTCGGTTGGGTGCTGGCATTCCCAATTTAATAAGAACTTTATCTGCAATGGTTAAGCACTTATCTTCAATATTTATCAACGTTTCGTTCTAAATGCCTTCTGTAAATTCCATGGCCATAGCCGTACTCTATGCAAAATATCCTCGGCCATATGTTATCGATATCTTTCCCATACTCTGTGGGAGATGAAGGGAAGCAAGAAGTCAATATAGCGTATTTTATCGTATAAGGCCCCCCCTCCCCCTCGCATATTTCCCTCCCCTATGATTTTTCATCACTAAAAATTATTTACCTATTAAACATCCCAGAATTCCCTCTCATGGTTCGTTCTTATTGGAGCGGCTTTCAAATGACTTGATAATGGACAACAATCGACGCAGCGGTGTCTGTCATGGACAACAATGGATACAGTGCTTGCCACAAAAATACTCGTATTGCCACTGTCACAACGTATCGTAACATTGAAATGTGAAGCTGCAGACGTGTTTCCAAGTCAGTTTGTTACAAGTCGTCATATTGTTACGAGTTTTAAAAAAACTGGTATTTCTTGTGCTATTAATGGTTCTGACGACATGTAGAATAGTTAAAATGAAGATGTGTTATCTGAGCCAGATATAAATGATGATAGTGACGAAAGTGAGACCGTAGAATAATCAGAGAAAAGAAACAATGAAACAATACATTGTAGGCCCAATGAAACCGTGGTATGTATCCAGTTCATTCACAAATTACTGTATCCATATATAACTTTTATATAATACCATATGGTTTCCCTTTCTTTCTGAATTCCTAGAAGCACCACTCGCATAATTCCCTCCCCAGTGTTTTCAAGCAAATTTTTGAGAAAAAAAAAGGAGGGGGAATTACGCGATAAAATACTGTAATTGCGAAATATTGCGCGAATTTGGTTTGAATGTGCATTGTTGCGTCATTAATACATATATCTCATTGTTGGTCACTTTCTAATAAGTTCAGAGCTTGACACGCGCTGCTAAAAGTGCATGTGTGACGCAGTCAACACTTTTCAATTCCTGGATCTAGGACCAGGCACGTTAACCAGCAGCATGCGAAGATAAAAACTTTCATCTTGATTAGGGTGCACTGTATAAAGTCCACCAATTGTATTTTATCTGAAAATGCCAGGTTGACCGTCGACTGGTTCCCCTCGTTTGTGTCGTACGGAAAAAATAAAAGATTATTATTAACAATGCCATCATTTGGGACGTAGCGGTAGTGGTCGTTGAAACAGCTGGCGGTAATGACCCTTGAGAAAGCTGTTTTCTTGCGGTCACAGGTATGTTACTGACGCAAGAAATGGATAAAAGCAATCTTTGAAGCGGGTTGAATATCGTGTCAAAATTTGAGTTAAATCGATGCAGAACTTTTTGAGTTTTGAAGCGTACACAAACCAACATAATATAATATATATATATATATATATATATATATATATATATATATATATATATATCATTAAATATTCAAAACATTTGTGGCATATATTTCCTTAGATCCACTTATAAAATTATCTATTAACTACCACAGAAAAAATAAGATGGTTGTAGGGTCAAAGCTTATGGGGAAAACTACACAAGAAGTATGAGGCAGAAAATTTGTTGTTAGAAAACATGGTCACACTTATGCCACTTTTGCACTAAACTTTTAAATTTAATCCAAATATTATACACTTGTTAAATGTATAAACATTTGTTCTAGGATAATGTTCGTAAAAAAAAAAAAAAAAAAAAAAAAAACTGAAGCTGAAATAATCACATAACTTGAGTATGGCAAAAGCAAAATCATTTCTTGGTGTCGTTAAAAGAAACTGGAATTGAGAATAGACTCTGTCGCAGGAAAAAGCTGGTCAAAAAATAATGGTGAAAACAGCTGTTAAATGAAACAAGAAGGCTAAAAAAGGATGTTTAAGCCGAAACAAATAGGAAATGGCAGAAGAGGACAAATAAAATTCAATATTTCCTATCCTGTAATGACCAATAGTGAACTTCCTAGCGCTGGTGATAACCATACTAACCATCAATCATGAATGACAGAATAGCACTTAAACCACCTTTATTATGCAGGAACTGATTTGCTTAAATGACCTTCCGTAGTGAACCTCTGCTTTTGATACAATATCCTTCAGTTCGTATTATCAATGTAGAGTCCCATGTGGCGTAAGCTATTGAAAACAATACTAAACAATGGATAAAGTGCGCAGTCTGCTGGTATTTACTCCGAAGGGAGCAGTAATTACCACTATTATTTCCTTAGCTGGAATACCTGAACCGCAAACAAAATTCTCTTCCTCCCGAATATTCATCTGTGAGATACGAGTACGATCGTTCCTTCTACCTCAAGCGGTCGCACACAATAACTCCTCCATCTGAGCTCCATGAATCGATATTGTTACCTCAGCTACGTTTAAGTAATATATTCTTCATCACTTGCTCATCTTCCCTCCTTTTCTCGGCTTTGTACCTTATTATGCTGCTCCTACTCCGTACGTTATAACTACGGATTTCATTGTTTTTAATACTCAGTATAGTGTCCTGCGTAAAACAGTTACCAAATCAATCTGGAATTAGCGTTACATTATGAATAACACAGAAATATATAATTTCAAAAAATGAAAGTATAAAAAGGTTCCAGCCTTGTTCATTTCAATTGGTTTGTATTTTCACCTCTGATTTTTTTCTTTGTTTTTTTTTTTCATTTACATTGTATACCCTTAAGTGGATCAATGGGACCTCTTTTCCTGTTTTACCAGATGAAAAACTTGGAAGTGCTACACTCACGTGTATTTCTCTAGCCATTCTTCTACAAAGTATTAATATGGCTTACACAAAATTTAATCAGAGGCTTGCCACGCCTTGCAGTGTTGTACTATGTGAAATAACAATGTAAAACTGGGTATATCAATTGTGCCCATAAAATTCACTTGCACAACAGGAAAGAGAATAGTAATGGTCAGACTTCAGCCGCCATTAAATGTTACATACAATAGCTTATCCTTCCATCTGGTTTATGTTACTCGAGATAGGCTTTATAGAAATATTTTTATTACATAGTTACTTGCAGCTATAATAGGTTAAGAGAATACACGACAGTCAAATGTTTTTGAGGTGGATCGTTGTGATGGTTTGAAATTTGCTTCCGTTTGCATGACCAGGAAAAAGAAAAATTCATTTGAGAAAAGTATAAGTACCTACTGAAAGTATCTCATAAACTGTTTACTCCACTAAAAATGTATTGCACTTAGACTGTGTGTTTTATGAAGAGCTGGATTCTTTGTGTGGTAAGATTTTGCCTAACTTTTACTATTTACTGTTGACGCGGTAGTCATTCAGAATGAAGAGGACTCCAGAGGATATTCCACAGAACTCAAGATATGCACTTTATTTGTTATGAAAATATCTTAAACATACAGTATTTTACTCCAAATTGTTGTGGCTATTTTTTTAAAAAATGTAATTTTTGGAAACAATTTTCATCTAAAGGGTAGTTTTGGGTGCGAGATTTTCTTGAAACAATTTTATATCGCATCCTTGAAAGATGCAGAACTTAATCACCAAGTTTGTTCTTTGACTGGCCTTTTAGTTTTGAGTTACGCTTATAAAATTCACGAACGGTTCTGTTTTCATCGCATTTCGTCTACGTTGGCGTTGTATAGTTCTGAATATCTAGTTTAATGGTTCTTATTACTGTACTTTTGAATAATGCGTGCCGTCTGCTTATGTACTGGTTTTCCACGTCCTATAGGCGAGGAATTTGCTTTATAAGTAGCAGATGCATTACCTGTTTCCCATGGCTGCCACATATTTATATAGGTATAAGGGTTTTGTACAATCACTGTTGTCAAGCCAGAATGACTGAATAAGCCTTGCAACTCTGTCTCGGTTGTTTATGATTTTATACACGCGCCAGGCATGCGATGTCCTTATCTCCTCTTTGCACTGCCTCAAATGTCTGAACAAAGTGTAGTTCAACATCTACTTAAGGAGATAGATATGGTACAGTACATAAATGACGTAGTAAATGGTAGGGTAACTGGGAGTATTAGTAGCATTAGCATGGAAAGAAACATAATAAGGGATACAAAGAATTGGGAAATTTAATGAGACATTCAAATATAATTATCACCAAAAGCTGTGATCATGACTTTGGTCACTGTGATCAACATAAAATCTGAACTTTTCGGTTCAAAGTAACATTATTCGTGATCAGCATCAGTGTCTTCGATCTCAACTGCAGTATACCTAGAAGAGCTTCAAAATATTTTAAGACATTATTGTTCCGTAGATTAAGCAGCCCTTTATATGGGTACCCTCTCTGTTTCGAGAAATTTCAAAGTTCAACGCTTCTGGTTTTAGAGGAATCTGATAAAACATGAACAAAAAACGTAAACAACGCGATCAATATGAGATAACGCCCGATAGGTATGCAACAAACCTAACGTACAGGTAATGGGGTAGGTTCCTAACTGACCAATTCTATCAGGAAAGCTACCGCTTCCTTATGATAGTTCAGGGTAGCCTACGGTAGTTTTACAGCTCTACTCAAGAGTACTGAAGTGAAACTTTGTATTGGCACTTCTTTACGGATACCCATCTGTGAAAAAAAGGCTAAAAATTTCCAAAATTGCCAAAAAAGGATTTTTGTTTTATCAAATAGTATAAATCGTCTGCTTTACATTGATATGCTTTTTACAGCCTTACGGCCTTTTTAACTATGTCACATGGCCGTCTAACTGATTGCCTGTAAGCGTTCGTGTCCTTTTAAATCCATACAGTTCCATTATTCTTGCTATGACTTCAAACTTAGCTTTTCCACGTTTTTATTTTTAGCACTGTTTGCTCTTTAAAATGCTCCACACGATGCAATTTTCAGTACTTATGCATGAAATTTGGTTTATCTGCTTAAAAATAACATTAAAAAGAAATGATGAGATAATTTTCTCATAAAGTGAATAACTGCTGAGTAATTAAATATTAAAGTTTACATTTCAAAATTTAAATGAAAAAATAATGAATTTCAACTCTAAAATTTATTTTTATCCAAACTAGTAACAACAAGATTAAGAAATTATTTCATCAATCTGCTAACATTCTATTACAGGACATAACTGAAAATTATCAAGTTTTTCAAATCAAAATTGCATCATGGGGAAACATTTATACAAATATTAAAAAAATATAATAATATATTAATATGTTTACAACTAATCTGCCTAAATGCATGAAATTTAGCACAGTTACTCCTCCCTATACAGTGATTGTTGTGTTAAAATTTCAAATCAATCCAATGAAAACTGTAGATTTTCAAAATTTCACAGATGGGTATCCTTAATTGCTAGCAATGCCTGCACAAAGACCGAAATCTGAAGATAGTATTTTATGAAGTCATTTCACACGTGTGCTCCTTTAGGAACATGGCAACATTTCTGAGACTATGATGTGTAAATTGTGATAGTAAAGTGTGACTTCACCAATTATACCTTGCAGCTGTTATAATTACTCGACTCCAATCACTTCTCGGAATGTAATAATTGGGTACAGTCCAAACAGGCACAAAGGAAAATGGAAAACATGGAAATCATATCTCATTCGCTCAACGGACGTGCTGCTCCAACTCATTTCCGCTTCCAAAGAACGAGTAATTAAAGGCCCAAAAGAAGCACGTGACAGGCTGCCATGTCGACCCGTGATGTTCTACCGAACTGTAGTGCTTTGAGTTTCTGCTCAAACATAACACTCTTTATAAGGCAATGATGCCAGAGTTCAAGTGTTTCTAACCTTCCGCTAGGTGCGCGGTTTGGAAGAACACGGTTAGTCTTGTGGGGCCCAGTAGACCCTCGCTACCTTTTTGTGGTTATATGTCTGTATTTAATTTTTTTTTTTCTTTTCCTTTTCATTGTTTGCTATGTTTAGCTTTATTTAGGTTAAATATACATAGCTGTTTATTAGTATTGCATCACTATATAGATCAGCTAAAATATTATACGTACACACAGCTTGTATTGCATTACATGTAAAGAAAATAAATTGCGACATTCAGGTACACAACTTGTAATTTGAATTCTATACTTACTGAGAATCATCTAGTACCTCGTCTGTGTTTTCGCTAAGTAAGCAACTTTCACAAACAATTTTGACATGTTTGTTTAAACAGAGGGGAATGTTGCATTTAGCACATGCATATTTAGTTTCGTTTCCTTTTCAATAAGGTTGCTGGTGTATTTGGGAAGTCAGCTCTGGGTTATTCAGGTTTATATTTTGTCACAAGGCCTTTCAAATCACTAGATAGGTTTGATAGCATTGCACTTCTTCGTAGCTGTTGCTACACTAAAGCTACAGATAGTGCTTTCAAATCCTCCTGCCTTGTGGAATGTTCGTTTTGATTTCCAAGGAAGGTAGCCGTTAATGCCGGTAGTATTCAGTAAATGCCAAAAAACTACAACAACAACAACAACAACAATAATAATAATAACAATAACAATAACAATAACAATAACAACAACAACAATAATAATAATAATAATAATAATAATAATAATAATAATAATAATAATAATAATAATAATAATAATAATAATAATAATAATAATAATAATAATAATAATAATAATAATAATAATAATAATAATAATAATAATAATAATAATAATAATAATAACGGTAACGATAACGATAACAATGATAATAATGATAATAATGATAATAATCATAATAATCATAATAAATAATAATAATAATAATAATAATAATAATAATAATAATAATAATAATAATAATAATAATAATAATAATAATAATAATAATAATAATAATAATAATAATAATAATAATAATAATAATAATAATAATAATAATAATAATAATAATAATAATAATAATAATAATAATAATAGTAATAATTATAATTTTGAATAAGCATATGATGTGACCTATAAAATACAAATTGTCATCACAAAGGTTGCTCTCATTGTCTTCCTCTTCCTTATGATCAGATTGTGAATCTAAAGATCTCGTTTCTAATTTATATTTAGAATCATGTGATTCATACAAATTGTCATTTACGGGCAAGGCATCATCATCGCAAAGTGGATGATGGGGTTTTCTAGATCATACGTTTTACTCGTGTCCATCAAAAAGCACTAACAGTTTTTTACTATGACAAAGCGATATTGCACAGGTAAGCAAGGAAGACGCATGTGGACAATGTGTAACGAGAGTAGGCGCGCCGGGCCTGGCTGGTCTCTACAGCACGTATCTGCTGATTATTCATTCTTACAACCAGAGAAATAAACAAATAAGGTTGTTGCTTCAGCCAGCAATCGAGTAAAGTCTAATGTTAGATGTCTCAGTCAGTCAATTACGTAGGACCTTTCTTACAAAGGGTATAACGCTATAAACCTAAGAATCTCCCTGGCCCCTAGCGACCAACTTCGAACAAATTCGAACAAATTTAGTCACAATTTTGTGTGTAAATTGTGCAAAGGTTAATTTTTATGGGAGATTTGGCAACGTCACGTCGCGTGTCGCCTGGAGAGGAGGTTAGGGGAGGCATCGTCTGGTGTTACTAAAAGTGAGGGGAAAGGGAAGGGTAGGTGACAAATTCATGCACCAGATATAAGCATTGGTGCGTGGGGTGTCTGCTTCAGCTCTCATTTTTGACAAGTAGATCATTAGCTTTATTTCAGTCTGGTAATCTACAAAAGAACGCAATTGTAATACGAAATTGAAAACCTATTTCTTTGTGTATTAAATGCAATTACTATTGTTGGACTTGTAATTAATAACAATAATGTGCATTACTGGGAAAATCTGTGTCCCTTTATGTCAGCATTGTTTCAACCATAAAATACTGTGTTTCGATTGGTTCATTTTTATGCTTTCTTTACTATGGAAAACTGAGTCTTGAACGAATACATGATTTCTGTAATATTCACACCGGTCAGTTATAACATTTCGAGTAGTATGAATTTGTCCATGGAATTCCCCCAACACCCCAACACCGCCTCAGTGGTACGGTAAACGCACTGCGCGGGTGTTTGTTTTGTTTACGTCTAAGGCCAGAGTTTGCCTCAAAACACATGCGAGGCGTGTGCGAGGCCAGCTCAGCATTGCCATTTACATTGCTGAAACAAAAAATTAAAGTTTTACAAAACGATTAAACCTATCGAAACGAAACATAGTATTTTATACTTCTTACACCTGCATCTATTAGCCAGAATATTCTGGCCGAAGCAATACCTTGCATCCTGTATACTAACATCCTGGCACTACACATGCTTAGCTAACTTTTGCATAATATGTGTGTTTTATCATCCTGGAAATAGTCCAACAAACTTCAGAGACGGTGTTCCTATTTTGTACTATTAACCTATGGTATAAACCATAATCTAAGTTTATGCATCTTGACTGTTCTTATTGGTACGCCTTTCACTGTCTTGCACATAAGCAACTACTAGTATTAAAATTAGGTTTATTTACCTAAAGGCTGCTTCATATTTCTCAACATTTAACTTCAACAATTAACAGTTAGCATCCAACAATTAAAAAAATAATTCTTTAGCATGTGGAATGTTTACAACTGTCTTCACTCAACTCTTAAGCGAAAAGGACCGGACATTAGGAGCAGGTAGCCGACCAGGTTGGTATGCGCTAAGTCCTTGGCGGCCGCCGTGCCAGTATCAAATCCTAAGTGGTGCCAGGTCTGCTTGAGAGACAATCTACACGTCATCAGTGTAAAACGTTTTATCAGGTCGCCTGGTCATAAAGTTACTCAGGAACACTTTGGCAGATACTGGATGAAAGTACCTAAAGACCAATGTGACGTGCTCATGAGTTTCTCCCATAGGTTTCTGTCTGGATGAAATTCTCTACACCATTAGTGATTTTATAGAGCACATGGCCGAAGTGTCCACTCAAATGTGTGGACTGGGATAAAAGTGAATATGTGTTCAACCAGTCATTACTTCCTTCTTGCGCTCATAGTGGTCATGGTGCAGTAAATAGCTGAAGCATCGATCCTAATAGGCACTCTATGGCACAGAGAAAACACGTGTTTAATTAATATTGAACTTCTATCAAATCAATTATCACTTCATTTGGAAAAATTGCAGTCATTTCGTTTTCAGTAATGAGTATTACATTTGATTCATCACTAATCTAAACTCGCTATAGATTAGCTGTTAAGGGTGTTCCACAAAACGTAATGTATAACCTGTCCTTTGTCCTGTGTCATACACAAGTTTTAATTCCATTACATTTCTAGTACTAAATCAGGAGGTGTTGCGCTGTATAACAGAAGAGGTTTCCACTTGTAAACTGATAAAAATGGTTAGGTTCATAACGACTCCCTGGTGTCCATCACCTTTGACACCTCTTGCTGCCAGCTGCTCTGGTGGTGACTTTTTATGTCTTTATTTCAGGATGTTAGCTTGGGTGGGCGTGAGAATGTTAAGTAGCCTGAGAAATTTAGTGGAGACCAATAATGAGCTATCCTGAGCGAGCTGCCGACTGTTTGAGAATGTATCATTAACCGTTTCTGAACCTTTGAACAAGAAGCTCTACCTGTTGAAGCATTATATCTTGTAACTGTTGACGAATCAGTGCTGTACGGTTAAAATAACTGTTTCCGAAATAATGAGATACGTTAAGTTGTCGTGGGTCACAAATCTTAATCAGAAAGTTCCCTTACGGTGACAGCTAAATCTGCATAACCCCGCGTGTCCTTAGGCACTTCGGACTGAAAATAATCGAGCACAGAAAACACTTCTGTAATAATGTAAAACACGAAGAAAGGGACATGAATTTTGGAAGTAACCGCCGTTTTATGGACCTAAGTCCCGCCTGTAATCTGAATCCTCACCAAAGTTGCTACATTATGTTCCAGTTTGGACGTGTCTTATTTGAGACAGCTCTGTGTATATTACAATTCACACTTTTACTCATTATCCAGAGCTTCCCATCCTCATAAAGTGTGCTACCAAAGTGAGAGCCTGTATATTTACTTGTACTATTATTATCGTCATCATGGTCTTTGTTATCATCATCATCATCATCATCATCATCATCATCATCATCATTAAAGACATTTTCGTCTTTTATTTCCCAATATGCCTAATTATGATTCCATGCTTGAAGCTCGAACATTCAGACTGTTCTTTGGCTGGCTCAGGAAACGGTTGACCTTTTCAGGGAAACCCAGCCGTGAAGTGCATCTCGTTATCGGGATATCGAAGCACTGTCTCAAGGACTACGATAACACCTGAAATGTTTCTATCCAACTGCCTGCAGGCAGATAGAGCTTTGTGAGGCGCTAAATGCATCGGCTTTATCTTGTCTTTCAACATGCCCTAATACGTATGTCTATGGTGTCAGTCCCGAGTAGCTAGTGTCTCTTTAACATCCTCAGATTGCACAGGGTATTTCCTGAATAAGTGTTTCCGCGAGCCACTGTACACCTGAAACACACATGCATATAACAGGGAAACCTCAGTTAATTATGATAAAATCACCTGATTTACCAACCGTCGGGCATATTCGTTACAATACGTTGCAATACACTCGTTAAAAACCTGATGTGTTGCACTCACATGACTTTCTCTACACTTGAACTAACCATTCTTACAAACTCTTATCCCTATATCTTCTTTCTTGTTAGTTGAGATAAACATTTATACAAATTATCTTATTGCTTATTTCCTTGTAGGTGCAAGAGGAATGTTAGAATACAATAGGCTTTGTACGATAGTCAAATGTTTGAGATTCTGTTGTCTTTGCACACTTAACATATAAAAAAATGAACAGCGATGACCCATTTCACGAAAGTTCTAAGTTTTCCGAAACTCACACACACAACAAGGAATATCTCCGAAATGGTTCACCCTACAAGAAAACTTATTGAGACATAAATTGTGTATTTTAGCAAGATCTACATTTTTTGTATCGTATGATTTGGTCTATCTCTAACGGTCTAACGGTTTACCAGTTATGCAAAATTCATCCAGAGTGAATACGACTAAAGGGGCAATAGCCAGAAAATTCAAGATATACATTTCATTTGTCATAAAAATATCTCAAACATATGGTATTTTAATCAAAATCGTTAGAGCCACTTTCAAGAAAATCAAAATTTGCGAAAAATCTTCCATGTAAAGGGTAGTTTAGGGTGGGGCTATTTTCTTCAAAATCTTCGTGTCACATTCTTGAAAGACATTAAACTTAAATACCAACTTTGGTTTCTAACCGACTTTTCGTTTTTGAGTTATGCTGTCCACAGACTGACAGACTGACAGACTGACACACAGTCACACACACAGACATACACACGGACCTTTTTCTAAAAATGCGTTTTTTGGATTCAGGGGGCCTGAAAACATATATTTCCGGTGAAATCTCGACATCGAATTTTTGGGTGGAATACAACACTTCCCCTACTTACCAGTAGAGAAAGTAGAAAAGGGATGGAATGTATTTTCACTAGCGGTGAATGACCCGCTCAAGGCTACGCTTTATCGACTGTGAATACCATCGTAAGCCTTTTTTAAGGACTGGCTGATCTTCATTGTGCATATCAAAAGTGAGAGCTTATTTAAACGTCTGTGCTGTGTGTTCTTTAAGGCAGGCACTGGCAGACACTGTTTTAGAGCGGTAGACGGAGCCAAGAGCTTGCTTGCCGAGCAGCGACCAGCGACGTCACAGCAGTGGGGATTCGACTTTTGGCACAGCAGTACATGTATATGCGTTCATAATTAAAATCTTAATGCGGTACTTAGAATCAAGGCAGCACGAAATAACTCCCCATTTATTCACAGGCTGGTCAACTAGTGTTCTGCTGCAAGTGTAACACAGAACTACGTATGATAATTTGGAATAAATATGTCTGTAATTACATACACGCACTATGTAGTGTTAATGTAGAATATTGGTTCACTGTCAATAGACTTTCAGGTTAATTTACATCAGGCTGGTTGTGTCGCTACAAAAGCACGCCACTGACGTATCCGCTAGCAGCGAGCCAGTGCAAGGCTCCATTGGGCAAACACTACCGGTACCTGCTTTAGGGTATTCTTACCATTATTGCTGTCCTTGTTATTGATCTGCTGAAATGTCTACCGAAAAATTCACACTTAAGCAAAGAATGTTTATACACGATAGATACGCAGAAACTGAAACATAGGCAAGTGTAAGGAGGCATTTTCTAACATTCACTTCAAAATAGAGATACTGTCTCATGTCTGATTAATAAGCTCAGGACAATAGGATCGCTAAGCGTGAAACCTAAGGGATGAAAGACATGTTGTGGCTGAGAGAAAAAAACTGCTGAAATTGGTGCATCATTTGAATGCTTTCAAAAGATGTCACCAAGACCTGCTGAATGGCAAGTGGGGGTTTCAAAAACTTCTGTCCATACAGCTGTTCAACATCTAATTTGAAGCATCAAAGAGTGACCATTGTTCATTAATAAAGTTACAGTTTCACATAACCTATAGCAAGTTTAGTACTGATTAGTAGGGCTAGGAAGTTCATGCATTTGCATGTTTTTTCATAGCGGTTAAAAATGTATGCTTTTACATTATGTGCACGAATTATGGGATTTTCAGTTATTTGGACATGATTTTATGGCGCATATAACTGCATATTTTCTTGATTTTTGATAAATGCATAATATTTCAATGTTATAGTCCCTATATAGCGTATTTTAATGCTTTTTATGGTTTTTTATTATTTTTTCTATCTGGATGACATGTTTCACATTGATAGTACTACACATGATGATGCGACTCAAGAAGATTTCAATATTATAGCCCCTGTATTGCATATTTTAATGCTTTTTATGCTTTTTTTATTTTTTTCATCTGTATATTTTTCATATTGGTAGCATTTCTGAGACAATGATTCTTTCCCACTGGCAGATGGATTTGTGTCCAGTACAAAGAGAATTTTTGTTAAATCTCCTAAAAGGGTTAAGTTGTTTAAATCAACACCACCTAATATCCGACTTCCTCCTACACCAGTGTTAACTCAATGGGGAACATGGGTCGATGCAGTTTTATATAATTCTGAGCACATAGAAATATCGAAGAGGTTGTTAATTCATTGGACTCAAAAGATGCTTCATCAATAGAAACTGTGCAAAATATTCTGTCAGGCACTGGGTTAAAAGAGGATCTTAGTTTCAAATCTGCATTGGAAGCTGTAGGATCTCCTTTGCATGAATCACTTACTGTCTTTGAAAAAACAATACGTGATCGAAGTTCGGTTCCTGGTAGCATAGGACAAAAAGTGAAAAAGAAAGTGAATTATGTAATTTCAAAAAATTCTGGTTATAAACAGATGCGCGGTATTCGAGACATCCTCGAAAGATCTGTCACACCAAGAGATTTGACTCTCTCTGTGAAGCAGTTAACATCATTTAAATATGCCCCGATAACATCTTGTGACGTGGAGAGAAGTTTTTCACGTTACAAAGGTGTCTTGCGAGACAACAGACGATGTTTTACAGTTGAAAATTTGTGCAAAGTGTTGATAGTGAACTGCAATTTAGCAGTTAATACTATCAGCAGGACCACTTCTGCTTCAACGTCTAAGGAATAAGGTAACTTTATTATTTATACTAACTCGTCTTGTCCACTGCAAAGCGACATTAATTGTTTTAATTAAATAGTGCATATATCTTGGCATATTTTCAAGTTTTTAAGAGCATATTTGCATGCATATTTCAGTGTTTTTTAGGGCATGAACTTCCGAGCCCTACTGATTATAATGCATGTTATTATTACTCATGAGTATGTAACGTGAGACTTTTAGTACAGAAAACCCTGCGGTTCATGCTGGAATCTAAAACGACCGCTCTGTGATTTCCTAATTGGTGATATCAAAACACCTTACCGAAGGAGGTCAATTGAAACAGTAAATATTGTGGTATATATAACAAACCAATGCAAGCTGTATCCTCATGTTATTATTTCCTGGTAAGGATTTTGTAAAAGAGGAATACAGGCACCATCTTCTTCAGTTTTTCCTCATCCTATTAACACTTCAAACCTTGCTGCGATTTCCCCACAATTGTTATATAGGGTGCCTAATTCCGTGATACGACTAATACAAAGTTTAGTTTGCTTAACAATTTCTTTTCGAACCAGAAGAAACCGGAAGGCACAAGGCAACTGAATGGCATGGCATCCTAACAATGTCAACATAGCAGCATTCAGTGGTTGACTTGCAATATAAACAATACACTATAAACAGATACCGCTCCTACTTCGCTGGCTCATAGGATTTAATCCATTGCTAAATAGTGCTAATTTAAACCCTTTTTTCAACGTTTCTTAAAGTTATAAACATCATCTCAATTTTTGATAAGCAGTATTTGATAACAATGTCATATACATAAATATTCCTCACATATGTACCTTTCCCTTCAGAGAAAAAAAAAGCTGACATCCCACATATTTTCATAGTCACATCTCCAAAATATTTTTTCGGTTTTTCTAAAACTCCTTAAAACATGGCATCTACATAATTGTTTTCTGAAATGTACCTTTAATAAGCTAATTTTTTGACGAAACGTAAGACCCCTGGAAAGAATAATTTAAGAACAGAGTGTATTTAAGTGAAAAATGTAGGTGTCCCTAGACTTCTGGTAGGAACTGTACCTACAGTATAGTAAGTCGCCATTAAGGTATGTTATATCACATGAGTTTGAGATCTTCTTGTAGTTTACCGGTAGTAGGAGGATTTAATGTCGTGTCGGCATGGTAGCTCAGTGGTTAAAGCGGCCGGACGGAGACCGGAAGATCAATGGTTCAAATCCCGGTTATGGCATTATAGTTTTCAGTCTCATTCTAGCCTGCACAACACAAATTTGGACTTATCCCAGGTAAAAGCTTACGCTCAAGCTTCTGGGATTCCCTTAAGTTTGTTAAACCTCCGTTAGGTGCGCGCCCTGGTAGAACGCCGTTAGTCGCGCGGGACCTAGTAGGCCCTCGGTATATTTTTGTGATTATATGCTTGCATTTATTTTTTCTAATTGTATTTTTCTTCATTCCCATGTTAAGCTTCATTTAACTTAAATATACATAGTTCTTATTAGCATTATTTTACTAGATAAGTGAAAGACTAATAATGATGATAATGAGGAGGAGGAGGAGGAGGAGGAGGAAGAGGAACAGGAGGAGTAGTAGAAGAAGAAGAAGAAGAAGAAGAAGAAGAAGAAGAAGAAGAAGAACTTTGACAAGCATATGACGCTTTCTACAGAATATGTGTTATTAGGACATACGTTGCTTTCATCCTCTTCTTTATGGTCATTTTCTGAGTCTAAAGATTTCATTTTCAGTTTATCTTTACAATTGGAATCATCTGTTTGATACAAATTGTCATACACGTGTAAGACATCATGGCAAGGTAGATGCACTTGTTCCAAATCCTTGGAATTTTGTAAATCGTGCCTTTTATCCCTATTTTTGAGAAGTAGTAACATCTACTTGCAATCACAAAGATATATTGCACAAGTAACGAGGAAAAACACATTTCAGTAATATGTAATGAGAGTAAGCGCGCAGAATGTGGTTGACTTCTGCGACATATAACTTCCGATTAGTCATTCTTGGAGCTAAAGAATTAAACAGATAAGAATATCACTCCACAAAACAGTCGAGTAAGGTCTAATATTTTATGTGCTAGTCAGGCGATTGCATACGCTCGTTCGAAAACTAGAACTTTTAAGGGACACTGGGGGTGAAATTTTGGGCAAAATTGTCAAAAAGTCGAAAATTGCTTTTTTACCTTAAAATGTTCCTGGAATACCTGTGCATTTGGGTCAGCTAACATTTTTCATATCCCCCACTCCATGTGGTCATTACGGCCCTTTCAAATAGTACTCTTCCCTTAACGTACACAGCATGTTCCTATATAAAAGCCTATTTTTCTCAAAACTACATTTCTGCACATTCCAAAAGAAGGTCGCGCCTGAGTTTTGCTTCAAATTCAATGAAAATTTTCAAAAGTATTAAAAAATAGCAGCTAAACAAAACTATGATTCAATATTGATGTTTTAATTAACATGAATTCCAAAAACATTTTTTTTGTATGAAAAAAATCAATAATTTTTAAGATTAAATTTTCTTTGTTATTAAAAAAAATATGTACAGTATAATCAGCAAAAATATTTGAAGTATGTCTACATACAATTATTACCCATGTTTTAGAGTACCAGTTCTGACAATATAAATGAATTTTGGAAAGTTAATAGACGCGAGCTACATTATGAAAATTTGCCTATTTAATGCATAAAATAATTTATATATCATAAACGAATTATCCAATTTTAATGAAATTTGGTGTACCTCCTATTCTCATATAAATACAAACACAGTAAAAATTTCAGAAAAATCTATCAAGAAATGTGTCCCTTAAATAAACATAGGGGTCTCCCGAAGCCTATGGGGTTAAACATTGCTAGCCTTTCAAAGGTAGGAGAACACTGTTTTACGGTTATCCATAGATAATGACACAGATTGGACCTATTTCACCATTATAATGTACTATCGACTCCACTTTTCACGTATGTTTTTCCCTCTCTCACTGTCTCTAAGGCAAATGTTATTCGAGTCTATTGACTTTTTATCAGTTTCTCAAAGCAGATGATCTGAGGAAAAGAAGCTGGTCTAGATTTCGTAGTAGAGATACCTATCTCAACCGGCCCACCTTTACGATCCAATCCAGGACGGCATTTAAACGGGCTCCGAAAATCCATTTTGATACACACAAGCGTAATGTTGGGCGATATTTTTGATACCACAGCACCATGTCACATGTATGAGGTATTCCGGATGGCATAGCACTTTAACGGCGACACATCAAGTCGGGAAAAAATGATCCCATAAAAGCAGCACACGTAAAATTAATTGTGGTGACCCCATTACACTGCAAAACTGCTGTGTTGACTAAAATTAGATATCAGCCGGACACAGACGTCAAAAAGGTTGTTGCGGGGATTTCCGGAGTTATGCAAGGGCATTGGTGACATAGACCAACCCTAATTACCACTACCTAATTGCAGTGCTCCAATTAGCATGAATCTCGTTAAGCAAGGCTGCAGTCTCTTTCCCTCCCTCCATCTCTCTGAGCAACAGTGTTATCATTATCACACAAAAATTCTACAACCCAAATCATCAACATTGTCTCTTATGTAACGATCTCCGCATCAGAAGAAATATGAGTTGTGGAAAGTGCTGCGGTTCCCTGTAGCCCACCAGATTTATATCTTTAATAATTCGGTGCTCCCTCTTGCGTAGCTTCTGCAATATTGAAACTTGGCAGGAATGTCACAGACAGCATTAACATATGTGCAGTTGAACGGCAAAGGTACCAAGAACTACTTCTCAAACAACTGCAACGTCATACATGTCCTTAGAATATGAAAAAGCAGTGTATTTAGTGGGAACAATTCGTGAATATTCCTACACCCAACGTAGTCAACTGAATCTTTGTTTCACCTTATAACTATACAAAGAAGTTGGGTTGCAAAGTTTGGTGCACATACGTTGAGTGTTCCTGGATTATGCAGTTCAAACACAAACTTAAGCTAGTTAAAATGCTCCTGACCATGCAAATTCCAAAACAAAATTTCAGATTTCTGTTTCTTATTGGGCCAGAAAAGTTGTGTCAGAAATATACATTTAAATTAATTGATTGGTTTGTGGGAAAACTGTTAGACGAAGAGCAAAACTCTGATGTGTTGCACTCACATGATTCTCTGTAATCTTTTTATGTGATATGATATGATACAAACTGAAAAGTTTTTTAAAAATTGTAATTTAAAAAGTCTCTTACTGAGTAAAAACGTTGATCAATTAACGCGTCCTTTACTTTAATCTTAAAGTTGTTATAAGGCAGTGTTTGTAACTGCTATGGCAATCTATTGCAAAATCAAATGCCAGAAAAGCTTGGTGACTTTTCATATTTAACTAGCTTATGATTTTCAATAGATACTAAATATGCATTGTGTGTATTATAATTATGAAAGTCTGAATTGTTATATCATTTCTTTTAATTAGACTTAAAAGACAATAATCCTTTTAAGATATAGATGGATGGAAATGTTAAAATCCTATATTGCTTAAAATAAGACTTGCATGAATCCATACTTTTCAATTTAAAAATGCTTCGCATAATTCCTCTCTGAGCAATGAATATTCTATTTATGTTGGAAGAATCGCCCCATAGCAAAACACCCTAACTAAGATAGGAACAGACAAGTGAAAATTAAACTGAAATAACTATTTTGGTGTCAAGCATATCTCTGAGTTACAACAGGGCAAAATTTGCACAACTTAATCTTTTGACAATAAAGTCAGTATGTTAATTCCATATTAGTAAACTATCCATAAATACACCAAGAAATGTGATGCATTGTTTTGCTTGTTTTCAAATTCTACTCTAAAATTTATATCCCTGCGTTTTGCTGTAAATTTTAAACATACAGTTTTATCAATATTAACAATTAATTTATTATTATCGCACCATGTTTTAAACTGAGAGATGGCCATTTTAAGTTTGTGTACTAAATCATCATATATATGAACAAACAATAACAGAGGTATCATGCGCTTAGAGTAGTACTTTACCAACATCAATATGTTCATTTAAATCATTAACATACAATAAGAATATTAAAGGTCCTAGAATAGAGCCCTGTGGGACTCCCATACGCAGGTTGAAATGATTAGGGATAGTATTATTAACTTTGATATATATTTTACGATCAGATAAATATGATTCTAAAAATGCTAAAAGTTGACCTGTGCTTGTACTAACTAATCCCGTAAACCCTTGTTCCTCAATTTTCTTCATATCAGTTGAGGTAATTACTTGCAGAAATGATCACACTGTTAACTCTCTTGTAGGTTCAAGAGGAATATGGGAATACAGTAGGCTTTGAGCGATAGTCAAATCTTTTAAAGCTGGCTTTGAAACTCTATTCTCTTTGCACGGCCAAGAGATAAAAAAAGTATAATTACCTTCCATTTCAGAAAGTTTTAGTACTGCAAAACTCACACAAATAACAACGAATATATCTGAAAAGGTTCACTCTACAAAAAATGCAGTGGGCATAACTTGTGTATCTACATTTTCTGTATACTAAGATTTTGTGTATCTCTTACGGTTTACCTGTTATGCAAAAGTCATCAAGACTGAACAGGACTATATGAGCCATGACCAGAAAAATCAAAATATACATTTAAAATGTTAAGTATGTGTTATTTTAATCAATATCGGTAGAGCAATTATTACAATTTTTGAAAAAGTTTTCCATGTAAAGGGTAGTTTAGTATGAAGGAATTTTCTTCAAAATCTTCGTGTCTCATACTTGAAAGATATTAAACTTAAATACAAACATTGAATTTTAACCAACTTTTCGTGTTTGAGTTATGCTGTTCACGGACAGACAAATAACACATACAGAACTTTTTCATGAAAATGCTTTTTTGGATTCACGCCTCAAAACATATGTCCGGTGAAATCTCGACATCGAAATTGTGGGTGGAATACAATACTTCCCCACTTGCTGTACGCAGTAGAAGGTAAAAATTAAACGTGGATATAGATTAAATCAGAAGTATGTGTATTTTGTACAGAATTCGTTTAGCTACGTTCAGTTATTGTCTATAACAGAAATGCTAGATAACGTACAGTTCTTTCTTATATTGCAGCCTGTAAAGGGATGAGAAGTACCAGAGGCTTCTTAATTTTCGATTGCTTAGTTAGAAAACAGGAAAACTCATTTTCTTTTCTTTCAATGTCTTTGGTATAACATAATCTGGATTCCTATCTTCCGTTTAATTTAATCGTAAATTAAAGAAGATGAGACAAAATAGAATTTGAAACCAAACGCGATACTGTAGAAGCAATTTCTCACTTCGTTGGAGCCTACGGTTTCCAAAAGGATTCTTGGTAACTGAATTCTAAAACCAAAGCAGAGACACAAAGTAAGTGACACATTATTCCCTCAGATTTTCGCCAAGCGCGGCAGGTCAACAGTTTAAATAGGACAAACATCAAAGGATATTAAATTCAGCTAACATCAAAGGGCGTGATTTCTCCGCAGGACGTCCGGATTAATAAACTAAATTCAGCTAGCGTTGTCCTCAATGTATTCTGCAGCATAGCTTTATTGGGAAATACTAGGAATGCAGGCAACATTATTATTCTAGGCAACATTTATTTATATGCACAACAGTCATATGTAAAAAGTGGTTTAAAAAAACAAGTACATAAGGGCCTATATTGAATATAATGCAATAAAAATAAAAGATGAATTCTTGCAATGTAATGCATATTATCTCGTTTAATTTGTCAGTATAACTTTCCTTATCATATCTATATTCCAGGACTTCTCAAAGCTTAAGGGACTGAAATTTGGACCCAAAATCACAAGATTTAGGAATCTCAGATTTTCACTTACAAATGTACCTAGGAACCTTAGGAATCAGGTGCATAAGTAAAATGTCAAGCTCGTCATTTTTAAACAAATATTGCTTTATAGTGCGTATCGTGACACTGCGAACCTTTTTTGGGTCAAGTTTCACTGATTGAGATCGTATGGTAACACTAAAAGCCAGTTCTGAGAATACAAGTAGCCTGTAAATATATTTGAAATGCATGTTTTTATAAAACTCAATTTTTCTCAAATTTACATTTTTCGACACATAAAATGAGGCTGGCGCAATAGTTTTGATCCAATTGCAGTAAAAACTTACATGCATATTGTGCAAAGACACTTGAACAAAACTAGTTATTACTTTCAGTTTATGGCAAATTGTTTTTGTAAAACTAAATAAATAAATAAATATATATATAAATAAATAAATAAATAAATAAATAAATAAATAAATAAATAAATAAATAAATAAATAAATAAATAAATAAATAAATAAATAAATAAATAAATAAATAAATAAATAAATAAATAAATAAATAAATAAATAAATAAATAAATAAATAAATAAATAAATAAATAAATAAATAAATAAATAAATAAATAAATAAATAAATAAATAAATAAATAAATAAATAAATAAATAAATAAATAAGTAAATAAATAAAATGTTCAGATACTTGGATAATTTAACCAAGGCCAGATTTGGTATTAAAAACCAAATTAACTAGTTTAAAACTGGCACCGTACGTAAACATTACGGTTTTCCTATATTTTCATTATATTTCCTATAACAGCTGGTGAACGCAGAATTTATTTAAATTCAACTATAAGTTTATCCTAATGCACGCCTCATTAAAGATAGATAACTAGAAATTCGTTGAAAATACTTACTATACTGCTCATTTATGTAGTTACTATGGAACAATGAGGGTTTGTATTAAAAGGCTAATTCTCTAAATCCGCCCAGTACTAGGGCCCAAAAATATACTTGTAAACCTCACTACCTTCATGAATTAATACACGCCAGCTTTGACACAATGCAGCTGTGTATATCGCAGCTCCTTTAAATCTCTTAGCTTCACTGTGGGAAAGGGAAAAAAGTAACATGGGCAAGGAACCAGTCGATCGAGTCTTCCTATATTTTCCACGAATTTCTCGTTTTCTAACCTCAGTGAGCCGTGCATTACGATAAACTTAAATAAATTCTGCATTCACCAGCTGTTATATATGCGGTTTATTCAATATATGTCGCCAAATATTGTTTGTTTCTAAAGACATATTCATTCAAATGATTGTCATTTGGTGGTAGTATTAACCAATATTTCTTAACCCACCATGTATGCACCAAGTTCCCATCGAATTGCACGGCCAAGTGCATGCAACCCTTGCCTTGTAGCTCAAGTAGCCACTTCTGCACCAAACACCCTGTCGTTCTCAAAGCGATTTTTGCACAAAGCACCCTTCAAGAGTCCCAAAGAGATAGAAATCTGTAGGTGCCAGATCTGGGATGTAAGGTGGATGGGACAGCCGTTCAACCCAATGTGGCGATGTGTTCTTGGGTTCTTAGATATGTGTAGGACGTGCATTATCACACTGGAGCACCTTGAGGGTGAACGCGCCAACTCACGTAGGCATGTGACTACATACCTCACTTGCTTACAGAACACTGCAATGAGACTATAGAATACGCATGTGCAATAGTGCATTTCTAAATTCCTTTATCAGGTTCTATTTCCGTCAATTGGCCACTCAGACTTTGGAATTTTTCCCTGGTCGGTTGAGGTGTTTTCTCGTCTACTATGAGTTCCTTTCTATCACTTTCCTATCATTTCGTTTGTTTCTTATGTTTCAGGTGTGCTGGGTTTCGTGGCATGTGGCAGTACCGGAATGATGGTGCGAATGCTTGCTTGAAGGTAACAGTATTTCCAATGGACACAGGAGGGCTGCTTGGTTGAAAGATCGTTCATCATCCTCTCCGGGCAGCTCAAGCATTAGGATGAGCCTTGGAGCCAGAATCTCTTAAGAACTTCCACGTGTCTCTGAGGCCTCTCTCCCTACAGTGTAGTAATCTCTAACTGTGGGTTACAGAGCGCGAGGCCTCCCACCCAGCAGTAGGCCCTTTACCCTAACTCCGTGATATTTTCCATGCAAACTCATTATAGGAGTGATTTAAATGCATGCAGAATTCCGAAAATTTAGAACATATTATTTACATAATTTAACTACTATTCTGAAATTATAATTTAATTCATGAATTACCTTAGTTTGATGTTTAGGAACACTGACATACTGAAAGATGTTTTTCTACATGGAAAATAACCTTAAAATGCCCTGCTTTCCTTATATTTGCACTCAATGCTGAAAAATTTTAAATTTTATAGAGATTAAATAAAGTTCCG
Source organism: Tenodera sinensis (assembly GCA_030765045.1). Lineage (NCBI taxonomy): Eukaryota > Metazoa > Arthropoda > Insecta > Mantodea > Mantidae > Tenodera > Tenodera sinensis. Next base: position 38,281,558 of record CM060964.1, on the reverse strand, counting down.
TACTTAATATTTATATTTTTAGTTGTGTTTAACGGCCGTACTTACTACATAGGGCACTACATGAGGTTGATAATGATGCAATTAAATTATTATTGGACAAACCTACGTATAAGATACCTCCTCGGCATTTGCCAGTTATGAGTACTGAGGAAGGCTTGGAAAAAATGCCAGGAAGGATGATCCAGGTGGGATTTGAACGTGGACCTCTCAAATGTGAGCCTTAGACGTTACCAGGAAGCCATATTGGTCGTTAATATGTCTACAGAAAACTACATACATTAGCATGTCACTTTTCATTAAGCCTTTAAAACCTTCTCTAACAAATTTAAATTCAGCTAATCTGACTTACCAACACCGTGTTATAATAAAAGCCAAATTACAAGTGTTCTCCGGAAAACTCCAATATCCAAATCGAAGATAAAAATAAATGTTTGAAAAGTGAACCCGAGAAAATAGGAAGAAGTAAGCGTATCATTCCACTAATCTATGGTTGAGCTTTCATACCCAATACTGCATGGTAGCAAGCCCGTTTTGAGCTCCTATAGCATTTGTGTGCAACGGATGAAGTAACCCACGTGGAGCAATGAGAGCTTTTTAGTGAAGCCTGACGACCATTTTGTAACCAATTTTACATATTTTCTAACAGAATCAGATAACTGACATGATTCCAGAGAGGCTTTTACTAAGGAACAATCGTCTTGAATGGGCTTGGTGGTGGTAAGACTAGGTAATGAAGAGAAACACAGGATGAAGTGAAGGAACCGCAGGAGACTGTAGGTTCGTAAACACTATTACACCATTGGGGTGCTCAGAGAAGACTTCCCTCTGGTGGAGTCTGGTATGCCTTCTGACTTAGTTTGAAGGCAACTTTCCCTTTTGCTCTTCAGCCTAAAATACTTTTCCCGTCTTCTAATCCAGGGACCTATATTTATACGCATAGCTCTATTTGTCTCACTAGATTAGAATATTTCTCTAATTATGCGGTGGCTCCGAGGATCTGGTATCTCCTCTATTCTGTAGCTTCACATTTTAACCCTTTCATGGTTGGTGTGTCTTATAAGATACATAGGCTTTTTTTCCTATTTGTACTAGTTTTAACTTTTTTTTCTGCTATATTCTTGTTACACTGTCTGTCACCAATTAATAATACATATTTGAGACGGTTTGAATTGTAAAAAATTATTTTTTTACAATTTATATTGTAGTGTTTTTTTTTTTTTTAATAAAAGAAGCAAAATCCATGCAACCGCAGTCAAATGATACCCCGTCATCATCCACGCGTGCCATCACACCGATTATTTTACGTGGGCCCTACCCGTCCTTGACCACAGGCACATTTGACTGTGGTTGCCAAGACTCAAACTCACGACCTCAAGCTTTGAGTGCACGGCCAGTGCACCACATGTTGCCTTAACGATCATGGCTATCCGAGCCAGCAGGCTGAAGGTCTGACTGCCTAATCTAAACCGGTTTCGAATTAGATATATGTATCAAAATAATTCAGGCAGGAAAGGGTTAATAAGAGATGTCTCATCGTTTCATTGGTTTTTAAATACAAGCGACAAATTGTTTAATTATCTGCCTGCAAAGTTTGTTTGTGAGTGTTATTTCCCATTTCTTGAGTTTCATTACGAATCCAACTTTGTACCGTGTTTTTGACTTCTAAAATGCTTACTCCACAGAAAGTCTCTGGTCCTGTGGTGGGGAGAGATGCTCATTTCTTTTCCAGGGCATCAGTCTTTTCATTTGCTACAACACCCGTATGATAGTAACCGGAGGAAAGATTTAATATGTTGTGATAACATTCCTACACAGTTAAGACTTAAATTGATGGGAACAGAGAGCTTTAAGTGCAGCCTGACTATCGGAACTTCAAAAATGTGCACGTTCAAGTACAACAAGTACCTCTAACTGAAAGATGGGAGTCGGGTAGAACTCCAACCACCTTAGGCTACTTAGGCTACAATCTGGCAGGGCGGAGAAGAACTTTCCAATGATAAAAATTCTGCGTCACTGGTAGACATGATCGACATTGTACTGGATTAACGCTGCCCGAAAAGTGAAAGGGGGAAGTGAAAATATGTTAGGGAATGAGGGAAAGGAAATTCGCGATAGAAGAGAACCAACCAGGGAAAACTATACAAAAATACGATTAGAGTGACCGGAAAAGGAAGCAAACCTAAGACTCCCGAATATAGCCTCACACGTTAGCCAAATTGCTTAGCGTCTCAGGGATTTCTGTTCAGTAGCCAGTTCCATGGGGGCTTGGTGTTATTGGCGTATTCTTTAACACTTTTGCCGGCAACTAGTGTTTGTTTGGCCCCCTAGGACATAAAGCTGGTGACGATGCTTGGAGCCAATAACGTGCATTTCTCGCTTTTGTTGCAGGTGGAGAGTTTTGAGCATGAGAAGGGTAAGACATTTGCATGCCTGTCACAACTGCTCTGTTCTACTTGATCTCATCACGCTCGTGTGGCACAAGGGAGCAAAGGTACAGTTAGCATAACATCCCTTGGGTAATCTTCAGAATCACTTTCCGTCAAAGAGAGAGCGAGGATGCCCGAGCCGCCAGAACTTAATTAAACCCCTTTAGCACTTCTCTAAATAGCTAATGAACCAAGTTCATATTTTCTTGTGTACCCGTAATCGTCAACCCTGCGCACCGGCTTCGATACCGCTGCAAAACACCCACTTCGTTGAAACATTTGTTGATTGGAAATGAATGACCATGGGTTATGTTTGATTGCAACGTCCGAGGGTTCTTTGAAATACTTAAAACATCTTACTTCTTTAACTATAATACTTGGGGTTGTTTTTGGGCCCGGCGACGATCACCTGTATACGTGATTCTCTTGCACTGAACTGACCTCGGCAGATTCCGATAGCTCACCATCGATGACTGACCCACTCAAAGCTACGCTTTATCGGCTCTGGATGCCAACTGTGAGTTGCTGCTGTCCGTTCGTGATAACACTAGTATTGTGCATCATAAAAGTGAAACTTGTTGAAGCATATGGTGTGAAACGATTTTTAACATATTGTTGATATCAATGTGAGACGAATGAAAACGTGCAATCTAGCATTTATTAATCTCCATTGGATTCAAGGTCTTTACGAAGTGTTAATACTCACGGCCTAACATCAGTCTAAGAGCTATAAGGTTCTATTACTGTTGCCACAGGGAGCAATATGGGCCTATTTTATACATGAAACAATCGATAATGTTTTAATGAATGTTTTGAACAGTTTATTAACGCTTAGAAATCTTTATCCTTCTCACGAAAAAATTTTAAAATTTTTTCGCTAAATATGGCGGACTACTTCGCTAAAAATGGCTAGACATACACAATGATTGTGAAAAGCCAATGTTCTTTTCTAATATCGCCGCACTCGATATAGTTCCTTTTTATGAATATCAGAAAATTTCAGAGTTAATTATTCACTTTTCGATACATGATTATTATTTCTCGCCGTTATAATGCCGATCAAAATTATTTCTTCCTTCGTTGTATCACACAAAAACAGAACTCAGCCTACACTGCCTATAATTTAACATGGTTATTTTAGAGGCTTTCTGTTGCCTTTATATTCACAATTTTAATTATTTCACTGGGTTTGCACAAAAATAGTGCATCAGTTGTATGTGCATTATTTTAGAGTATTGTAACAAAATGACAACTCGACGAATCCCACTCCTGACACCAGTGTGACAAAACGACTAAATCCAGTCCACTTACTTTTCTATCAATTTATTTTCTTCAAAATGTTTTGCACAAATGTGCAGTTCTCTTCTACACAAGCCAAGACAGTCTACAGTCTTTTAAGACATTACAACTCACGATTGTTTACTTCTCGTAACCTTGGCTCAATCCTTTCACTATTTTTCTTCGTTTTCTCTGTCTCTCATACACCAATTTCGACGATAAAATCACTCGACGCCAGTTAAATACTCTTCTATATACAATTTCGTTTGCCATAAAAAAATCTTAAACATATAGCATTTTAATCAAAATCGTTAAAGGTAGTTTCGAGAAAATCAAGATTTTCGAAACATTTTCCATGTAAGGGGTACTTTATGGTGCAATATTTTTGTTCAAAATCTTCCTGTCGCATCCTTGAAAGATATTAAACTTAAATACCCACCTTGGTTAATCGACTTTTTGTTTTTGCGTTACGCTGTTCACACTCACACACGCGCGCACATATGTACACACGCACGCACACACATACACACACACACGTACACACGGATGGTTTTCAAAAAACTGCTTTTTTTTTGTTTCAGGAGGCCTCCAAACATATATTTCCCCTGAAATCGCGACATCGAAATCCTGGGGTAGAATACAAACTTCCCCTACTTAATATACGTACGGCGTACCTTTCACGTCGACCGTACCAAACATGCACAACTGCCTTGCACTCACTTGACACACTGATCGACTCATGTTTATAACTGCAACTATCTGCTGTTTCCTTGCCTCCTTATATAGCGGAGATGCCTCACATGGACCTTTCTCGACATCCTCAAACATGCCGGCGATGACGTAGCCAGATCATTCTCGAGGATTCTGGAAACCCTTTGTGTTGCCGCCTGATTGTTGTTAATCACGTACACACAAACAGTTACGTTTTAAAAAGTTATTTTGTTGTTTAACGACGCTGTCAATTGCCAGGATCACATCAGCGTTGCCGGTGTGCCGGAATTTTGTCCCGCAGGAGTTCTTTTACATGCCAGTAAATCTACTGACATGGAGCTGTCGTTTTTAAGCACACTTAAAAACCATCGGCCTGGGCCGGGTTTGAACCCGCGACCTTGGGAACAGTAGGCCAGCGTCTATAAACAGTTACGCGAGGTAGCCTCACCTTGAAGGCCTTTGTTTCTCGTCAGCATGGTATGTGGTGTGTAGTACTTTAACCCGACCTTCCCTTGTTGTACGCCGTGCCCGGCTTCACGGTAATTTTATTATTGTTGCTGTCCTTGTCTGATTAATAGTTCCTGAAATGCCTAGCAGAACACTTACGCTTGAACAAAGAAGTTTTATGCACAATACATACTAAAAACGAAATCATTTGCACAGGCTTATGAAGGATTTCAGAAGAAATTTCCTGGTATTCCAGTTTCAAATTGAGATGCAGTTAAATGTCCTGGTTAAGGGCCACAGAATTGCTAAGGACTAAGCCAAGGAGAGAAAAAGAGATGCTCTAACGGTGGAAAAAGTTCATGAAATTGGTGCATCATTCAAATGCTTTCAAAAAGAAGTCTCTAAGGCGTGTTGCACAGCAAATAGGTGTTCTAAAAGCCTCTGTTTATGCACCTGCTAAAGTTTTAAAATTTTAAATCCTTCATGAATTAAAATCTCGTGAGGAAAGGAACACAAGAAGTATCTCAGTGCAGGTGTACATAATGTATAACATGGTTAGTACTCATTATGTATGTAATAAGGGAGTTGTAGAATGCAAAAACCTCCAGTGTAAGAGACAGCATGCAGAGCATGCATAAACGCGATCGGGGCCTGGCCTTAAAACGACCGCTCTGTTATTTAAACAACTAATCTTGTTACAGAGCCTCCCGTGTTATTTCAAAACCCATACAAATTAATTAGCTAATAATACTTACACACGCACACATGTATCGGCCACAAACGATAAAGAAAATTAGCTCGTGTGTCAAGAGGACAAGCTGATACAATTTGAAACACATAATTACGCTATTTCACACCGAGGAGACTTAAATATACTTATGTACAAAATAGGAATTATAGAGGCAAAGGACAATGTTTAGAAAATAAGTTTAACGCTGACAGTGAATCTCGAGTAACTTAAGATACACATGGTGAAGCAATGTGACGAAGGCTGTCTTATCCACTAACACATAAAACATTCTACTCAAATAGTTCTATTTAACAAATTTCAGTTTACCCTGGATTCATGCGTAGGGGAGACCTCACTGATGCAGTGCTTAGAATATGTTCATATTTATTAGAGAACACAGTGGTTGTCCTCATGTATATAGTATTATACAGGTTGTTAGGTGTATAAGTGCAGATATTTTGATAAATGGCACCGGTGTATTAGTGTTTTCTTTTTTCTTTTCCTCATCTAACAATTCTCCCATAAACCGATCACATAGTTTACTACCTGAGGATTTTGCACTGTCGTAACTGAGCCAGAAAATGAACAACGCCTGTGAGATAGACTGTCCTTTTTGCTACTTATCTCACTGCGACTGGCCTAGATAATGTAAGGTTGTTGCCCTTGCAGGAATCATTCGATCGCAGTTGCAATACGGCATCCTTTATTGCATTACAGAATTGTTCCGCCCACTCTGTTTCGTTTTCTGTGGATAGTCTACTTAAAGGGCTCCGGACAGGTTTGAAAATCCCAACCTTGAACAACGTACGATTTATTTATGGAAGGCATCTTTTCTCAGCAGCTGTTACGAATAAAAATTTGAAAATAATATGGCTTATAGATGACATATTTCTAAACACTATCACAGAGATTTCTAAAATTACTGATTAGTGATAAGATAATTATTTTTGTAAAAAGTGGACATCAAAAAAAAATCCTCCATGCATTGTTCATGTATGTAAGGCTTTAACATCTTTGTATCTTTGAAACTTAGAAAATAACGAAATCCCTAAGTTAAAATTTTCAGAATACTCCGATAAGTATACCCTGCAATATTAAAGAAATTCTGGTAAGTTAAAGCTGAGAAAAGGTACACTTTAATCTTAAGAAATATAACTTACAGCAAAAGTCCATTAGAGATGTCAATCCAGCTCGGCTTCTTAATTATGTTGTATAGGGTTACGCTCACACAGTGTTTTAAGTTAATCAATAAATAATAATATATGTGTGCACTATATGTCATTGGGAAGGGAAAATTCCGTAGATTAAGATCCATGAAAAAACAAGATTGAAAATTTCAAGATTTCAACTTGTCCGGAGCCCCTTAGGTACTAACCAATCTGAAAGCTTACTACTGCTAATTATATGTTCGCAAAATAAGCTAATATTGATGCAATATTGTTAATTACTCTGAACTTAATTATCAGCACAGGTGTTGTTGCCCAGTGGTGGCACGCCTGCCTTTGGCGCGGGAGTCCCAGCTTCGATTCCCAGTACCGGCATGGGACAAATTGAGGAGCTATTTGAATAAAGATGTAGCGGCCCCTAGAAGACCACATAACCGGCTGGAAGGAATCGGAGTGCTGACCACGTACCACCCTCCAATACTGCACCCCTCTCGTGACGCCTGTAGTGGCCAGAGGTGGGGGACGCAGCGGCTGGGCGGTAGGCTTTGGCCCGGTTAGGGCTGTTGCGCCGTGGGGATAGTTATTTTTTTCTAATAATTCATAGAGGAAATAAATTTCTTGTTGAACTGGCATACAGCTCTTAAAGTTTAGCCAGTGCCTGCTGAACAACGCTGACACATTCCTCCCTAGTTTCTGTATTGTTCCTCCATCTTATAACTCCCCTCATTCGAAGGTCGTTCTCCAGACAGTCTGGCCACCTCAACCTCGACCTTCCTCTATACCCCCCCCCCCCCCCTCCCGGAGTTCCTTCAAAAACAGTTTTAATCGTTCAATTACCCTCCACTCTAATCACATGACCAGCCCATTCTATTCCTTTGGCTTTTATCTGTGTTACAATATTAAGTCTCCTATACAATTTTATCAGAGGCAATAAACTCGTACTTTTAAAACGTTGGCAAACACGTTGAAAATGTTCCACCTGAAATTACACGTTGTTACAGTATTGATGATTATCCCTTGGATGGTAACATCCGTCTCTCAGGCGGATATAAAATTTCTCAAAGCATAGTAGGCACGTGTGCAATATTAATTTGATCTTATATTTCAGCTATGCTTCAGTTGAGACTTCTTTGAATTGTGCGGAGGTCACTGTTTTACTTCCACAATAGTATTGGTTTATAAGTGTATATATACGTAAGCCACATCGTCTCACAGGCGGATATTACTGTAAAGGTACCTAACATACCAACATTTGATATTTGTAACTGCATTTCTTCAAGATGTGATGCAAACTGAATCAAAATATAAATGTTAATAGTTTATCAAGCTTTTAAATTGTTATTTATTCTCAAGGTCAACTAAAGTGGACAAAAAATGCAAACTATTCGCATCTTAGTTCCATTTTTTCACAAAGGCTGATATTTACTTTTGTAATTTGTTGTAAGATATGATGTAAACGGAATAAAAATATTATTATTAATAATTCGCCAAGCTTTTAAATTGTCAAATCCACTAAAGTGGGCCTAAAGTGCAAGATTTTGTCTGGATAGTCTCCCAGACGGATATTACTGTTAGCGCCCTTTCTTCACATGTTACCAACTAAAGGTTGTATTTAAACATCGCGGCTATTCTTTTAAAGAAAGAAACAATAAGACCGTAATTGCATTTGGAGATGCCCAAAAGTTGCATAACGTGCTCAGTAGTACCAAAGAATGAACACCACGGACTTCTTTTATAGTTCTTATGTGCACAATGCATCGCAAACGTCAAATTTAATATATCAAAGACACGAAAATGTTCCTTTATTTCTATTATTTCTTTGATATCAGCAGTGACAAGGGCAATATACCTCGCTTTCCACAAATAAACTAATTCAAAATAATAACCATCTAGCTGCAGACTAGAATGGTATCTGTGGAGACAGTGTCTGGAAATGGGCAAAACCTCACACGACTTCTAATCCCCAAAGCAGGTTCGATTTGTACTGCTTATTTTGCCTCCAACACGAAGGATAAGATTTTAGAATCCAAACTAAAGAATAGGAAACAACGTGGTACTGAATAGTGCTGAGGTTTTCAGTCCAAGCACTTAGGTTTCTCTCTCGAGGGTCCAGAGCCATTGAATCCTTGCACACAAATAAGTAGCAAAGGTGCAACATCTACTTTCCAATGAAACTTTGATCATGACTCGCTTGGTTTACTTTCTCTGTTCTTTTTCTTTCTATCTAACAGAGCGGATACTTGAACAATGGAGCATAAACAAAGTCTTAAATTCGTTCTCCGCAACGCGAGTTTCAGGACATTTAAAACGGACGTTCCTGCGCCTTCTCACTGCCGTAAACTTTCATTTGTCTTTGGAATTGTATTAAAGGAAACATGACTAAATTCTGTTTGACTAACCATTTGACTTTTATTAGGATAATCTTCATGAAATGGATTCCACTATATGCAAAATCGGATGTGTCACATGACCTTCTCTACTCTTGTACTAACCATTCTCACAAACTCTTATTCCTACATCTTCTTCGTGTTAGTCAAGATAAACATTTGCAGAAATTATTTTATTACTTATTTCCTTGTAGGTACAAGGGGAATATGGGAATACAGTAGGCCTTGAGCGATAGTCAAATCTTTTAAATCTCTGAGATTCCGTGCCCTTTGCACGGCTAACATAAAAAAAAAACCGAACAACGATGTTGCATTTGCATTTGACGAGAGTTCCAGCTTTCAGAAACTGACACAAATAACAAGGAAATGGTTCACTCTAAAAAAAAAAAAGTGTATCTGGACACAAACTGTGTATTTTACATTTTTGTATAGTAAAATTTGTTATACCTCTTACGGTACGAGTTATTCAAAAGTCATCCAGAGTAAACAGGACTACATAGACTATAGCGAGAAAATTCAAAATTGTCATAAAAATATCTCAAACGTATGGCATTTTAATCGAAAACATTAGAGCCATTTTCAAGAAAATCAATATTTTCCATGTAAAGGGTAGATTAGGGTGTAGCAATTTTCTTCAAAATCTTCGTGTCGCATCCTTGGAAGACATTAAACTTAAATACCAACGTAGGTGTTTAACCAGCTTTTCGTTTTGGAGTTATGCTGTCCACAGACTGACACACAGACACACAGACACACAGACACACAGACACACAGACACACAGACACACAGACACACAGACACACAGACACACAGACACAGACACAGACACAGACACACACACACACACACACACACGGACCTTTTCCTGGCACTGTACACCTTCCTGATTTACTGTGTACCCATTATTGTCATATATTTCTAACACAATATGCCATAAACGTATACAGTTGCTTTCAGTCTACAGAAGAAGAAGTTAGTAAAATATGAGAGAAAGGAGAGACAAATGATTTGAATAGAGATGATGTGAAGAAGGCTGCGCATAATACAATGGAGAGACAATGAAGATGAGCAAGATTTTTTTCAGAAGGGTCGGAGAACAAAAGTGCTTTAGAATTAGGAGATAATATCACAGTTGAACAAGAATGCCATTCAGAAAACAGTAATGATTATAACCTATGTAATAATGATAATCGTTTTATTGCCGAGAATAGTACAGTCTGGTCAACTTGCTCACCAGAGGTGCCAGTTCGTAAACTAACAATTCAGTTGATTTCGTTTGTCACACTGAAACAAGACACAGAGAATAAAATATAGTGTACCTATAATTTCCTGTTCATTAAATCTTAAACGTTCAGTACATTATCCTAAGAAATTATTGTTAACTACGCTTTAAAACGCTTCCGTGTTGCCGAATTGAATCCCAGTTGGTGTGTAAGTAGTTTCCATGCTAATTCATTAGAAAGGATAAAGAAATTTATATTTTTGGTGCAGGAAACTTTCGTATATCCTATATTACAAACTTCACTAGACAGGAATATGCAAGACATAAATGCTCCCAAAATGTCGTGTTCCACCAAAAATGAATATGGCTAGAAGCCATTATGTACAAAATTGCATCCTCATATGTTCCCAAAACATTTATTACACAGATTTTTGATATATAGTATTCGGACAAAAATCGTTAAGAGGCATTTTTGAGAAGATGCACATTTTCTTATAAGATTTGGGGTTCGAAAATTTCAGAAACGCTTCGTATCATGTCTTTTGAAGATACTGAACACAATATATATGACAAAAATGACCATGGTTCAGTTCAATTACTTTTTCTCACTTCATTTACTTCCAAAACTTTGCACAAATACACGGTTTTCTTTTACTCTCGTTACAGAGTTCACAGTCTTTCGTGATGTTACAGCTACAACTTTTTTGTTCTCGTAACATTCACTCAGTCCTTTCACTGTCTCTCTTCACCTTCTCTGTCTCTCAGACACTAACGCTGATTATACAATCACTCAACACCCATGACGCACGCACACACACACATAGTCAAGCTAAGAACTGATCTCGATTACTCATATTTGTAATTAATTTCTGAATTGTGGTCTGTCTCATTATAGGTATACCAAGGATGACGTAACACGGACATTTCTCAAACTTTTACAAATACGCCGACCGCTGGACACTTCTGGAATACGCTACAAAATCCTTTGTATAGCCACTCGATTGTTGTTTATTTACGTGTTTGTTCTCATGAGTGGTGTAGAGAAGCTTGACCTTGAGCGCCTTTGTTACGCGCCACATCAGTGGGTTGGCGCAGCCCGGACCGACCGTCCTTTGTTGCGTTGCCGCTGCTGTCGTGGACCGACGTAACAACACCAATTTTGGGATTAAACCAACTTTATTTTTAAGTTAGACAGTTCACTTTCATACATTTACACACACGTGGGGCCAATTTCTTTTTAAAACTTCGTTTTTGTTTACTAAAGGGTCATCATAATATTTATTTCAGGTCGAATGTTGAGATGGAAGTTTTGGGTGATATACGGCCCCTCTGTACCTCATACGTTCGCGGCAGAGAAGGTAAAAACGTTTGAGATGTTTTCTAACGAAATTTCCAAGAGTAGTTATACATGTAACACGGGTGTGTACTGCCTCCGAGGTGAATAGCAAAGGGATTAATTTCCCGATGATGACATACACCCCCGGGACATGGCTTGGAGTGCAGATCTTCCTGCTGCTTCTAATTATCACCAGCAGCTGAAGTGTGTCTCGATCACACGGCACCTGGACCTAAATCTAGACAGTGTCACACTTTCCCAAGCTCTTGCAAATTAACTCACGACCCGTTCCATGGAAATTACAGACCCTCATAAATCTCCACTTAGCACGTTGTCGTACCCGCCTCTTTCTTAATTTTCTATGTGCCTTCATAAGTAGGAATATTAAGAAGCGCGTGCGACACTGCAGGACGAGACCTGTACTTATTAAATCCAGCAGGTTTCATTGCTTTTGCTATGCTGCCAAGTCACTTCACTTACACAAAACTATTGTGAAAATGACATTCGACAAATCCCACTCCTGACACCATTTCACAAAATGACAAGGGTCCTGTCCAGTTACCTTTTGACTTTCTCTATCACTTATAGTAAGTAGGGGAAGCATTGTATTCGACCCAAAGTTTCGATATCGAGATTTCACCGGAAATAAATGCTTTAAGCCCTCCCAAATGTGTCTGTGTGGGAGCAACATAACTCAAAAACGAAAAGTTGGTTAGAAACCAAAGTTGGTATTTAAACTTTATATCTTTGAAGGATGCCACACGAAGATCTTTAAGAAAATTTCTCCACCCTTTAATGGAAAATTTTTCGAGAAACTTTATTTTCCAAAACATGGCTCAAATGATGTTGACTAAAATAAGATATTCCTATGGAAAATGAATTGTATATTTTAAATTTTCTGGCTATAACCTATGAAGTTGAGGGAGTATTTTGTGTAAGCCCTCTTAAATAATTCAAAATGTAAATACAGAGGCAACAGAAAGCCCCCTGAAATAACGGTTAAAATATAGGCAGAGTAGGCTGACTTCTTCTGTTCACTGAACGTACAAGGAAGAATTGACTCTCATCGATAGCATAACGACGAGAAATACGAATTATACATCACAAAGTAAATAATTGTGAATTTTTGTGTTCCTCATAAAAAGTGATATTAACTAAGATCAATCAAGTGCAGTTAGTTTAAAAAGGAATATTGACTTTTGACAATTGTTGGCTGTGCCCAGACATTTTGTTCTTTAGCGTCGAAGTCCGCCATGTTTAGTGGTCCATGAGAAGGCTGGCGATTTTTGAGAGTTAATAAATTGTTTAAGACATTCATAAATATAATATTGATTCTTTCATCAATATACGAGGCCGTGGAGGGGTAAAACTTCAGTAACACTATCACCCATTTAAAAGAAAAATCGTTCCAAATGGCACCTCCACGATTGGCTCAAATTGCAGTAACATACTAAATTAATTCCATAGTCCTGTTTACCTCTGATGAATTTTGCATAGGTGATAAACCGTAAGGGATAGACCAACTCTTACTATACAGAAACTTTAGATCTCGTTATGCCCAAATGCATAATTTTTTGTGCAGTAAGCCATTTCGGAGATATTTCTTATTTGTATGAATTTTGTACTACTTAAACTTTTCTCAAATTAAAGGTCGTAATTCACTTTTTTATCCTTTGGCCGTACAAAGAGAGCGGAATTTCAAAGCTTAAAAAAATGTGACTATCGCTCAAAGCCTACTGTATTCCCATATTTCCCTTGTACCTAGATGAAAATCAGCAATGAGATATTTCTGCAAATGTTTATCTCGACTAACACGAAGAAAATAGAGGAATAAGAATTTGTAAGAGTAGCTAGTACAAGAGTAGAGAAACTCATGTCGGTGCAACACGTCAGAATTTTTGTCACTTTGTTCTAAAAATGCCTATTTATTGGATTCAGGGGGCCTCAAAACATAGATTTCCGGTGAAATCTCGACATCGAACTTTTTGGAGGAATACAATACTTCCTCTACCTTAGTATACGTGGCAGAGAAAGTAAAAATTACTGGTGCACCCTTTCATTGCTAATTTGATCGTCTTAAGTTAAAGGACTTTCTAGACTGCTCTTTAACAAGAGTATAATAATTTTGGCATAAAATGCTATAGTTTAGCTTTCGAGTTTTCGTGGACTCTATTGCAACAGTTCGATCCCAGGGACCCGCATGTGGTATTCGTGGTGGACGAAGCGGCGTCAGGGCGGGTTTTCTCCGGGGGCTCCGGTTTCCCCCGCCATCTCATTCCACCGGTGCTCCATCTTCATGTATCATCAGTGTCACCGCCTGCGGTGCCGTAGTAGTAAAAGCGGGCGTTAAACACTACAACACACTACAACACACTATTGCAACAGTAACTTTATTTGTGCTTTTCAGGAAGAAGTTCAGCTGTGTGATTAGAGTATAAATAACGCCAATTTCATACAAAGTTCTTTAGTATTTCTTTTATTTTGATTTTCGTTTTATTTACATTATGCCAAGAACACGGCTCCGGTTTGAACGAGCTAACTACATGTTACCGCATCAATCATGTGTTTGCGTATAGGGAGCATAATTTGTTTTAAGATAGCTAATTCCATGTGTTTGACTTACAGCCAATTAGCAAGTACTTCATCACCCAATGGGAATCAAGTTACACAGCAGTAATACCAGTAAAACTTCAAATGATTTGCTTTCTCTTACTACCTCTGAATAGATTTCAATACCGGATGAGGTTTAGTGGTCTATAAGCAAATTAAGGTCCAAGATTAGTATTTGCATAGAAATTGTAAAGAGTTAGTTTTCCAGAACTAATTTACTTTGCTTCTGAACATGTGTTTGTTGCCATAGGATAATTATTTCACGACCTTCACTGTTGAGATAATTGTCATTAAAGCGAATATTTGTTAAGTGGCATTAAATTACTGCTAAATATCAAGACTCATAGTAATTTAGTGTGCACTCTAATGAGAAAGAATAAACTTTCACAAGGTAGAAACCTCAATTAAAGAAATGCAAATTTTATAATTATATTTCTTCTTTGGAGGCGCTTTATGATTTTAAATGCCTCAATATTATTACCTTCAACATAATGTGTACATGCATCCAACCATCGAAACTTAGACATCTCTGGCTGAAATTGTCAAATTAATATAAAAATTATCTGATGTGTTGCACTCACATGACTTTCTCTACTCTTGTACTAACCATTCTTACAAACTCTTATTTCTATATCTTCTTTCTTGTTAGTTGAGATAAACATTTGTACAAATTATCTTATTGCTTATTTCCTTGTTGGTGCAAAGGGAATGTTAGAATGTAGTAGGCTTTGTGCGATAGTCAAATGTTTGAGATTCTGTTGTCTTTGCACACTTGACATATAAAAAAATGAATAGCGATGATCCATTTCACGAAATTCCATTTCCGAAACTCACACACATAACAAGGAATATCTCCGAAATGGTTCACCCTACAAGAAAATGTATTGAGACATTAATTGTGTATTTTAGCTAGATCTAAATTTTTGTATAGTATAATTTGGTCTATCTCTAACGTTTAACAGTTATGCAAAAGTCGTCCAGAGTAAATACGACTACAGGGGCTATAGTCAGAAAATTCAAGATATACATTTCATTTGTCATCAAAATTTCTCAAACATATGACATTTTAGTCAAAATCGTTAGAGCCATTTTCAAGAAAATCAAAATGTTCGAAAAATTTTCCATGTAAAGGGTAGTTTAGCGTGGGGCTGTTTTCTTCAAAATCTTCGTGTCGCATCCTTGAAAGACATTAAACTTAAATACAAACTTTGGTTTTTAACCGACTTTTCGTGTTTGAATTATGCTGTCCACAGACTGACACACAGACACACACACGGACCTTTTTCTAAAAATGCTTTTTTTGGATTCAGGGGGCCTCAAAACATATATTTCCGGTGAAATCTCGACATCGAATTTTTGGGTGAAATACAATACTTCCCCTACTTACCAGTAGAGAAAGTAATTATGGTATCGTAGGCATATATGTTCCACAATTAATTGTTTCGTAGTTTGCCAGAAAAATTTATTGCCTTTTTAAAAAATGAGTTAGTACATAAGAGGCACAAATCAGTTCAGGCAGACAACTGAGATGTTTACCACGTATGAAGACATCCTGCTCACCACCAACAAAGTTAGGAAATTAAGCTGCCAACAGCATTTATGTTCTTAATGTTTTCAACTCGTTGAAATTAATAAAAACTTACATGAAAATTGTTACAAAATCCTTAAATGGTAAAAATGTATCACACTTGACAACATGATTCAGTTTGGTGCATGTAATAGGCTCATGCACCCAAAGGTACAAAAGTTCAGCCTTGAAGCTCCTTGAGGAGTAGAAGTTCGAAAAAAATATAGTTATGAGATAATCGCAGTCAAAATTTAACTTCGAAGGTATGACTAACCGAATATTACAGGAGAGCAATCCTCATTAGTTGCACTCTGTGTTTCCTCTTGATTTGCAATCCTATGTCTTTTGGTCTGGAATTTCATAGATGAAGCCTATGATGCCGTTTTAGCAGATAATACGCGCTCTGTTAGTAAATGTTTTAGTGAAAGAGACTTGGAACCCAAAGGTTTAAAGATGGCACAGTCAAAGAGTGACCTGCATTAAAATATAAAATGACAAATCTAGACGTTTTCTACTTTCCAGTTCTAAATCAGTACAAAATAAAGATGAGAACTGTATTCTTATTTAGTGATACTTGGAGGTGAAGCGAACAATTGTCAAATATTATTTGAGAAAGAACTGTTGTTAGTGTTTGTGGAAGTAGCAGAGACATTTGCAGGGTAAATTGGAAAATAATAACTGTCCAAAATTCTGAAGAAAGTTGGTGGCATCTGAAAAACATAACACAAGGATACACATTTACCACACCGGTATTCATCTATTTTGAAATTTTGCTGATAAATTGTTTCCAGAAGATGCCAGTACTAAAATCCGGAGAAAGAAGAGCAAGACCACAAAATTTTCAGACTACATAAAACTTTCAGTAGAAGTAGAAGACATTCTTAGGAATAAGGGAACTAAACAATACAGCACAGTAAGAACTGTGGAAGGAAAATAAATGGAACAAGTTTGGTTTTGGGAAAAAAAATGACAAGAAAATACATTTAGGTAGCGGAGGAGGACATGTTGGTTTCTTAGGGGTATGCAGTAGAATAGTCATCTACTTATTTGATCTTAAGCAGTTGAATTACTGAGATTGGCATATTGCAAGCTATATTCTATTAATAAAACTGAAAATCAGAAGAGGGAAGAAGAAGATATAAGGTACAAGTAAACTGAAACGAGAAGCAATAACATAGATCGACGGGAAAAACGGTAACTCTATGTGCGCCCTTGCTCCTTCCTTTCCTTCCCTATATTTCAATATAAAGCAGCATAATCTGCTTTATCTGTTTATCTCTCACTCCTAACAAAGAAGGTCCATCAAGCTATAGAACCCTCCGTGAGACAATTTCTCGTCAACCTTTCTGTCTTGTGTACCGCCCCCAGTTTTCTTTGTTACACCATTGACAGACCCGTATGTGCTCTTCTTTTACGAATTTTTAACCCTCCAAGATCCCAGTTGTTGATATCCTATATCCTGTACACCATTTTGTGTGGCTTGGACGTCAAGACTAATGATACTGCAGTGTATGTTGTCGATTTGGACTTCGCTTACACATACCACTTCAGTAAACATGCCATACCTCTCTTGAATGCGTTTAGTTTCCTACCATTCTAAGCCTCTCATTGCTCTAGTACGAGATTGGTCCCGAGACAACTCCAAGCAGTTACTTACTGCCTAAATCTTACGCTCAGGAGTTTTATTGTATGTTGCCACAGTTCTCTGTATCCCTCTCCGTTCACATTATGCCTTTTAAAAACCTCTTCACACTTGATTAAGTTATTCTAAATGTTCGCAAAACCGAATTTGCGCCCTATGTCACTGTGAATCTAACAACTGCCAAGTAAATTGTCTATCAGTTTTATAGCAATTCTGTGTCTGCTACGTGTTCCGAGAGTTGTCAAGCGTAAGTCCTCCTGGAGCTTTATTATATTAATACAATGGTATATTGGTCCGTACTAAATAAATAGGGTTGTATGTATACTACCATTTCTCATCTGCATATATCCAGCTTTCTTTGGGTTGCATACAAACATATTTTTACTTTCTCTACTACGTATAGTAGGTAGAGGAAATATTGCATTCCATCCAAAAACTCTATAATAAGATTTCACCGGAAATATATGTTTTGAGGCTCCCTGGATTTAAAAAAACAAAAAAGAACAAAAAAAAAAAAAAAAACCTTTTTAGAAAAACGTCCGCACGCATACGCGCGTGTGCATGTGTGCCTGTATGTGAACAGAATAACTCAAAAACAATAATTTGGTTAAAAATAGTTTACATTTACGTTTAATATCTTTTAAGGATGCGACACGAAGATTTTGTACACAATTTCTCCAGCCCAAACTACCCTTGACATGGAACATTTTTCGAAAATTTTGATTTTCTGGAAAATGACTAACGATTTTGATTAAAATGCCTTATGTTTAAGATATTTTTATAGCAAACGAAATACATATTTTTAATTTTCTGGCTATAACCTATGTAATGCTATTTAGTCTGGATGAATTTTGCATAACAGGTAGATAAACCGTAAGAGATAGACCAAATCTTAACACATAAAAATGCAGATCTTGCTAAAACACAGAATTTATGTCTAGATTTTTTTTTATGTAGAGTAAACCATTTCGGAGATATTCCTAGCTATATCTGTGAGTTTTGCAATACATAAAACTTTCGTCAAATGCAAGATCGTTTTTCATTTCTTTATATTTCAGCCGTGCAAAGAGAACAGAATCTCAAAGCTAAAAGATTTAGCTATCACTCAAAGCCTACTGTATTCCAATATTCCCCTTGCTCCTAAAAGGAAACAATAATATAATTTCTGGAAATGTTTATCTCAACTAACACGAAGAAGATAGAGGAATAAGAGTTTGTAAGAATGGTTACTACAAGAGTACAAAAAGTCGTGTGGGTACACCACATTTTTTTAAATTTAATGTTTGTTTTTTTTTTATTTTATTCACATTAATAATCAACTGTCATTCTTTACAATGTGTCTGACTCTTTCCAGTTCGTTTTGTAATATTTCAAAATTAGTAAGGAACAGTGTCATATTGTATGCATGTGGAAAAGCTGGAAACCCCAGGCGCCCTCCCAAGCTTTCGTTTGACATTACATACAGTACGTCATCCACAAAGGGATTAAAAGAAGGGGGGTTAAAATAAAGGCTTGCCTAAGTCCTTTGTTGCTCTCTGTTCATGTCATACTTTACGTGGATACACAGACTTCAGAGCTGTAATCAACTCAACTTCTTGTTTACACAGGACAGTAAAATTAATGGATTAATATTCCTTCTTAAAATCACAAGCGAAGAGCAACCTTATTCAGTTGTTAAGACATCTATTTTATCCTTAACATATCCAAACATTTACGTTTACAACAGCACTTATCCTTCCCTAAATCCTTTGTGAAATGCCTTAAGGGTACACCGAAGTGAAAAAGGTGATTTTCTAGACTATTAAAGTTAGAGACTTAATTTTTTGCACAGGCATTACTAGCAACCAAAGAAATGTGTGTCCCAAATTTCATCATATCTAATCACACTCTTGATATATTAATTTATATCAATTTGATTGGATATAATTAGAATCTATTTCCTTCAACAGATGTTCAACAACAGAGTTGATTTTTTAAAATTGTATCTCTTTTTACCTTTGTAACAACTTAAAGTATGGAAATTCTGATATATTCAATAGCTTTTCTTTGAAAAATGTTTAATATCGCAAAGTGTAAAATTCCATAAAACCAGTGGATTATTATATTAGTAATCTTTTTAAACATAGGTATAAGGAATATCAAAATACCAATACTACATTTTACTACTCACATTCAGAACTAAAAAGGAAAAGAAATTTAGATCTCTAGCTATGTTTATGTAGAAGATAGATTTTGAACATCAGAAAGAAAAAGAAAAAGAAAAAAAAAACATTCACGAGAAAAATGAATTTGAAGTTGAAAAGGAAGGCACCACGCCTTGCGCCAGTTTTAAAATTGCGTCCCTCCCTAGCGGATTAAGACTTCGTAGATATATTCTTTAAGGTATGGTGCATTTTTTTGCAATAGGAATCAAAATATCGATTCGGTGTTCCCTTAATGATATTGAAGTTCCTCGAAGTGCTGTTAACAAGCCCAACAATTGCCAAAGAGAATTGTTTTGTAATGTCGCTTGAAAAAGTAGCAAAGCAAAGGATCAGTAATGTGTGTCACTTAGAACATAGACTTGGATATTGCGAAACTTACACCTTTTGATGGTGAAAAAAACCGATAGGTTTTATTTCATATGTGGTAAAGAATAAGAATGTTGGCGCGAAACATACAGGTAAAATAAATAATGAAGTTGTTTTTAAGGCAATGTATCTATAAAAATTAAAAAAAAAAAGTTTTCTTCTGATTGTTTTGAACTTTTTACGTCACACTGAGAACATAAAATAAATATTGTACGCAAAATTTCAATGTTATATGTCAAACCGTGTTTAAACTATTAATAATACATCAGTTTTTGATATGCTAACAGGAAATGACCCTTGGACCTTACAGCTTATTGTAACTCTCCTATACTTTTAATTTGAGCTCAGTCTAGAAAGAAATTGTCATTTCGTCATTGCTCACATTTAATTAGCTTAAGAGAGAAAAAATGTTTTGTATACGGTTTATTGATATTTTCGATTTTTTTTTTCAGTACAAGTTATGAAAAACATTTAGTTTCAGCTCAGTTATTTAATTTTTTTTAACTACCGCATGAGAAATCTTAATGCTTAAAGCCTCTGAAGCTCTCCTGAAAATTTCAAGCTAATAAGTTATAAAACAGGGTCCAAAGAGCATTTTGAATAGTGACAAATTCTGAAAGAAAGAATTGGGAAAAAAGGATTTTAAAGTTTAGTAATATTTTTTATACTTTAACTAAATTTAATCAACTGAAAATTCCCCAGCACCAGATGCGAGACCCTCTGTGGCTTTCTACTTGGCCTCAGGAGCAGTTCTTGAGAATTTTAAGTTTACTTGGTGGTTTCTTAATATGATAACTTTCCTTTCTCCTTCACATTGTTCACAAAATTTAGAAATGTATTGTTCTTAGCTAACCCCTACACTATGTACATTCGCTAGTTTGTACACACAAAGCATAAAATATCTGCTTGTTACCTATTAACTATCTAAAAATGCCTAATATATAACTGGTACATTGAAATAGCCAGACAAGATTACAGAATTACAGAACACTGACTGCATTTCTCTGTCTGCAAGCAAAGCAGTGTCAGATTCGCGACATTTCAGTTCGATATATTGAATTCATTTCAGCACAGTCAACTCACAACCTTTCTGAAGCAAAATTCCCTGCAGTAGACTAAAAGCAAAGCCAGTGAAAACGAAAATAAAGAATTTCAAAGCTGTAGAGTCGAAGTTTAGCTAGGAACGCTCGCCCGCACTAGGAGCTTTAGAAATGGCTGATATTGAGAAAAAATAAATTGTGCCGTTAAAGTACAATAACAAATGCAAAAAGTAAAAATAAAAATGTTCGTCAATTTTCACCCAATTTCATAAATACATTGGCTTAAAAGGCGCACGAATGAGGAATAGCACTGAAGATGACCAAGAGCAATATGAACTTGTAAACCTGAGTGAGAAACAACTGCATTTATAAGAGAAAGAACTTCCAAGATGGTTTGAGACAGATGACTGACTGTATTAAGCTGGGTGGTTCTTATGTGGAGACGGGTTGGAAAGAGGAAAAAATATGTGTTGCACTCACATGACTTTCTCCGCTCTTGCACTCACCATTTTTATAAACTGTTATTCCTATATCTTCTTCGTGTTAGTTGAGATAAAAATTTGCAGAAATTATCTTATTATCTTCTTGTAGATACAAGGAGAATCTGGGAATGTATTAGAATTTGAGCGATCGTCAAATCGTTTAAAGCTTTCAAATTACGTTGTCTTTGCACGGTTAACGTATAAAAATATGAATAACGATGCCCCATTTGATAAAAGGATAAGTTATTCAAAACTCATAGAAGTAACAAGGCATATCTCCGAAATGATTCACTCTCCAAAAAATGTATTTAGACAATTGTGTGTTTGAGCAAGATCTAAATTTTTTGTATGATAAGACTTGTTCTCTCTCTTACGGTTTACTAGTTATGCAGAAGTCATCCAACTATATCACATGGGATATAGCTGGAAAATTCAAGATATACATTTCCTTTGTCATAAAATTATCTCAAACATAGGGCATTTTAATCAAAACTGTTAGAGCCACTTTAAAAAAACTCAAAATTTTCGAATAATTTTCCATGTAAATGGTAGTTTAGCGTGGAGTAATTGAAAGACATTAGACTTAAGTACCAAATTTGGTTTTTAAACGACTTTTTGTTTCTGAGCTGTCCAGAGACTGACACCCCCCCTCTCTCTCTCTCTCCCTCTCTCTCACACACACATGCGGCCGCGGACCTATTTCTAAACATGTGTTTTTGGATTCAGGGAACCTCAAAGCATTTTTCCGCTGCAATCCCGACATCGAATTTTTGGGTGGAATACAATACTTCCTCTACTTTACTATACGTAGTAGTAAGTTAAAAGGAAACAGTTAAGGGACACTGGGAGTGAAATTTGAAAGTTCCACAGTTCTTGATAGATTTTTCTGAAATTTTTACTGTTTGTATTTATATGAGAATAGGAGGTGCACCAAATTTCATTAAAATTGGATAATTCGTTTATGATATATAAATTATTTTATGAATTTAATAGGCACATTTTCAAACTAGAGCTCGCGTCTATTGACTTTTCAAAATTCATTTATATTGCCAGAACTGATACTCTAAAACATGGGTAACAATTGTATGAAGAGATATTTCAAATACGTTTGCTGATTATGCTGTACATATTTTTTTAATAACAAAGAAAATTTAATCTTAAAAATTATTGATTTTTTTCATACAAAAAAAAATGTTTTTGTAATTCATGTTAATGATAATATCAATATTGAATCATAGTTTTGTTGAGCTGCTATTTATGAATACTTTTGGAAATTTTCATTGAATTTGAAGCAAAACTCAGGCGCGACCTTCTTTTGGAATGTTCAGAAATGTAGTTTTGAGAAAACCAGGCTTTTATATAGGAACATCCTGTGTACGTTAAGGGAAGAGTGCTATTTTGAAAGGGCCGTAAAGGCCACATGGAGTGGGGGATATGAAAAATGTTAGCTGATCCAGATGCACAAGAGTTCCAGGAACATTTTAAGGTAAAAAACAATTAGCGACTTTTTGACAATTTTGACAAAAATTTCACTCCCAGTGTTCCTTAAGGAGGTTAAGTTTGCAGTGAAATACTCGCACTTGAGTAGAAGACTATGATTTGACAGTGTGAGCAGTAAACAACGTAATTTGGCTGTCGTGAGTGTCTTCTGTCAGAAGCTCAGCTGAGGCGGGCTTATCCTGATATTACTAACACGTTTCCCTCGGTCAATGTTGGTCTCTTTCGCGTTTATAGAAACACTCCCTCCTTACACTTTTTAAGCACAAAGGGGCTCATTTTGCGAACACTTTGGATCGTTGAACTCAAATCACAAAAGCCACTCCACTCCTGAAAACAATGTGCCGTGCATTCACCTCAGTTGGAAGGTTTGAAACAATGCGGAATGTCTGAAAGCCATAAGGTGTCTGGCAACGCTCACATGGAGTATAAAACAAGCTTTACGATAGCATAAACGAGAAGCCAATAGGGGATCTATAAAATTATCAAACATACATAATATATTGTGATAAAGACGACAGTGTCAGTCCGATTACTTTTCTATCACTTTATTGTCTTCTAAAAGTGTGTCACAAATACACAGTTAACACAATCTTCAGTCTTTCGTACTAACACAACTGACAACTTTTACTACTTGTAACCTTGCCTCAGTCCTTTTAGTGTCTTCTTCACTTTCTCTGTCTTTCATAGTCTATTTACGATGTTGCAATCACTCGACGCCCGTTGAATCCTCTTTACGACGGCCGACGCAATACTGATTTGAGAATAACTGCAAGGTTGTTCTCATTGCCATGAAGATAATCCATAAAACTATGATTAGTTATCCAGATCTGTCGTTTCGCTGAGTTTTGTATGTTTACTCTGTCTAGTTTATTTAACTAATTCCTTCTTAAATTAAGAATCAAGAGAAAGAAGCAGAAAGCTCATTCAAAAGAAGCAGTTGGCATTATGTCACTAGTTTACCGGGGTCCACCATTTTATTTCTAGGCCCACAGCGTACATTGCCGGAGCTTCACGGACTATTAGTACAGATCAGTAGGTCTGGGCATACTAAATATTTCACTATGATTGCAACTCTAACAGTTCGTAAGTTTATCCACCAATAACACAAGTTTGTAGAGACTAATAACTTCACTTCAGTAAATTTGAGTTGAACGCAACGTTTCAACACCTCCTCTGTGCCATTTTCAAGGTAAACTGACCTTGGCCACCCAAGCTACAAACCGTTACAACATAGCGCTGACGTCACGCTAACGCCACGTTTACGTCACTCACCCTGACATGTGAAGACGTCATTACCCACCCCTGATCTCAATACGAATTTAGTCACAGAATCAATAGAAGGTTTTTCAAAATTCATAACATGGTCCCTATTTTTCAAAGTGAACTTTTTTCCCAAATCATCAATCCACTGGGTACAATTAATTGCATTAATAATTTAACCTCTGTATTTATTTCATGATTAACTGACCAAAAATATGCTACAGCTGATTTCTCTAACTGTTTATGTTTGATGTCTCTAACATTTTGTTTCCAGAAGACGTTTTGTCTTTCCAATGTAAACCTTATAGCAATCTAGACAGTCAACTTGATAAATGCCAAACTTCTTGCAATTAGGAATTTTGTCATTTTTAGAAACACTAAACAAATTGAAAACCGCACAGAGGAGGTGTTGAAACATACGCTGGTGGTCTGAGTTTAACTCAAGTTTACTGAAGTGAGGTTCTTGTGGATTCTATTTACTGTTAATAGCTTCAGGTGTGTATAATAATCTCGTGAGGTTATGTTTGAGGAACGCACATGGATAAAACTTGCGCATTAATCTTCACACACCTTACGATCAAAAATGGAGAACTTCTGTACTGTGGTCTATACATTTGAGTCGTGGAAATCCTTTCAGTCTTGTGTAACGGGTTCACCATATGCAAGACTTTTGTAAAAGCAGGAACACATAATTCTGGAAACTTGTAACTAAGACTAATATGGGCACTTATTTTTTCACGTTACTTAATGGGTGAAACAGCACGTTGTCCTTTTCAGATGTACGGGCAGAAAAGGAAGGAGTGCGGCAAGATTTGATATTAGTCCGTTATGTCAGGTAGGTATAATGAAACTGCTATTTGCTGAATAGCCTCTAGAGTATTCTTCCATTTGTGAAATTCGCTTCAACTGAACGTTAGCGCTCTAACAAGAATTAATTCAGATAAATACAAAAGTTGCGCTAATAAATGAAAAAAAAAAAAAAAAAAAAAAAAAAAAAAAAAAAAAAAAAAGAATCGGCCTTTAAAGTTTTTTATACAGGAACTAGAAGTAACAGCATTTATTCAGCTTTTAATGGTAAATTGTACTCAGTGCTTTAAGAAATTACTAAGCACACAAACATAGCAATCGTTGTCTTTATGGGAAATTGGTATCAATGCATTAGTTTTTACATACCATTTATTGAGCTTGTAACTAAATAAACATTTAGCGTATTATTTTATCCAACGAAGAGCGTTTCAGAGCGAGAAATTAACTGACTTTGATGTTTAAAATCCTTAAGCGTAAACCTCGTAGTTCATTTTTATTTTTACTACTATAGTACTAAGAGTTTTCATATGAACAAGGTATTATCTTGTCATCTTTTCAAAAAGGCTCAAATTTGTAATGTAATGCTGATACTCTGCGTTTTATAGCAGTATCCAATTTAGGTTCAACAAATGTGGATCAGAGTTACAATACATAAATGGAGTCCACAATTGTAGTTAACCACCTAAATGTCCTTCTCTTAATTGTTAATTGGATGATAACAATGATGATGATAATGATAATAACAACAATAATAATAATAATAATAATAATAATAATAATAATAATAATAATAATAATAATAATAATAATAATAATAATAATAATAATAATAATAATAATAATAATAATAATAATAATAATAATAATAATAATAATAATAATAATAATAATAATAATAATAATAATAATAATAATAATAATAATAATAATAATAATAATAATCGTCATCATCATAATATAATCATCATCCCAATGTGCAACAGCCCATTTGGGCCTAGGCCTACCACGCCCCAAATCTGCCCATCACAGGCGTCAGAAGTGGGGTGCAGTACTGGAGGTGGGACGTGGTCTGCTTCCGTGGTCTTCGCAACCAGGGATTGCTACTTTTCAATCAAGCAGCTCCTCTGGGCCGTAACAAAGCTGAGCGCACCTAATTAGAGAATCAGAGTGTTACATCCTATGTCACCTTGATGTAAGAGACGTTCTCTTAAAACAAATGAATTAATACCAACTCCATTGTGAACCTTATATTAGTATTATTGGGTTAAATTAAATTGTTTTGTTGCTTAACGACGCTGTCAATTGCCAGGATTAGTCGCTGGTATGCCGGAATTTCTTCCCGCAGGAGTTCCTTTACATGTCAGTAAATCTACTGACATGGAGCTGTCGTTTTTAAGAACACTTGAAAACCATCGGTCTGGGCCCGGATTTTAACCCATGACCTTGGGATCAGTAGGCCAGCATATATCAAACTGAGCCACCCAGACCGACGATTATATTAGCATACGTACACATACTGATATAGCAGCAAACTGCCGGGAATTAGTTGGGAATATCCCACAGAGGAAACAACCAGTGCCAATTGGTCACCTCCAGGTGTCGAACTGTAGGTGTCCAGATCACGAGGCTCGGAAAGCCTGAACAGTACTAACCACGTTAACTGTAGGAAAGCAACCATTTTTTCTGTCTAAGATTCACCCCCACGCACGACTCATCAGGAACATGTTTGCGCGAAGCCATTATTGTGAAGCGGTTTCTGTTTGGATCGATTTTTGCCCCGAAGTCGTTGCGTAAATAAAGTAAAAACTTTCGAGTAGGGAGAAGAAATCCAATTCCTATACCCTGTACTTCCGCAGATACCTCGGCCAATTTCTAGAAGAAGGAGTGCGAAGAACGTTTTCCTTCTTTACTCCTACGAAAAGCTGCAGATACAAAGACAACCTCACTTTGGAGTTAAATTTCATGGTGTTGAAGCGGGTAATGCCAAGGCTGGAACATGTGAGTCACA
Source organism: Tenodera sinensis (assembly GCA_030765045.1). Taxonomy (NCBI): domain Eukaryota; kingdom Metazoa; phylum Arthropoda; class Insecta; order Mantodea; family Mantidae; genus Tenodera; species Tenodera sinensis. The sequence goes on along the minus strand of CM060964.1, from coordinate 38,254,368 downwards.
AGGACTATGTGTGGATGTTAATCTGCAATCCAAATTATTTCTATATTAGTTTTCAGTTTTCGTCCTACAGCTGCAACATTGCCTTCTTTCTGAAAACTTCACTTCGAAGACATGACACTTAAAAGTGTTGAGTTCGTATCTTTAACGCAATGAATGTTTAAGTTAACTAAACTACATTTGAACCTTTCTAACATAGATTGCTTCCTAAATGTTTTAGTACCGAGTAAATCATCTGCTCGGCACCACCATACACCACGAAACCTCTAAGCATGACTGAAAGATAAGAAGAAGACAGATTTAAAGAGAACTAGGTAAAAAAATCGTGGTAGATGATAAACCACACCAGCATTCGCTTACCAACGACGGAAAACCACGAAAAAAACCAAGGTCAGATTGGGCGGTCAACGAAAATCGAACCCAAAGCCTTCCGGATACAAGAGTCACATAATATCGTAGAGCCATCTCACTCGGTTAGTAAGCTATTGTTATAACTGTTTACTGAAAGATAGTCAAAATATTTATGCAGTTTCATTCTTTAAAGTTTATAAATTAAAAGTAAATATTCTGAAAACGTAGTTCAGTCTCTGTACAGCTTATAAGCTGAAAATCAATGCTATATGATACACTATATTAAATTCTTTGTAGGCTGAAGACAAACAACGCTGAAGCGTTTACAGCAAAAATGGAAAGAAATAACATCTTTGCCTATGTCGGCAATTAAATATATTTAAGATCACTAATATATCAAGCTGACACTGTAGGTGGTACAATACATTTTTACCTGATTACCCTCCCTTTATGTAGGGCTTACACCCCCAGTGCCTAGGGTTATATGCCTGTTGGGCAGCAGAGGAACCTATGGACCAGACAGAGTGAAGATCTGGAAGCGGGTGCTCAGCCCAGCACCAGGTATAAGAGTGAGGAACATGATGATATGAAATGCAGGCCAAATAGATTAAGGATAAAGTGATAAGATGACAAGAGGAAGTATTGTATTCCACTCAAACATTTGATGTCGAGATTTCACCAGAAATATATGTTTTGAGGCCCCTAAATCCAAAAAAAAAAAGTATTTTTAGAAAAAACTCCGTGTGTGTCTTGTTTTTTTTTTTTATTGACAAATATCAGCATGCCCCATTACAGAGGTAACACTACATGCCTTCAATACATAATACAACATTTTGCAGTGTACAACATTAAGCAAGTTACAATTTTTCATTTACACTAAAATATAATTTGCCTTTGACTAGTTCCATAACATTCTAGTAGTGCTTAGAGTCTACCATTTACATAGACTTTTTAACAGTTTACTTATTACATAGTATTCTTGCATTATTAGCACTTTTATATGTATATAAAGATATTACATAAAAGTTTAGAATTATAACTTAGGTCCATTCCTTTTGTGATAGGTTTTACATCTTTCTGTTCTGTTGTTATCCTATAATTTAAGTGAGCGCACGAACTTGTGAAAACTCTTAAATGGTTTTTAAACAATTTTCTGTTTGTAGCTGGCCAACTTCCTCCAATCATCCTTATTTCCCTTGTGTGTATGTGTGTGTGTGTGTGTGTGTGTGTGTGTGTGTGTGTGTGTGTGTGTGTGTGTGTGTGTGTGTGTGCACGCGTGTCTGTCAGTCCGTAGACAGCATAACTTAAAAACGAAGTCGGTTAAAAACCAATTTGGTATTAAGTTTAATGTCTTTCAAGGACGCGATACGAAGATTTTGAAGAAAATTGCTGATTAAAATACCATATGTTTTTTATAACAAATGAAATGTATATATTGAATTTTCTGGCCACAGCCCCTGTAGTCCTATTTACTCTGGATGACCTTTACATAACTGCTAAACCGTAAGAGCTAGACCAAATCTTACTATACCAAAATGTAGATTTTGCTAAAATACACAATTTATGTCTGAATAATTTTGTTGTGGAGTGAACCATTTCGGAGATATTCCTTGTTATGTGTGTCAGTTTCGGAAAACTTAACCTTTCGTCAAATGCAACATCGTCATTTATTTTTTACATGTTAATCGTGCAACGAGAACGGGATTATAAAGCTTTAAATATTTAACTATCGCTCAAAGCCTACTGTATTCCCCTTGTACCAACAAGGAAATAAGCAATAAGATAACTTCTGCAAATGTTTATCTCGACTAACTGAAGAAGTTATAGGAAGAGTAGAGAAGGTCATTTCAGTGCAAAACATCACATATTTTTTGTCACAATATGCGCATACTAAACCAGGTGGGTTTTTAGTAGTGTCCATCTCAGTAGTTAGTAATTTGGGATGCTCAAATTTGCTCACCATATTCAAGAACGAATAGCACGGTTCCTAATTAAGTTGATGCATAGCCCAAATTCCCTGGCAACAGGAACCTTCATCGACCCATTGGGAGGAGCATGTCACATCACGACACTGTCCCTGGTGTGTAATATATGTAAAGTAAACCTATTTAATCTAGGTGAGGAAAGCGCATTAAGACGCTATGTGCATGTCCCAGCATCTGCACGCCTCTCTCCCTGCTCCCACGCAACTTCTTAGTAACCTCATTATTGTCCAAAGTTTGCTACGAGATTATCAACTACAAGGCTTAGTTAAAACGGCCTACATATTAGCTATCGCATTGAGCCTATGGTAAACATATTGTGACAAAATGACCAAATCAGTCCAGTTACTTGTGTGTTACATTGCTTTTCTTCTAAACACTTTCACAAGAACACAGTTCTCTTTTACACAGTCTACAATCCTTCGTGATATTACAACTCACAACTGGTTTCTTCTCGTAACCTTGACTCCGTCTTTTCACTGTCTTTCTTTGCTTCTTTTGTCTCTCAAACGTGATCTCCGACGATACAATCACTCAACATTCGTTAAAGAGCCTTCACTTCCACCCGACGTCTCTTTCACAACTGTCTCGCATTCACTGACACACTCGCGGACTCAAAAACTGCCTGCCCTCACACGCTCCGTAAGCTTTTATACCAGTGATGACGTAGCCAGATCATTCTCGAACGTCTACAAACAAGCCGGCCGCCAGGAACTTATCGGAAGCTGTGGAAAACTCCTTTTTTGCATGCCACACTCATTGCTGTCGTGTTTGCTCGTGCGAGTGCTGTGGGGAAGCTCGACTTTAAGCGTGCTTGATACGCGCCGCGCCTGGTATATGTTTGTGAAGTAGCTTGGCCCCGACTGTCCTTTGTTGTGAGCCACGGCCGGCGTCACAAAATGTATGAATAATATTCGAGAAACGTTCTCAGAATTGTTTTTCATAAAGTTACAAGTACATAACTTAAAAAACAGTTATCTAGGCGATGGAAACAAACATTTTTCAATCCCATGATGGACTAATCACGTCTCAAATATTCCATTACTTAACCCTAATTTTACAAAATAGAACTTATTATTGTTACTAAAATAAATAAGAGCGGTTCTTGATTATTTATTTTAGATTACTTTTTCCGACGAGATAACAAACATCATTGGTCGTCTCCTTACCAAGCGGAAGACTGGTTTGATTCCCGGCACCAGTGTCAGGTTATTTTCCAACTGGGAGACCTGTTATGGGGTGCACTCAGCCTTGTTAGGTCCCTGAGGGAGCAATTGAGGACGTACTTGATAGACGTCGCTGAATACACCTGGTATCGTGCAAAAGCCACGCTTTAATTTTCTTTCGATTGATCTCCAAATTCTTAATGCCTGTTATGGGAAAGGTTACAAATGTTGATTAAAACAAGCATAATCTATTGAGTTAAACGATTCTGTGCTATAAGAAAAGCTTTAGCTTTGTCCTATGCCTTTCTTGGATGACATTAAAAATTAATTATATTTCTGTGAATTTGCACAGCTTCTAAAATAATTTTTTGAACTATATTACCAGCTTGCCATTGACCAATAATCTGGCCACGTGTAGCTTCTGATGCACACGACATGGTGTGAAACAAGCTATAGTGGTAGCTCAATGAGTAACGTTTTAGTGAGCTATCAGAGATAGTCAATACTTTCCTTTCATGGCGACGTGTCATTGGTTATAACTATGTCCTTTCAGTAGCATGAGTGCTGCTGTCAGTGGAGAGGGATATTGAGAGGGAAAGATGGAGAAGCTATAAAAGCCTCAATAAATAATCACGATACCTTGCATTTTACTAAATTCGCTTTCTATACAAGAAAAAATCCCTGTAAGTGTGATGTGTTGTTATATTTTAAATTTGTTTTGCTCATTCCAGGGGAAAATGAATTCCATATCAGCGATATAAAATAGGTTCACCGTATGTTTAAAAACGTTCTGAGCATATGTACTGCATTGTAGTTGGAAGTTCTTTTCATTGGAGAATGTCAGTAAATATGAATGTTACCATCTAAAGGTTACTTAAAACCGGGACATAAAGTAGTTACAATTGTAAGTTGCTTTTGGGGTATTTATCTCTGATGTGAGATTTCCTTGTGATCTACTGGGAAAAAAGTACGCATCACCTGGGAACTAAATGTCATACTGGCAAGTTGGGCATGGTAGCTTAGTGGTTAGAGCACCCGCGTGTGAAGCGGTAGATCCGTGGTTCGAATCCCGACCATGACATTGAATTTTTCAGTTCTGATTCCACCTCTTAATGGGTATTAAAGTTTCAAATAGCAGAAAAGCGACTGAAATTTGCCATGCCACTTGCTTGTATAATGCACCAAAAATTGCATGAAAACGTGCCTCATTTTTTAACTAAAATGTTATATTATTTTGGAAAACAACTTTAATTCGCGAAAATGTTCACTATTATAGGTTATGGCTCGCCTTCAGCATTTGGGTGGTTAAAAATTAATTACTAGACTATAAGTTAGACAAACTCTTCTCCTGACTTTTCAAAATGATCGTGAAAATACTAAAGTATTTGTTGTTTTTGTGCTACAGGAGACTGTGTGACCAACATCAAAGTCTACCAATGCAGCACAAGTTACAAAACACACGTTTCCAGAATCCCAGTCAATTCGTGCGCTTTACACTGGAATGAATGTCAGGTTCCATGCTACGCTGAAATAAACTGACTGGGAATGAATCTAATTAACCTTCTGCACAGCGCACTTTGTACTTTCTGGTCCCCCATGTTGGTTTAATCTCACATTGAATGCCATAGCCATATTAATGGTCACCAGCATAATCCCTTTTTTTTAGTACGTAAAGGTGCTTTCGATTAGCTCCAAAAATAGCCAAATTGCGCTTCTTTGAAAACGTGCACAAAGGATGTTTGAAGCTGATAAGCTTTGAGTGCGAAAGTTTTGATGCCGTCTCAAATACGTCGGTCTAGATGAATCTTCTGCCGGCTGCTGCAATGTTACGAAGTATGGGATCCTTTTCTCAAGATATGTTTGAGTGAAGTGTGGATAGACGACACTTGTTAATCTGGCTAGTAAATTTAGTAGAGTTTAATATCTGAGTTACTTGAGGTGGTTGGCGAATATTTGAGGAGTTAGAATTAAACTGTGTCTGAACCTTAGCACGAGAAATTGTAAGTATTGAAGTATTATCTTCTAACTTATGATTGTAAACTACTTTACGGTGTAAAATAGCTGTTTGCGTAATAAAAATGAGAAGCGTAAGCTAACGTGTGTCGCAGGAAGTACCCTTAGGCCACCGTTAGGTATGTGAAACGCGGTGTTTAGGCGCTATGGACTGCCAATAATCGGTCAGTAAATGCTTTTGTAAGACTATAAGACACGGACGAAGGGACACAAACTTTAGAATTTCACGGCCCTCTATCAACTTAAATCCCACATGCATCATCGCTACCCCACCAAAGTTCCTACTTATATGTTGCAAAATCTAAAAATTCGCCTCTGAAATACAACTTTTATTTCATGGCTTGCTAAATTATAAAAATTCCTTGTAGGTTTATTACTTCTGGCATTTACTTAGTGTTTCTCTGTGGGCAAAAGCTAAACAAAACTGAGTTCCAGGTATCAGACTCTTGTAGACTGAGTTCATCGAAACACCCAAATGCCTTGGCTACACTGATTCCACCTTCCTTTTTCTTAAAACGGAACTTGGTTAGCTAGTAAATTCTTCTCCCTGAAAAAACTGTAACTTCAGTTTCTTACACTATGCGTGTTTTCAACAAATAAAATAATTTATTGCAATTATTTATATATCATCTTAAGTGCTGAGGCTTTCACGGCCGGCGTTGTAACTATGTTAAGCAGATTTACCGGGCTTGTGGGCCGTGGTCGAGTTGGATTGACCACGGCCCACAAGCCCGGTAAATCTACTTAACATAGTTATATATCTTGTCTTGGATTTATAAAATTATTAGTCTCATCTGTCAATAATTTCGGTATCAAAACAATATTGCATGATCTAGGCCGGCTTCTCCAGTTTGAGCAATTGCTTACAAAAGAAAAATCTGATGTGTTGCACTCACATGACTTTCTCTACTCGTGTATCTATTCTCTACTTCAGGTTAGTTGAGATAAACATTTGAAGAAATTATCTTATTGCTTATTTCCTTGTAGGTACAAGAGGAACAGGCGAATACACTTGGAGTGATAGTCAAATCTTTTAAAGCCGATTATTACACGAAGGCTTTGGAATTCCGTTTTGAAAATGCAGAGTAAATAGGACTACATGGGTTATACCCAGAAAATCCAAGAATTATTTTGTCATAAAATATCTCAAACATATGGCACTTTAATCAAAATCGTTGGAGCCACTTTTAAGAAAATTAAAATGTTCGAAAATTCTTCCATATAAGGGTAGTTAGGGTGGAACAATTTTCTTAAAAATCTTCGTGTCACGTCCTTGAAGGACATTAACCTTAAATACCAAATTTAGTTTTTAATCGAATTTTCGTTTTTGAGTCCTACAGTCCACAGACAGACATACACTCACACAGACCTTTTCCTAAACATGTTCTTTTTTTGGATTGAGGTGGCCTCAAAACGTATATTTCCGGTGAAATCTCGACATAGAATTTGTGAGTGGAATACAATACTTCCTCTACTTTACTATACATAGTAGAGAAAGTAAAAAGAAAGGTTACATATACGGCTCATTCTACCACAGTGCATAAACTATTCCTAGATCGCTTCACTTTACCTCGTTGTGTAACACTCGTATACTCTTTTATTTTGTAAATTGTTACATGTTGTATTATGTTTCATTAATTTGTTAGAATGTGCGTGATGCATTATATTGAACTGTTGGCATTGTTCTCTGATTTTTATGTTGGATTGTAACATATTGTGGTTAACCAACAATACTGCATAAATTAAAGAAAAAGTACTCATTTTGTTATCACTACTGAGCTCCTAAATTCTGGTAGACATAGAAGCAGAAATGAAACCACCGAAAAATTTGTGTTAATTCACTTTTTCTTCAGTATGAGCTCCGGGGATAAATAGACAAAAACGGCGCACAACACATTGTATTTGATAAAACATTTATTCGCATCTCGTTTAAAGAAGCAAGGCACATTATTAACTGGAACAACGGACAAAAAGAAAACCGGAAACACTTCTCCTTCACGTGAAGGCATCCAGGCAATATCTACCTGCACTGTTTTCCTCTGTTCAGTGTTAATGAATTGAGCATGCACTTTATTCCTGAACTTCACCCTGATTATACGGTCTCCAGTACTTAGCGGTCACCTCTACAAGTGCCTAACTTGCTGTGCAACTTTTGACATTTCCTATTAGACTTAAATTCAATAACAGCGTTTGTAACATTACTAGCCAAGGAGTTACTGTAACAAGGAGATCCTGGATATTCTGCAGTGAGAAGGCCTATTTGAAAGAAAGTTCTTGAGAAAGTTTGGTCCAATGGAACAAAATAGTGACTGGAGAAGAAAATGCAACCATAAATTCTATAATCCAAAGGCTGCAGTGGACAGGACATTTGACGATAAAATGTTAAAGAATGTACTTAATGTAATTTGAGATGAGAAGAGAAAAGTTGGAGGACCAAATCTAAGATGGGAAGATGGTATGAGAGAGAATGTGAAGACAAATGGAATAGTGAACTGGAGAAGCTCAACACTCAACAGGGAAGAATGGTGAAAGCTGCTTCACAAGGTCAAGGCTCACAGAGGGATATCGCGCCGATGATAATGATGATGGTGATTATAAGGCTTTAGGCATATGATTTGTGTTAATTATTAAAGTTTCGTCTCCTTCATGAGTTCACTTTTTGAGCGCTTAAAGATCCACATTCAACAGCTGAAGCTCTGAAGGGTACACCGAACTGAGAACGGTGATTTTCTAAAGTATTGAAGTTAGACACTTAATTTTTTGCACAGGCATAGCTAGCAACTAAAGAAATGTGTGTACTAAATGCAATTCCAATATCTAGCCACGTTCCTGATATATTAATTTATATCAATTTTATTGGGTATAATAAAAACCTATCCCCTCCAACAGATGTTGAACAACAGAACTGATTTTTTTTTAAATTGTATCTCTTGCTACCTTTGTAACAAGATAAACGATGAAGATTTTGATATACTGAATAGTTTTTCTTAGAAAAAGATTTTTAATACCGCAAAGTGTAAAAATACCATAAAAGAGCGCATTATTATAATTACTTTTTTTACAAAAAAAAAAATGTGTATAGAATATCACAATCCCAAACCTAGATTCTGAACTATATTGAAAAACAAATATAGATATCTAGCTAGTTTTTTGTTGGAGAAGGTCATTTTCAAGAAAAATAAGTGTAAAGTTGAAATTAAAGGCAGAATCAGAGACGCGCCACTTTAAAAATGGCGTACAAAATAGCTCTACCCCTCTCCCTAGGGGTTAGAACTTCTCAAATATGTTCTTTAAGGAATGGTGCATTTTTTTCAATAAAAATCCAACACTCAATTTTTTTGACCAAAAAAGCTAAAATACCACTTTGGTGTTCCCTTAGGATCTCAGTTTTTGTGAGATTGGTAAGAATTACAGGTAGTGAAATGCTTGTGGACTGAAGCAATTGCCACGATATAGTGGAAGGGGCGACACCTTGCAACGAACTAACACAGCACTTCGCTAGCAGAGAGGGGAGGAAAAACACTTCTCAGAGACATTTACAGTTAAACTACAAGAGCGTAGGGTGCAAAACACACACTACAACTACATTTCACTAGCACAAAGTGTGGAACACATACTTCTCAGTAACATCGACATATCTCATTGTCACTGAGCTCAGGACACATATTCTTCATAAACATCTGCATGTGCAGCAAAGTTGCGCTGGATTGACAATGAGCACAGAGCACGTACTTATCAGAGATACCCCATGTTAACCCATTACTTACTCCCATTCGCACCTCGATATCCCTGATAAACATTAAGTGTGAGGCGGGGAATGGCAACACTGCCAAAACTTCAAAAAAACGTAATGTATCATCAGAATTCAGCACAGATGGTGATGAATGAACTGTAGCACTCCAAGTAGGGAATGTTAGCATAAACATATTGCAAATAATGGGATGGATGCATATAAAGTAAGTTATAAACCAATTTAATAAAGTCAATTCGATTCTTCCTATGCTAAGAGACCCTGAGGGTGACATCAGAATGTTCTTATTTTTACAGGTATATTTTTATAGGTATGTAATCAATATTTTGCACACATAAAGGTGTTTATGTTATAAACTACCACACAAACCTCCAGCACAATGTGCTTTATAGTTTTGAGGGAAATATTAGTTATTAAATTTATTCAAAATTTGAAAATACCGTAGTGTTCGAAGTTCTCCGTGCGCATCAAAAACTAAAATGTCGCAACGGTTTTATTATTTTATAAATTCTAGTTGCCCAACAAGCACCATCAGTCTCTGACACGAGGAAAAAGTAATTACTTCTAAATTAATTAATTTCTTTGCTTTGATGGACATTGAAAATATTTTAAACATATTTTTGTGTGTTTATTTTTCCAAAACTCAAAAAAATTTAGCGTATTGAAACAAAAGACGAAGTCGCCTAAATGGAGCACATGTTGGAAAAGTTCTAGGAGCATAACACAAAATATAATGCGCACATTACAAATGTAAAGTCGAGAAAAACCAAATGTTCAACATACATGCATCTTGATGATTACCTGTTTCTCACATCTTCCCTCTTTTGTCTAGCAGTCTCTCCCTTCAGATTCATAGCTTTTCCCTTGCAATGAGATGTTGCTTTAGCCCTCATTTCCTCTGAATTTGTTTGTTTCTAAGCCCTTTTGGGCCCGTATTATGCAAATACTGCCGAAAATTTAAGGCGAAAAGGCGTGTTTTAATGTAGTGCACCCGGAATTTAAAGCCTAAGCTAGAACTTTAAAAATGGCGAAATCTAAAAAATTTTAATACCCATCGATGACCGAAGGTATAAAAATTGCAACTTTGATAACTTTTTCGTCATTTTCAATCCCAGGGTCCCTTAACTTATATTTTAGTCACCTATATACACGTTTACCTAATAGACAGAATTGTATCGGGTATATGATTGCAGTGCTATGAATGTGATGGATGTGCACACCTATACAGAGCTTTCACGTAGAATCAATCCCGCACGCGCGGTGTTTTGTTCTCAGCGGCTGTGCCTTTCATGGCCGCCGGAGAACGTACTTTAACATCGCTTCTAATATTGGATCTACAGATCCTTAACTAGTGCACCATAGTGGTGTATGTACAAACGCATTTTCATATATGAAGGGAGATTAAGTTCTGTTCACGGTTTTCTATCTCAGATTCAGTTTTACCAATTGCTCAGATGAGGTACACTGAAACTAGATAATTCTACAGTATCACATAAATTAATATTTTAATACGATTATTATAGATACTAAGCATTCATTCAGAAACATTTAAAAGCTTAAACACAAGATGTGGGCCACTAAGAACTCCGGATTTTAACTGTTGAATAAAGTAATTTATTTTCATGAAATGTGACATATTTCAACAGCAGTAACAGGATACACATTGCCACTACGTATGAAAAATTACATCTGGCATTCGTCCAACCCCCCCCCCAATTTGCTCTGCAGGTTGTAAAGTCTATCAATGAAATTTATTATCACCTTCAGACAGATGTGCTGCTCGATTTGGACGATGACATTTCGAATCTCTTGCTTCAATTGTGGTATTATTCAGGGATTATTATTATAAACTTGCTATTTTAAATGCCCCAAAGGATAAAAGTAACCGAGTGTTAAGTCGCATGACCTTGTTGGCCAATTTCTCCATTGCAAGTGATCCGTTTGTTTCAGATGTTGAGTAGACTGAACTTTGTGAGCAAGTATATGAAAGTCCTTTGGGAGAGTTCAGTGTAGGGAACTTTTCGCAATACCAAGCTGTTGTGAATGAGGATCTTTATGGACCCACGGCTACACCAGCACGTGCAATTGCAAAGTTCTCATCAGACTGGCTGGAACGACAGCACACTGGAGTTTTGATGTCTGCAATGGAACCTATTATCTCATGGCATTAGCCTACGGACTGTTGACTCATAGGTGCATCATAACGACGGAAACCCGTACGAAGCTTCCACACAGTTTCTGCGTAACAGTCACCAGATTTGTAGTGTGTTTTCACAAATAATGTCTTTTATTGCTTCGTAATGCTTTTCGGGATAATTAACCACAAGAAATGTGGATTACAAAACACGTAAACAAAATACTCCCATGACAACAATAAACATGAAAAACGGCGTTCCTAACAGCCCACCCTATAGCGTCAAATTCAGTGTGTTTAAAATGTATACATTTGTGGAATTATGAGTGAACTTTATTAATTTTATGTTGCTGATAAATTCTTTGTAGATATGTATTGGTTCTATGTTAAAAGTAATATCTGCATCACTAGGTGTTTATAGATTCTTAGTATAATCTCATGTTCCTCATGTTCCACATACGAGGCTACTTATATGCAAAGCTTCTCCCCAAGTGTTACTAATTACCCAAGTTTATAACATATTTGGGACAAGAATTTCATCTGCAGTTAAGATGGGTTGACGCTCAAGTTTTATCTGCGTTGCCTAGTAACGGTTCTTTTTCAGTACTAGGAGGAAAAGCACATCAGTTGTCTTTGATGAAGTATTGGGTGAAGATGGCAGCAAGGACAAAGTGACACTTCCTTCTGGCAAATTGCTCGCCCTCCCCCTTCCGTTAAGATCCACAACAAAGACTATTGTCAACCGCTTCACGTTTCTAATGACAACAATGTAGCCGCCTGCCACTTTGCGCTGAATACGAAGAAGCTTCCGTCTTCTCTCTACAAATTGGTTTACAACTCAATTGAATTCCTTTCGAAAAGGTCACGTTACTCATGAGATACTCCTGCTCATTTCCCGCAGCCAATTTTTGAAAATTCTTACAGTAACGGCTGGAAAGTCGTAATTGCATGGTTGGATATTCTGAATTCATAATATTATCACACCCCTTCTTGTTTTCCTTAAATAGCAATTCATGAGATTTCGGTACGTCATTAACTAATTTTCGAAACTGCTTGAAAAACAAATTTAATGCTATTGATTTCCACATTTTATTAATAGAATTTGTAAGTGTGCTGGTATTTATTGGCACTTGAGCAAAATAAACAGCCTAAGCCCTAGGATTAATGTTAAAGATAATGTTCTAAAACATCATTAGTGACGTAGTTAAAAGTAAAACTTAGAGATTTTTCCATGTACACATCCCACGATAACTAAGTTATAACCGGCTTCTGATCGTATGTCACCCTATATGACCACGTATACATATTTGATATAATTGAGTTTTCCTCAAGGTTTGAGATATCTTCACTGTTTTTTTTTTTTTTTTTTTTTTTTTCAATTTCTTGCTATACTCATCCTCAGTAATAAAATACACGTATTTTCAGCTATGTTATATGGTAAAATATTAAAGTTTTGTAATAAAACTAGGTTTCTTTTCTAAAAAGCAAAATATATGCAAAGTTGATAAAGCAGTTGATGTACCATCATTATAGGATTTTACATATTGATAATCAATAACTTCAAAAGTAACCCTGTCTGCTTCCAAGCATGGCGTTACACCGGTTACTTTAACTGGGCCCTCCCCGTCCTTTACCACAGGCACATTTGACTGCAGTTGTTGCAATTTGAATTCGCAACGTTAGACTTTGAATGGACGGCCAGTCCATTGTGTGTCACTGTAACGATCATGGTCACCCAAACCACTTTGGTTGTGGTGCCTGCAAAAGAGACACGAAAACCGATTTAGTAAATAGCGGAAGATGGCATATGTAGCAATCACCCCTGTGTGGAGAAAGAGGAAGGGGTTATGGGCTACCTGCTATGGACAAGATAGACTGAACATGCAGGAATTACACGTTAGTGATTTAGTAATTTGGATTACCACGGCTCTTAAAGTTCCTAATGGTTTTTCCTGAAATTTTTATCAATTATTCCATAAATCATAAAAATTATTTGAAGTTCCTGCTTGCATTGATAGCTTAAGTGGTTGAGTCCATAAAATGATTTCATCCAGCAAGCATAAAATTTACTTTTAAAACATGTCAATTCATGTACGTTTTCCTCTGAACCTACTACAGAATCATACTTTCGTGTGTTCAATAATCAGCTTTGTTCTGAACTTTAGTTAGTTATATACCAGTTTACAGAAATTTAAACAAATATGTATTTGCAACATCAAAAGATTAAAAATGTGGAAAATGTACAAAGTTGTCGCTTTCTTAAAATCGCTAGTATATATTCTAAAATTATTATTCTAGTTCAAACATTGTAACTATGTGTTGTATTGAAGCAAATATGTTATGATCCACGTGGTTGTCGTCAATTTGGAGCAACAATGGTTCCCTCGCTGCGGTAAGTTAGCAACTCACCGTTCTGCTGAAGATCTGATGTTCTGGGCGCCATGTATTTTCAATACACAGTATCTCCTCCCGTTGTTTCCTGGGCCCAGCTCCAGCAATCTTACTCATTAACTCGGGGTATGCGTCGATGTTTGTAAATAACGACAACACCAGTTTGTAATATAAGTCAAGTTTACTAACTTCTTGAATTATCGAGGAATTGCCGACGGAGTACTAAAAGAATAACCATAATACTGCTGGTTAAATCCGTAGACTGGAGAATGTGCAAGTTTACAATTTTGCACGTGGCGGACAAATGCTTTTAACTACGCTGCAGCAAAACACAGCTCTCACGAAGCATGCCTTGTCGCTGAGTGTGTGACTAAAATATGATTACCTTCCCTAGATGCGACAAAAGTTTCACTATTTTTCGGTTATGAGTCTATCTCACTAGCGCGTCATATCCAGTCGGTGAGCCTAGCATTACCTGGAACTTTAAACAGAGTAACGCTGCCTAGGTCACGTAGGCACTGTCGCTAATTACTTTTTGCAAGTTGAGACTTGCAAAATCGATTAGCCTAACGATCTGGTTCAAAATATATACGCTAACAACTGCCCTTGCACTAATGATACCTTTCACCAAAACAGTTAACCAGCTCTTAATATGTATTTCTACTTTAACATATATTCTGAATATTTTTATCTTACTATTATTTCTCATTTTCTTTAATTGTTAATGTTTATTACCTTCTTATTATTTCGGCTTCAGTATACAGATAATGAAAATTTCAGCTCTCTACCTCTCACGCTTTCTGAGAAAAAGGTACATAAATGAACCTTTTTAAGGGTAAAGTTCATTACTTTTTGATGAATGAAATATTTTTTATAGACCACATACGCTGTGAATACAAATAACCATTTGAAAAAATTGTTACTAATTGCAGTAGATAGCTTTAAGAGCAGTGGTATTGCAACTCACTAACGTGTAATTTTTACCTTCAGACTATGGTGTCCCTTTAAGGGCATATGATTCCATGCTTCCTTGTACTAAGTCGCAAACAAAAAAGCGATGTTTCTCACAAAGGTAACCGACTTTCCTTCAATAATATAGGGAGACTTACCTTCTGATCCCTTGTAAGGATACCTTTTATGAGGAGCAAAAGAAACTGCTGTCCCCATTAGTCCTGGATGGTAAGAAAGAATATAAGGAAAGGATAAATATAGGAGTCTATTTTAAGGAAACAACGAATAAGAGAATAAAGAGCATAAAGGACAAGAAAACAAATGCATGGCCTGAACCAGAGAACCCATCATTATGGTGCCAGCTTCTTGACCACCAAGATCTGAACTATTTATGACGACCTAAGCTAAAGTGCTAACATCTTAAGAACTGAATCACATTCAAGAGCTTTTCCAAACCGGCATTTGCTGTTTATTTGCGATTAACCTCGCGAAAGATCGACAAAGTCTATCTCCACCATATTAAAAAGGAAACAAGTTATTTCTCCTTCTGTTTTCCATTTGAGTTGGCCCAAATAGCCCAGGTATGTTTATTGGTACAATACACAGCAGAAGGCGTGATTATACCTACAAAGTGACAGCACCAGGCAATAAAATGGAAGGCATGACGCAATGAAGTACTGGAATCATGGATGTCATTAAAAATTGTAGAAAATGCAGTGTGGCCGGGGAAGCTATGTTGATTTCTGTACAAGGGACAAGAAGGGTTCTGAAAATAGAAACAAATATAGCCACAATATTCCTTTACAGTAATACTCTCCAATCCAGTTCCTGACTTGCTATTGGTTTGAAGCCTTACTGTTAAACGGAACAGGAACAAGGGCTGTAAAATTGTATTATAATCTCATTATTACACAATTACTGTCTGTTTTCAATTCTTTTATAAGGTTACATTCAGATAATACGCCATGCACGCTGAATATTAAAATTAATTGACTACTCAACTCAGAAGAAGAAATTAACACACAGTTTACAACTGCCCAAGTGTTTATTTATGTTGGATTTTCATTATTCTTAAATAAAATTCCATAAAATTAAATCTAATATCTTGAGGAATTTACTATCATGGTGTTAAAAGCGTTGTATATACATACATATAATTCTAGTTAAAATTTACTCTAGATGAAATAAAATTTAGAAATATTACTAAAAGAGATCTACACGTTCTCAACATTTCAAAATCGCCTTCACTAGAGTTCCGGGAAGCCAATTTCAAAATATTAAGACAAACACGTGTCGAAACTTCCTATGAAGGAAAGTATCCCAAAGCAATACAATTATTTAAATTCAAGATAAATCCAACAAAAGAATATTCACTTTTTCGTAATAAAAATGTTATTAAGCATTCCTTTTGGCATTCTAAATGTACTTGATAATCATGACACGCGATTAAAGAATGCATAGAAAAAAGCAGCAGAACAAATAGTACTAAATAAAATAAGAATTTGTTAGCTGCAAGCAGAAAAAAAATATTTATGTCAGGGGAAACAAGAACAAACACGAATAACTTAATTGACCTAATACTTTCCCATTTTGGATAACTGTTATATATAAAGGCCGGAGGGATGTGCGCTCGCATGCGATACAGGTTAGCTCGAAGCAGAGTATGAATGACGTCAGAAGTACAGCACGGCCGTCAAATGTGCAAACCACCGCCACTAGAAGCAAGAATCGAAAATAACGTAACGTAGTACTCTGCAAACTAGTGAAGTATTGCCTTGCAAGTATATGCAGATGCAAGGCCAATGTTTAATATAACGCGCCTGTTTTGTTTCTTCTCGCAGTGAGCTGCACACGTGGAGCGATAGTGTTCTTTAGTGTTCATATGATGCTTGTAGGTTGCGCTGCAGTGAGGCGGTTTTCATGGTCAGGCTGTACCTACCTGCCGTTGTTTACATGCGCGAGCGATAACAGTAAAGTCCATGTGAGGTATACCTATGGAAAAACTCACACGCTTCCGGCCTTTAGTGATATGATTAGCAGATTGAAAGTAATGCATATCTATCTAGAATGAATAAAGTAAACGAATGTGTTCTGCTACGATGATAATTCGTGAAGTAAGATCTGATACCTTATACACATCAAACCATCATACATTGTGTGTCAAAAAAATACCGATAACGCTTAGGGAGTTGTGCGGGATGACAAACTGCTCGGTTTTCAAACAGGAACCCCTGTCCGGAAATGCACAGTTTGGAAACTAGACAGCGTCGAAGTTTGAGAACGAACTGTTCTGACAATTTGTTACTATTCGTTTTGGTATCTTAATATGGAAGGCATATAACTCTTTAGCCATCTGTGTACTGGGATGAACGGCCTGAGCATAATAACATTCCTGCGCATGCGCTAAATTCCTCCATGGACTCCTTAGTGCGCATCCTACTGCATTACTGCTTTTAGTACAGTAACGTTTTAAGAGCAGTACAACACGGAGCAGTGCACAGCTGTGGAAACGGCCGACCTGAGCTCCGGCACACTACATGTAAATGTGAGGAATAACCTCAAAAGTGATGGATTGGTAGAGGTGGACCAGTTTCATGGCCAGTACGGTCGCCAGATCTGACACCTCTGGACTACTGTGGAGTTGTATAAGAGTATGGTGTATAGCACTCCTGTAACGTTAGCGAAGGACCTTGCGGCTCGAGTCCACGGAGCGACTGAAAATCTTCAGACAACCGCACGCATTGGATCATGTGCATGAGGCTCACCACCGCCAATAAAGGCTCTGCAATGACGTAGGTGGCACACAGTTCGAGGCCCGTTTGTAAAGTTGACAGTTCGATATTGGGTTCATTGACGAAATGTGAACGCACACCCAGCTCACCTTGATGCGCTACAGCGTACAAACCGTGCATTTCGGGACAGGGGTCCCACACAGCATACTAAGCGTTGTCTATGTTCTTTGGGACACCCTGTATAGTTGCAAAACTTGTTTTCTTTAATTTCTTACACCACTAGAGGGCAATTTTAGTCCTGAATAATTAGTACAACTTCCAATAAATTGCAACAAAAAGCAGAACTTATTTGGTGCTATATTCAAAGGTAATATGCAACCCTTAAGGCAATGTAAATTAAATCCTTGTAGAACTTGGTTTAAGCTCACAATTATCATTTGTCTTCCACGTTGTGGCAGATAAATACGAGAGATACCGGGGTGTAGTGTCTAGATTTGTCAAGCTCCGCCCTCTTTGCCCAACTCTTAACTTTACCAGAGGAACTACGGGGCTAAGCAAGAGCATCGTTTTGATCACTGCAATGGAGAAAATTTCATAAGAGCCATTAAATCTCTTGTCCCGTAGTGGGACCAACTTGAGACCGTAAAGTAACACTGAGCTCTCACGACTTTCTCAGAGTTTGTCGTTTGTAACTCCCTGCCTCTTTCCCCATTTTCCTTCTCCTCCCCGTTTCCCATCTCTCTGTCTCTCAGGTAAGTGAAATTATTCGGCTTCAATAAGTAGGTTACAACGAAGATAATGGGCCAAATGGTTTAATTTGCTTTCGGCTGTACAACTGCTCTTCATGCCTTTCCTGTTAATGCACAACTAGGCCCAGTAAATTCAGTAGACCCACAGACGCTCATGCACCGTCTAGAACAGTTGTCCAAAGAAATACCAGGCAATGGAAGCTACGTCATTTCGCAGTTAGGTGGGCTAAAGTGGTACACTATCTTGTAGTTTTTAGCACCATGGTCACATCAAGTATGCAGAGCATCCAGCAAAATTCCACTGAGTGAACTCAAATGGCGTTTAATGGACAATAGTGCAGAAAGATGGACAACAGAGTGGCAAACTACAAAAAAAAGGGATATTACAAAATCGTTCTTGCCTAATTTGCAGCATTACTATGACAACTTGCGCAGGGACACTTAGCATTTCGGTCTTTTGTGCATATGCTCCTGACGGGCTGTGACACTTTGCTATTAGCTATTAAATGACCCTTCTAAATATCACTCTCCTTTGATTAATTCCTATCCGCCGAATTTTCAGGATAGCGCAAGTTCAGATCAAACAACACGTGCATAACTAGCAATTTATTGAAATAACTTAAAAGTTTTAAACAATATCTATATGCTGAGTAAAACCTTTCTAACATTACATCGCATCTCGTGAAATTAAGAATACCAGCAAACAACAAATCATACACACAATTCAAACATTTTTAAATCCTTTTTAAACTTAACCTAACCACAACAAACTAAAGAACACAAAAGCCTTCTTTTCTTTTTTTACAATAAACTTGACCTACACTAAATAAACATTTAAACTTGACCTACAGTATATAACACAAAACCCTGTATGCTCCTATATCATGACAGAAAATGGAATTACATTCTCTTTGATCCCTTATCTTGGTAGAATTCCATCAGGAGTACGTCCCTGGTTCCTTTCAGCTTGCTGTTCTTAATTTCTTCTCCTTTACTTTCATTAGATTTTCCTTTTGTCTGTTTAGCTCCTAGTTTGTTACTGTCTTTTGCTGTTTACCAATAATTGCTTTGGTAACATCCTTGTTTGTATTTTTCTGTTCCTTTACAGGTTAAGCTTCTTGCCTTTTTTGTTTAGAAACAGTTTTTATGGATTGCTCTTTTTCAGCATCTTTTTAGCAGTCCCTTTTATATCTGCTTGTTCATCACTTGATGTATTACCTTGCCCAACATGTGACTTCTGCTTATCTTTAATTTTTCTTTTCTTGTCAGTTGGGTTCCGGTCATCGCCTGTATACGTGAGCTGGGCAAATGCAGTCTGTTCCGCAGATTTAAATCTAAACGCAAATACAAGAACGGCACATATTAATACAAATCCTACTGGAAATGCATAATGGGGATTGACAACTTCAGACAGTTCCATTTTCCTCGTCCTCTTCTGTTCAACTCCACTGTTTACGTGAACACTAACCATTCCACTTTCAGGACATACCCCTTCTGGCTGTTCCCAAGTCTAAAATAATTTCTTATATCCAACGGTATTACTCTTAATACCCCCGGGAGGATGAATGAGGTGAATGGATCGTAAGGGCGGCCGAAACGTTACCACGACAGAACAGGTGGCAATCCCGGTGCAGGCTGACTCAGCCCGGTTGCTCTCAGCTCGGTGAGTTAGAGAGGTGCAGTTACGGACATGAGTTGGTCAGTGTCAGTGAGTATGAGGCAGTTGCGCGTGTGCCGGTGCGTCATAAGAAGATTCAACAAGCGTGAGTGAGTGTAACGTGGTAGTTTAGTGTATGAGGGAAAGAAACTGAAGACACTGTAAGGATCGAGCAAAGTTACAAGTATTACAAGTTGTGAGTTATGATAACACGAAAAACTGTAGATTGTGTTATCGGCGAGAAGAAAACTGTGAATCTGTGATAAAAGTTTAGAACACGACAAAGTGATAGAAAAGTAACTGGATTGATTTTGTCACAAGACTTACCTACGTAGAATTTATATGTAATTTAATACTGTGGGAACACAGAAACACCCTCCAGCATGGCTATGCAAAACCTAACAAAAGCAATTACTGCTGTAAAATAACATCATTCTCATTACAGCAATTTTACTATTTCTATTTCTGACATTACTAGAAAGTTACCTTTGGCGTTGCCCACTACTGCTTGTGTTAAACAGCATTTTATTCTTGCTATGCAGTAGACAGACAATACCTGAAATGCACACAACATGTCAAAATGTAGAAACTCTTGGCCACTGGTAAATGCACAGCGAATAGGCATGGTAAGAGATGAATATCATTTCAAAGCGTGTCGAGCGCTGCAAAAACTTAGCTCTCCGGGGCGCTTCACAACAGAATTCAATGCCCCGCTGAAAATACAGAGCAGTTTTTTTTCAATGGAAAGCTTTTTTGTAGCTTGGATTGTTCGGGTTCATACCTGCATGACGACAAACCGTCATAACAAAAGCAATACATTAGCTGGTATTTCACAATATTCTAAACTTGGTTTGTTATATGACTACCTTAAAGAATGTCAGGCATTTGTTATCAGCTACAGCGGAGTCCAAAGTTTTGAATAACACGGGGATCCAGCAGAATATCCGTGAATTTCTCCATTTAATATAATTATGTCCACTGAATATGGGTAAAATTATGATTCACGAAAAGATCATTTCCTATGCGGAGGACCTTCTCTCCCAAACTTCTCTCATTTTCCCTTCATTACTTTGTTTTATTACCTCGAAACACACTCTAGAAGAATATTAATGTTTCAAAGATTTTTTCAGCATTTGGCCATACACAGAACGCTTCACAAATTGCAATGTTTTGTTAATTTATTTCAAGTCTTTTTGCTGCCCCTCCAAAGTGTATTAAAGTAAACAATAATATAAACGTAACCCCGTGGCACAAGTCTCACCACACAAACGCTAAAGGCGTCATGAGTGGGGTGCAGTAGTGGAGGTGGGACATGGTCAGCGCGCCAGTCCCTCTTGGGACTACGTGTTTTTTTCGACCAGGGGCCGCTACTTTCCAATCAGGAACCTAACGAGTCTAAGTGCACCCCGTACCAGATCTCCCAGCGGAGGAAGATGCCCACGCCTGTACGGGAATCACAGATGGAGGGTATGGACGCAGCGGAAGTGCTGTAGGACTTGGCCTGGAACCTAACGAGGCTGAGTGCACCCCGTACTAGATCTCCCAGCGGGGGACGATGCCCACAGTGGAAGTGCTGTAGGACTTGGCTGGAAAAGGCTGCTGCTCAGAAGCATTAGCTATTTTTAGTGTAGTTCATCTAGATTAAACTGTACTGGGGTGGCTTGAAAACTTCTCGGAAAGAATATGTTAACCTCCCATGACTTTCTACTTTTCTACTCTTGTACTAACCACTCTTAAAAACTCCTAATCCTATATCTTCTTCGTGTTGGTTGAGATAAGCATTTGCAGAAATTATTTTATTGCTTATTTACTTATAGGTACACGGGGAATATGGGAATACAGCAGACTTTGAGCGATAGTCAAATCTTTTACAGGTTTGAGAGCCTGTTCTCTTTGCACAGTTAACATATAAACAAATGAACGATGTTGCATTTGACGAAAGTTTAAGTTTTCCGAAACTGACGCAAATAACAAGGAATATCTCCAAAATGGTTCACTCTACAAACAATGTGTTTGGACATAAATTGTGTGTTTTAGCAAGATCTACATTTTTTATATCAAGATTTGATCTCTCTCTTACGGTTTACGACTTATTCAAAAGTCATTCAGAGTAAACAGGACTACATAGGCTACAGCGAGAAAATTCAAAATATACACTTCATTTTTCATAAAAATATCTTAAACATCTCATTTTAATCAAAATCGTTAGAGCCATTTTCAATAAAGACATTCAGGAATCCTTGAAACACATTAAACTTAAATACTAATTTTGGTTTCTAAGCAAGCTTTTGTTTTTAAGTTATGCTGTCCAGAGACTGGCAGACACACAGATAGGCACACATACGCACGGACCGTTTCCTAAAATACTTTTCTTGGATTCAGGGATTCTCAAAACATATTTCCAGCAAAATGTCGACATTGATTTTATGGGTTGAGTACAATACTTCCTCTACTTACTAGGAGAAAAAATGAAAAGTACTTATCTGCTTATTTGCTTTTTAATTGTTCAGTGTGTTCTCCCAGTAGATTAATGCGCTTGGTCTAACGATGTTCCAATTCTTTGATCGCAAGTCAAAAATGAGATTCTTGCGGAACTGCAAAATAGTTGTCAACTACGGCTGTTAAATCTTCGTTTGAAGTAAATCCTCGTCCAACAAGGATATTTTTCAGCTTTGGGAAGAAATGGAAGTCTGAGGAGGCACACCAGGCGTTAAGGTGGGTGTGGCAACAATTCATTCGTACTTTAGTTCGTGTAATTTCGACATGGCCACGCCACATGTGAGCGGTCGTTCATCGTCTTGATGGAAGTTTTCGCCCAGTTGGGAGATTATCTACAAACAGAATGCTCTTCACATCCCAGAACACTCTGACTGCGAAAAGATTTGTCTTTGCTTCCTTTGGTGGCGGGAATCAGCATGTTTTTATTGCGTTGACTGTTGAATTTCATCCGTGGTCACAAACCGGCGCAAAAAAATCTTGTTCGTTTCTCCTAAAGCGGGCCAAGCATTGTTCCGATATTTACATTCTCATGCGCTTCTGATCCAGTGTCAAGAGTCGCAGCATCCACCCTGCAAATAATTTTTCCATATCTAGTTCTTCAGCTAAAATGTGATATATCTTATAAAATGACGTCTCCAAAGCTTGAACAATTTGTCGTGCCTTTAATCGACGATCCCTCATGACCATTTTGTGCACTTTTTCAATGATTTCTGGGGTAGAAACACATCTTGGCCGACCAGTGCGTGATCATCATCTAAACTCTCCCGACCAAATTTAAATTAATCTGTCCACTTGACAACAGTTGAATCTGAAGGAGCAGAGTCTCCTAGTGTATTCTGGAAATGGACATGAATGTCGTTTGCTTTCATACCTTTCTTTACCTAGTACTTAATCATAGCTCTAATCTCTATTTTTTCCATTTTCGTAAATCAGTACGCGGGAAGAACAATGGAGCCACGTCACCGCCACAACACTTCCAAGAGCACTGATGTGACACGTGTTTATAGGAAACTGTCGAGTGAATACTACATGAACAACTCGTTGTGCTAGTGCTGACCACCCTCGTATTTATACCTGCTCTTAAATAATTTCTTTGTCTACCTTGTAGACACAAGTTACATGCAGTTACACAACAAGTGGGGGTGCATAAGCAGATTACCTGCCCCTACCAGTAACCAGTTGTCTACAAAATAAATTCTAAAGCAAGACGAAGGCCCTTACATACTCAAGTAAGTGCAATATTTTATAGTTGTATCTAACCCTCAATCTCGTCATGCTCAAAAGAGACACATTTTCCACATTCACCATTGATAAGCTCTTTGCTCGAATTGCTACAATACAGGTTAGAGAACTTTCCTCATAACACGTATATTCTCTCTGTGTGTAACTGCTCTTTCATGAAAATATTCGTTTTTCTTTTCACTAAAGCTGGTTTCCACTTACTGCTAAAGCTAAATTTCCATATATGAGGGTCAAAATCATAAAACTGTTATGTCAAGTGTAGGTTTCTCTTATAGAATGCAATGAACTACTCATCAACACTTGTTGTTAGCTAATGCTGGATTTCTGACAATGAAGTCATTAATCCTCTTGCTCTCCAATATTTTTCACTGATGATATTGAAGAGAGCAATAGCAGTAAATGTAACCGCTTTTTAGAGAGCACCATATTTTTATGTTTTGGCGGTCACATCGCTCTCTAACAACCACCAGAATGTCTGGAGGACCACACCTGTCGTTGGTTTACGGGTCTCACCAACCTGACCGGGAGAGTTATCAAAATAAATTCACCGACCATATCCTCTGATTACCAATCAGAGGACGTATTACATGCCATGATAGGTCAGCATGTTAGGGGTTAAGATTTTATAAAAAAAATAGAGAAATGGAGAGGTTGGAAAAATAAAGACTCCCTAGCCCTCAGGAACCCTAATAGCATCGGGGTCGGAAGAGAACAAGAGATGACCAAGGTAAGGTCAGATAGAAAAGTTACCGTGAGGAGCAAAACACCAGTAAGTGGGTATGCTTAAAATGTGCACTGTTTGCGTTACAATCATGTGAACATAAGCAAGATTGCACCTGCGTTACTTGTCTTCCTTTTCGGGCTGTATAAGAACATAACATCATGTCTAAATAGACCCTCTATACCGAATCTTATGCAAAAGCTTTTATAAAGTATTCTAATGGGTGTCTATCTATAAATGTTGGTCCATTAGTTGAAATGTTTAATTGTGTACTTACCTTTAGAAGAAAGGAGAATTTGTAAGACTAGGTAGACTGGCCAGCCATTCATGTTTCACATGTGTAGTTCACGTATCACCTAGAATATAAGGAGTTTTGTTAAAAGAAAAGCTAAACTAACTAATGATAGCTGTACCAAAAATACTACTAGAAATTCAAACATGGTAACTTATGAACTGTAACAGTGGCATGCAAGATGCAGCCACAGATATTCTCAACATTCATTTAATTTTCAAAACGCGTTTTATCATGTGATTTTATCTCGTAGTTTCTAAATAAAACATCCTGCGCCAATAATAAGTTCAGTTCATAATGATGTTAAACCATCCTTTACTCTACTTTTGTCGACTAGAATACACAAAATTGGCCTAGTTGAAAAAAGAAAATTGATAAAAGATAAAAACGCATACAAATACAACACACACACAGACACACACACACGCGCGCGCGCGCGCGCACACACACACACACACACACACACACACACACATATCATATACACTACTATGCTATGGGTTTCAAGTTTAGACATATTTTTGATTATATTTCCTCCTTTTTATTCATTTTTTTTTTCCAAATTTGTAGTGCAGACCTTTTTAGAACCTTACATTTTCTTACACATATCATTATAATATAAATCGGTAGGTTTGAATGCTTATGAACTCCATTAATGGATTCTAAT
This sequence comes from Tenodera sinensis, assembly GCA_030765045.1. Lineage (NCBI taxonomy): Eukaryota > Metazoa > Arthropoda > Insecta > Mantodea > Mantidae > Tenodera > Tenodera sinensis. The sequence goes on along the minus strand of CM060964.1, from coordinate 38,229,073 downwards.
AGAGACCGATTTTATTCAGGAGTAAAAAATATGGTTATTAAGATGCTATCACATATATTTAAAAATCTGATGCGTTGCACTCACATGATCTTCTCTACTCTTGTGCTAACCATCCTTACAAACTCTTATTCCTGTATCTACTTCGTAGTAGTTGAGATAAACATTTGCAGAAATTATCTTATTGCTTATTTCGCTGTAGGCACAAGGGCAATACGGGAATACAGTAGACTTTGAGCGATAGTCAAATCTTTTAAAGCTTTCTAATTCCATTCTCTTTGCACGGGTAACGTATAAAAAAGGAATGACGATGTTACATTTGACGAAAGTTTGTTTTCCGAAACTGACACAAATAACAAGGAATAGCACCTAAATGGCTCACACTACAGACAAAAAATATTTGGACATAGACTGTGAGTTTTAGCAAGGTGTACATTTTTTGTAAAGTACGATTTTTTTTATCTATTACGGTTTACGAGTTATTCAAAAATCATCCAGACTAAACAGGACTACATAGGTTATAGCCAAGAAATCAAAAATATACATTTCATTTGTCATAAAAATATCTTAAACATGTGACATTTAACAAAATTGTTAAAGTCATTTTTAAGAAAACAAACATTTTCGGAAAATTGTCCATGTAAAGGGTAGTTTAGGTTGGAGAACTTGTCTGCAAAATCTTGGTGTCGCATCCCTGGAAGACATTAAACTTAAATACCAACTTTGGTTTTTAACCGACTTTTCGTTTTTGAGATATGCTGCCCACAGGCTGACACACACACACACATGTAAAGGGTAGTTTAGGTTGGAGAACTTGTCTGCAAAATCTTGGTGTCGCATCCTTGGAAGACATTAAACTTAAATACCAACTTTGGTTTTTAACCGACTTTTCGTTTTTGAGATATGCTGCCCACAGGCTGACACACACACACACACGAACACACACACGAACACACACGAACACACACACACGAACACACACACACGAACACACACGAACACACACACACGAACACACACACGAACACACACACACGAACACACACGAACACACACGAACACACACGAACACACACGAAAACACACGAACACACGAACACACGAACACACACACACACCTACACACACCCACCCACACACACACACACCCACACACACCCACACACACCCACACACCCACACACACCCACACACCCACACACCCACACACCCACACACCCACACCCACACCCACACACACACCCACACACACACACACACAGACACACACACACGCACACAGACACACACACAGACACACACACAGACACACACACACACGCACACAGACACACACACAGACACACACACAGACACACACAGACACACACACAGACACACACACATACACACAGACACACAGACAGACACACAGACAGACAGACAGTGTCTATTAACACCGTGCACCTGTGGAGGATGATGCCTCGTTTACTATAACCGAGAACGGAAACAAAAATAGAAACCAAAAAGAGAAACGAGCCACGGTACAAGATTCTGTTTCAAAATAGCCCGGTGACAACGATCATATCGATCACAAAGTGGAAAGTCGGTTTTGCGCATTGGGAATTCTTTTGTTTCTAAGTGACCATTGATATTTCCAACCTTCTCCCAATTCATCCAACATAATGTGGGCTATTCAGCGCCAAAATTCGATAGAGTAAACATCAGCTAAATGCAGACCCATTTCTATTTGTGAATCCTCTACTGAATCTCCTCCTACGAAGCTCTCATTTGTTCACTAATGGCGTACTTTAAAGATGGTCAATGTTCTGTGTTTACTTCTTCCGGTTATTGTGTAATTTGCAGCTCTGTTATTGTTTTCGAGGTCAATAGGCAGTTTTGAGTTACGTATAAAGAAACTGCATATGACCCATTCGCTAGAAAAACTAATATTTAGTGAATCTACTCGTTTCAGAATTGGAGTTTAGGACACACATGCTAGAATTTCTTCCAGTTTCTTATTTCCAACCTGTAAATAAAGAATCCTCTAGGGGCTGTATCATGATACCATTAAAATATATGAATTTGAACTTTTGGTTCTCAATACGGTTACCTACTTGGTTGTTCTGAACCAGGCTTAAAATGAGGCTTAAAAACGGTCAACTGCGTGCTACTTCACGGCAAATTTCCATATATCAGTTTATATGATGCTATGTTGCATGATAAGGGCAAAGTTTCTGTTATATCATCACTATCATCAACACTTTATGGATTAGGAGACTTCTCCTGTTTCGGCCTCAAATCTCTCTCCGCCTTCCAATTGGTCTTTCAACAGCTCTCTTCCCATATGGTTGCTAATCGTACGCCATTTTGGGGCATCGGGTATTGTTTATCCTTTGCAAATGTATTCTCCAGCTTTCTGTATATTGGTTTATCATTTATTGGGCAAATATCTAGTTCTTCTCTTATTTCTTCATTGTTATTTTATCCATTATTGGACATCCTTTTATAGCTCTAAGGTATCTCATTTCTGCTGCATTTATTTTATCCCATTCTTGTTTCTTTATCGTCCATGTCGCATAATCATCTGCTAACGTTGGAAACGCTACTGCTTTGTAAAATTTTAAGCTTGTTTCTTTTATTGTTTTTCTAATGTTTTTTTTTCTAATATTCCGCAAGTGTTCTGGAGTTTAGTTACTTTATTACTTAAACCTTGGTTATGCTGATATGTCATGTTGCATCCCAAATAGTTAAACTTGGGTACTTGTTCCAGCACTATATTATTTATTATTATTTTAGATATATGAGGGTACTTTTCTTAAAAGGCCACTACTTTCGTTTTATTAGTTGATATTTTAAGGCCATATTCCTTTAATACGTTCCCATATTCAAAAACACTCTTCTGCAAATCATTATATCATAATGATATAAGGATTCAAGAAACAGAAAATGATTTACAGTTTCCATTATAATGCAGAGTAATTTAAAATTTTCACATGAAATGATTAGGTAGGCTAGAACATGTGCATCTTAGCGTGGCTGTAGCTAATATTAATAGTTGAACATTTACAGAACCGAAGTAAGAGTTCAAACATTAGTGTCTACAGTTACAAAGCGATTAGACTGCGACGCGTTCTTGGAGGTAGACATCGCAATATATTTATGCTTTAGTGCAGTACCTGAATTACTGGTCACACGTCATCCTGAATTTACAAAATATTTATATAATGAGCAAGTCTCAGAGAGCAAAACACCTCGACGAAGGAGGCAAGGGATTAAAAAGCTCAGAGCTGGTGGATTATCGGTGAGGCAAGTGGTCAGTGACGCCGAAAGTCAACTTTAACCAATGCTGGGCATGCAAACCAACGTGTTGACAAACAAGAAACTTTAATGGTAACCTCATGTTAGGTTCAACATGGACTAAGAAACAAATCCCTTTGCTGAGTGGGACAATGACATGATCTCGAAAACGTAGCAAAAGGAAGGCTTTGAGATAGATTTCAATTCACAAAAACAAAAGATCTCACTCCACAGCTCATATGAAAGCCAAAGATTAAAAGCCTATTCTTGCCGAAAACAGTTTGTTTGTTTTTTACAAAGAGGTTTGTACGAGAAATTGAATTTCCAATTACACGCTAACCTTGCTACAAGAGACTTGCAAAAAAAAATTCATCATAATGGAACGACCATTTGATTATACTGAGCTAAACCCCATTGTGTTTTACAACCACTGAGTCTTGAAAACGAGAAAAAAAATACTCCACTGCATTTTTAGAATGGAAGTATTAGAGATCATGCACAGTAACATATTTAATTTGGTTCCAAAGGGGTTAGATTTTTAGAGCATTAGCTCCAAGTAGCCTTATAATTTTGCTGTATGTATGCGATATAAGTTCATTTGCAGTGATGTCACAAACTTTATATAATAATCTGAATATTCTCTTTTGTAGCGTTTAACGCCCGCTTTTACTACTACGGCACCGCAGGCGGTGACACTGATGATACATGGAATGAAGATGGAGCACCGGTGGAATGAGATAGCGGGGGAAACCGGAGAACCCGGAGGAAACCCATCCCAGCACCGCTTCGTCTATCACGAATCCCACATGCGGTTGGCTGGGATCGGACCCGGGCCACTTTGGTGAGACGCGAATGGTCTAACCACTCGGCTACGGCGCGGCCGTAATCTGAATGTAAAAACTAGTTTGTTCATTTTTACCAGCAAACGGGCAGTTTCTTCTGTAAATCTGGTCATTATACAACAGACAAGACATTTAAAATATTAATTGAAATATTATTTGACAATTATCTATTGACAATAACTGTCACAATATACGAAAACTAGTAACTTTCAAATAAGTTGATTAGAGGTCTGCAGTAAATATCTTGAATCAGTTATGATTTAGAGAAGGAAATACACAGGGCTGCTGTGAAGGATGCAATGTCTACAAGGAAGAACATGTTCAGTATCTCAATTTGTAATTTTACGAAATAACATTATTTTTTTAAAGAGATACCTAGGTACTGCTGTGGATATTTAGTCTTACAAAAGTGTTTAGTAAGCCATCTGGAGTGCTCTGTCTATCCCTCCCACCCCGCCCTCTCTCTCTCTCTCTCTCTCTCTCTCTCTCTTTATATTTTCTAGTTTACTTTTCTGTTCACCACAGTAACAATATATTTCAGAAAAGCAATATTTGGGATCTGAAACCTATACACATGCGCCTAGAAAAATGGTTTTCCCCGTGACTTAAGCATATATCATTATTGAATATACGAGTTTTGACAAGTACAAGGTTTTAGGCATCTATAATTAAAGAATGCACTACTCAAAATATGCATAAAGGAAGATATATAAACGTTTGATAAAATGTTTAATAAATTACAAGCCGTAAAAGTTTGTAAATTGAAGCAGCGCAGCTGAAGTTTTATTATACTATGCAACAATGTTTTCGCGCCAGGAAGGTTATTTACTCTCGGTTGATTGTGGAACAATCTGATCCAAAATCAGGCACTTTTTTATAATTTTGTAACATCCGTTGTTATTGCATAACGCAGCACAGATAGTGGAAACTGATGCTACTCAAAATTAAATGATGACTGAGAAAGGAAATTTGAAAGAAAACCTTTCAGAACTAGAATTAGGGTACATTCCCTGGGACACGGGGACTGGGAAAAAACCTGGAAAAAATATAAGGATGATACTCCTTCCAGGATTTGAACCACAGACTTCCTGTTCACGAACCCTATGTCTACGACCCGTGACGTAGAGAGAGTCGTGTTAGAAAGCATGCTGAAGTTAATCATCTGTTGGACATCCAAGAAAAATTGTCTGTAAGGAATAATATTGATGCCCACATTCACACAATTTGACTGAATTTACCTTTATGTGGAGGAGCTGTTACCGGTTATAGTTATGATGTTAATTATTATCCGGTGTCCAGCTGAGATTTCTGCGCTTTGTATTTGCCGGTATTAGTGCTGAGCAATGCACAAACACACACCTGTAATTCCTCCCTGTAATTCCAAAAAAGGCGATAAGATAGTAATACAACATGTAGAATGTGAAAACGTAATACATATAGTTAATTATTATTTCATTAATAAATAATAATTAAAACCCAGCTCGGTAATGAACAACTTATAGTCTCATGAAAACAGCACTTCAACTACTGCCATCATAAGAACTAAGAACAGAATCTTGGACAAATAGTCACAAATATAACGACAGTAACGATAGCTCACAATGGTAGATCCACTAAAAATGTGAAATCTATAATATTTGCTCTTTGCATTGTAATTATACTTGTGCTGTCATGGTACATACTTGTTTTAATATAACCATTTATAATGCCACGGATGGCTATTATTTGATCCTGTAGCATTTAATGAAAGCACGAAATTCAACTTTAAACTCCATTTTTCTCAATTCTTTCTTTTCAGCTTGTATCAAGTTTAAGTGCTCCTTATGACCACTTATCAGCAGACATAGGAATTTCTAAGCATTAAAGTCAAGAATGGAAAGAAAAAAGCTACAACTGTCACAAGCACCGAAGTTGAAATTAACAAACCATGCCCCATTCCTCGTGCAGATATTTTGCGTTAACAGACAGCACTCGGGCCGGTTTTTACGTGCCTGTCAGTGGCACTTGGCTGCTGTGGTTTTTGTATTGATAATGGTTTCTGTGTAGTTAACTTGAAGCCAACTGCGTTACTACCTGCTTATTAGCTTGAAATGTTTGGGAAAGCTTCAGGAATCATGGGTTTAAAATTATTAAGTGTCTAAGAATATTATATATTTAAGGTTAAATTAATTATTTTGGCTAACTCACATTGAAAAAGTGAAAAAAATTCAATAGCATGTATAAAACTGTTTTTTCTTCTTGAGCAAATTAAAATTAGGAAATGCCTACCCAACAATTTGTATACGTTTATATATTAAGCTCAAATTAAAAATTTTGGAGTGATACTCAAACTTTAGGGTGCAAGATGCATTTCATACTACCAAATCAGAAGGCGATAAATTATAAATAGGAAAACTAATATATTAACAACAGTTTGATGTAGTTGGTTAAAATGTTCTGTGTGCTGTATGCTGCGCTCTGAGTACATTAATGGTAAAAAGGTCAAAGCAGAACACAATTGTGGATTTTTGGATCTTTACGGATACATTGCCTTAGTGCAGGAGTTTCCTTTGGTTACAGTTGTTGTGATTACCAATGCATTTTCATACTTCCGCATAAGTAACTTGTCCATTAATAAAAAGTTCGATAGTTCTTCCAGTAGTACACAATTGGCAGCCCTAAAATATTGAATCAAACACGAAGATGATTGGCGAAATGTGATTTGATGTGAACACCCTGTACAGTTAATACATAATCAATGTGATAATTGTATCACATTTTCTCAAGCACTTCCAATATTTCCGTTATCCACTATTCTACGAACGCACGACGGACAAGAATTAGGTTGCACATATTACGATGGATAGGCCCTCGGCCATTACTGAGTGCCTGTTTTCAACTTTCATAATTTATATGTCAATGAATGAGTGATGATTCAAAAACTGAAAACCTATACCACAAGGGAGCTTAGTTAATTTCCTGACATTTGCGTCATACGAACATCACTGGCGTATGCCAACTAATGCCTTCTCCAAATCAGCGAAAGACATTTGACATTCCGAACGTCGTTTGTCATTGGAGGCAGGGAGATAGGGGATGAAAAGGCGTATTCCACCTAAAGAGATTTATGCCAGACATCAGCAAATAAATGTTTATTTTCGTTTACTACATTGAAGTTATAAACTAAATGCTTTAGCAGCAGGGGTGCACAATTCTAGTTTCTTTCCTCATTCAAGTAGTCGCAGTTGTTTGTGGGGGAATTGTGTAAACAATAGTGGTTGCCACAGAGGGGTCTACAATCTGACACATTTGTATTTACTTTCTCTACCACGTATAATAGACGAGGTACCTATTGTGTTCCACCTAAACATTCGAGCTTTCATGGACATATGTTTTGAGGCCTCCTGAATCAAAACAAAAAAACATTTTTAGGAAACGGTCCGCGCGTGTGTGTCTGTGGACAACATAACCCGAAAACGAAAAGTCGGTTAAAAAAACCAAGGTTGGTATTTAAGCTTAATTTCTTTCAAGGGTGCGACACGAAGATTTTGAAGAAAATTGCTTCACCCTAAACTACACTTTACATGGAGAATGCTTAGAACATTTTTATTTTCTTAAAAATGGCTCTAACGATTTTGATTAAAATGCCAGATGTTTGAGATATTTTATGGCAAATGAAATGTAGATCTTGAATATTCTAGCTATAGCTCCTGCAGTCGTATTTACTCTGGATAACGTTTGCATAACTGGTAAACCCTTAGACACACCAAATCTTACTATACATACTAACGTCAAATGGAACATCGTTATTCATTTTTTACATGTTAACCGTGCAAAGAGAATGGACTTTGAAAGCTTTAAAAGATTTTACTGTCTCTCAAAGTCTATCGTACAATTACCATATTCTCTTTGTACCTACAAAATAATAAACAATAAGATAATTTCTGCAAATTTTTGTCTCAACTAACACAAAGAAGATACAGGAATGAGAGTTTGTAAGAACGGTTAGTACAAGAGTAGAGAAAGTCATGTGAGTGCAACACAACAGATTTTTTAATAATGGTTTTTAAGTCACAAAGATGTTCAAAATATACTGAAGAAGGTCTAATGTGAAAGATGTTCAAATGTCTCGCATCGACAGAAATACTTGTTCTGGAACGCTGTGCAATTAATTTTATTACGATTTCCAGACAGTAAATTTTTGGGTCATTGTAGCTGTAAATGCAAGACAAAGTAACTGCGTAACTTGAAGCATAGTAATTTATGAAGGTTACTCATAGCTGAAATTTGGTCAAAATTTTCAAGAATTAAAAAAAAAATTGTTTTATGCCCAAAAATATTTTTGCTGTGGGTTTTGCTCTCGAAGCCAATTACTTTATGCCCACCTTTTATAATTTTTTAAATTCTGGTTTTTTATTTTTTTATTAAGGAGATGCAGTTAATACTTACTGTCAATCAGCGTTTCTGCAACTGAATAGTATAATTGTTCCGAACTTTTTACTGTTGGTGTTTTTGAGAAACAATGAAATGTCAAGGTGATCAAAGTATTGCCCCATCGGTATACTA
>CM060964.1:38212910-38215410 GCA_030765045.1 Tenodera sinensis | reverse complement strand
AGTTTTTCAATAAAAATCCAAAGACTTTTTTTTACCAATTGGAAAATGCTGCAATTTTAACTACCTGAATACTCTTGTTTAACACAGCGATACATTACATTGAATTAACTTAATAATTATTCTTATATTTTGTGACATATATGGGACTAAACCCTTGAGGGAATACGGTTCTTGTAAACAGGGGACACCTTACACATCATCCATTGTGGATATTTTGTGCTTACCACTCCCAGAAAGAGGGATAGAGCAGAGCAGAGGTGAACTTTCAGGAGCAAGCATATATGTAATCTTTCATGAAAGAGATATCTGATCTGAAACATGAATGAGGAAGCTGAGTGATAGCAAATGAGGCAAAGAAAATTGTAGAAGAGACTTCACTCAAATATTTATTTTACCAATCAGGGAAAACCACAAAAAATCCATGGTCAGGGTAGTTGACTGTGGGACATGAACCCAGGACCTCCGAGTGTGGAATCATCTCAATCACATTTTGGAAGATTTCATACATCTCACATCACGGACTACTCTTTTCCACAAACCAACTTGAGGTGCTGAACTTCTCGTATCTAGTCCACTTATGATGAGTACTATGGATAGTTCTTTGAGGAGAGTGCTGTCGAATCAATTGACAAACATAACTTTTATCCCTATCTCCATAGAGTTGATGAACTGTGGAAGTCATATAGACGCGCTATATTGTCAAGCTCAAGAAATCGATGTGTGGGCCTGCTTTGATGTGCGTAATTGTTTCCTGATATGAGAATGCGATCATCGAGACCCGTGACGTATTTAGCTGATGAGGACTGGTGCATTATTAATAGCGAGCTGGAGGTTCATGGAGAAACATTCATATCCCATACATCACTTTCACCTTCTGCGCCGATCATTGATTTTACACTTCGCCAAACTCATCAGGCTAACTCAATTTATAATGGGCTTTTAATTATTTCTTCCCTAAACCAGTTCATAAGGAAACAAATCCCATTGGAGCGTAATTACTGGTTGTATAATACAACAAGGTAACCCTGGATTTGCATCGATTTGTCCCAGCATGTCTCCAAAGCATTGACTTTGCTGTTATTCAATTCCTCCACAGCACTTAACGAGATGCAGAACTTTTGTTTCACGAAACTCTTCATTTGTGTAATATTCATGACGCTTTTCAAAGCACTGTGAGCTATATGGGATGAAAGCATCATTTAATCTTCCAATGCGCAATGAAAGTTGTTTATTCCCAGAACGATTGGAGCACGTTTCACTACATCAAGGGGAAATGCTGGGGTGTGGATACAGTTTTATACACTCAGGCTTAAGAAAGGAAGCGAGGGTGCTGTGTAAATTATGTGGCTCTACATTGGAGCTTTCTTTAACAACATCTCTCTTCTAATAACCATATTACCCGAGGGGTTTGATGGCGTGTACACAGAAATGGCAACTATAATAGCGTATAGGGTGTGCAACAAAGGGGGACACCTCTCTCACTGAGGCCTAGGGCGATCTATTGCAGCTAGCATTCCACTCTGGGAGAAAGTATGAAGCTACAGAAGGCCACAGTGCGCATACATATAGGTCACAGAGACGCGAGGAAGTCCCTAACAGCTCCAGGCTCAAAGACACGTCCCAATATAGCAGCCCAGAAAAGGCTATGATAAACTAGTCAAGCAAGCAGGCCTCTAGTGTCCACGGGGATACTCTTTCCTTTGAACAAGCGTCCGCGCCATCTGTCCGGCACCACCATACGCCACGGAATCTAAACCACATAGGAAACATAAGAAGAAAACGGAATGAAAGGAGAATTCTGGGTAGGAAATTGATGTAGATGAGATACTACTCCAAATTCACCTACCGACCAGGAAAACTCTGCAGTAAAATCAAGGTAGGTAGAGACGGTCTACGGACATCAAACACCGGACTATCCGAATGTAAGCCCAGTTATCCCAGAACCGTCTGGGGTGACAACTGTGACAGCTTTATTTTTCTGAAAATGTTAAATGCGCGTACAACATACTTCCAGGTACACATAATACTCTATTTAGGGGCCTTAGTGTTGCACATTACCAGTAAGTACTCCCTTATATAATACGACCACTGCGAATTACACAGTACTATTTCCTGCACACTGGCAGTAGCAGTTTGTCAATCGAATCTCTGACTTTGCACATCAGAATATTTCAGTACCATAACCTTAAATAGAATTCAATGCATCTTGACCTGAAATATCCATTACACACTTTTACAGTTACAGCTGACTCCAAATTGCCTAATATACAGACTTTTAGATAAATACTGTCATACTGATCAGGTCATTTATGTGATGCAACCTTTACCTTTTCCTTCGGATAACGTTTAATGAAGATTTTCTTGTTTTATAAAAAAAGGACTTAAGAAAAAGGTCCGTGTGAGTTGCTTTAATTCACCTCGATAAAAGAATTCAAAGGCAAGGCACCACGAAGGTATTTTTAAATGTGACGAATGGACGATAGATGCGCACTGGTTTATA
>CM060964.1:37970410-38207910 GCA_030765045.1 Tenodera sinensis | reverse complement strand
GTATGAACAAAGTACGGGCAAAGAATCTTAGTGTTGCACTCACATGACTTTCTCTATTCTCGTACCAACCATTCTTGCAAACTCTTATTCCAGTAACTTCATGTTAGCCGAAGAAAATATTTGCAGAAATTCTCTTATTGCTTATTTCCTTGTAGGTGCAAAGGGACTATGGGAATGCAGTAGGCTTCGAGCGATACTCAAATCTTCTAATGCGTTCAAATTCCATTCTCTTTGCACGGCTAACATATAACAAAATGAATAACGATGTTCCATTGGACCAAAGTGTGCTTTCCAAAAGGCGCAAAAATAACAAGGAATATGTCCGAAATGGTTCAATCTACAAAAAACATTTGGATGTAAATTGTGTTTTAGCAAGATCTAAATTTGTTGTACGATGTGTACGATCGTAAGATTGTGACGTCATCCCCACTATATAAGAAGGCGAAAAACAGCATAAAATGAGATCACAGTTATGGCTACGGACGCGTGTCTGTCAGCGTGCCAGTGAGTGTGAGACAGCTGTGCGTGTGTGTATCGTCGTGAAGGATACAACGGTGCGTCGTAAGAAGATTCCAAGAGTATCAGTGAGTGTAACGTCGTAGGTTAGTGAATAAGAGACAGAGGAACTGAAGAAAGGCACTGAAAGGACTGAGGTGGGGTTACGAGAAGTAAAGTTGTGAGTTGTGGAATGTAGACTGTGTTAACGACGAGAAGAGAGCTGTGTATTTGTGATAAAATTTTAGTGGACAATAAAGTGATAGAAAAGTAACCGAACTGGATTTTGCCGTCTTTGACACAGTATATTCAGGGAATACGATCCGGGCGGGATTTGACCCGCGGGCCTCCCGAATGCGATCCTCATCTTTAACCGCGGAGCTAGTTCCCTCGGTTATGGTTGTAGCTGTATTAATCTGCGTTGTAATCTTATGATTGATCAACGAAACCGGACCAATTACAAGAATGTATTATAGTTACAAAAGGTGACACGAGTGTCAAATTATCATTACTCTGAAGAAGGCCTTGTAGTGTAGAGGGCCAAAAGTTTGGCCATGGAGTCACGCATCACTTGGCTGCAGTCCTTTTGCATGAAGTTTATGGGAGCAACGAACAGTGATCCAAACTTTACTTTCAAAAGGACTCATAAACAGAGATTTGCGAGTAGTAACGACAATTCAAACAAGACTGTGACCAGCTTTCCCTGCAAGAAACATCGCATAGCCTACTTGTATACCTATTTTAGAATGTCCAAACGACTGCAGGGGCCAAATCATTGCTATGAAGCTGCTTCTAAAGTGCTAATTTTTACATAAGGACAGGATGAAGAAATGCCTCTAAAATGGGACTGTACCACTAGAAGCGCGTGATGTTTTTATAGCAGCGTTGGTATCAAGCAAACATCGCGGGGGAAAAGTGTCCGTTGTCCACAAACATAGTTGAGTAACTGGTAAGCGACACTCGACAGCCAAAACAAATTTGGGGGTGGAAAACTGCACAGCCTTGTTCGCAGCGATAGTTGTCCGGATAATGCAATGCAATGCAGTGACTAAACATTGCTCATTGAAGATGTGTGTTATCTTGCTAATTCGCTGCACACAGTGATCGGGGACGCCAGACTAATGAGCAGGGAATACCAAGCCAAGCTGGTCCAATTAGCACTTGGTTATTGGTTGTGTAACATGGGTAGGCTTTAGACACCATGTCATGCACATCAAGTTACCGCACCATAATTCATCGGTTTCTGAGCTTCTGTGTGTGAATATTAAAATGATTGCGAAATGGAAAATGCCATAATGTGAAAGATACTCGACGTGTCGTTAACAAACGTTTTAATCCTGGTGCATCTATGAAGATTTCGCCATTCCACCGATTACGTTCTTAGTTTGCAGAGAACGAACCGAAGAACTCTTCTTTCTGCTTAATGATTGCATTCCAAATATAAAAGCTAAAACCCTAATGTTTGAAGCGGTAATTTTCAAGCTCTTGGAGAAAAGATTCTCTGAGCAAACGCTAGCTAACGTCCAAGGTTACACGGAATCTTATTTTCGTTGCTGCAGATGTATTTTTTTTCCATGAGCAAATATGCGCTCGTGAAATATTTATCACATACTTCTCCGGCATTTTCACTTCACTGAAAGTAACCAGTATGGAATAATGCAACGAACCACGTAAGCCGCCAGTGTAGGTTAATTACTTCCCTTGAAGCCGTTCTAGAATGGAAATCTGTCCGGTGTAGTAGGCAGTACACAAAGCATGCATACGCGCCACCAGGGCCGGGTCATAAAACGACCACTCTTTTAAGACAGCAAGCTTTATCGAAAATGTTTCAATGACTCTAAATATATAATAATGCACCAATTTAAATTTCACTGAACACCAACTGCTTCTCCACTTTGTCCCACTTCTATCTGGGCTCCTTAGATCTTCAGTATTCAAGTTATTTGGAGCCTAAGAGAGAACAAGTGATGTAGAACCCTAAATAAACTTGATTCCCATGGCAGCTTTGGAACGATTAATCCACGATGAATCTTTATCACAAAATCAAGATTAATTATAGTAAAATTAAAACTGAAAATACGACAGTTTTTAAATCATTATTAATACATGTGGCGATTTTTACAAATGCGATATGGCGCGAAATGCTCATACAGGCTTGTACATTTGTACTTTGATCTTTTTACGACCTGTAGCCTTCTGTCCAATGTGTTATTAAAACGGGATAGTATTCGGAACTGACCCGAGATGCAAAAATTGTACTAAATGCGATATAAATGTGAAATGTATTGTACTTTATTGACCATTTTTTAAATGAAGATATGAAAAAATATTTATGGAAAGTTGGCTTAATTTTAACAAAGGAAAGAAAGAGAAAAATACTTCTTCCCCTCTGTTAAGGGGGTGGTAAAGGCGGCGCCGTGGCCGAGCAGCTAGAGTATTCGCCTACCACATAAACGTCTTGGGTTCAATCCTAGGGACCCGCATGTAGTATTTGTGGTGCACGAAGCGGCGTCAAAGAGGGCTTTCTCCGGGTTATCCGGCTTCCCCCGCCATTATATACTACCAATTTCTCCATTGTCACATCTCCAATCATCGATTTCGCCTGAATTTCACATCATCCTCCTCCTCACTCTCATGCCTGGGCTTGGTTGATCACCCTCTTCAAGGTCTTCACTCTGTCCAGTCCATAGGTTCCTGTGCTCCCCGACAGGCGTCTGACCCTAGGCACTGGCTTCTAACTCCTAGGAGGTTAGTCCTACAGAAGGGAGGGTAATCAGGTAAAGAAAAAAGGAAGAAAAGGCTGATAAGCTGTATTTCAGCTTAATGAACATTTTCAATACATTTGAAAGATGTAAGGAGGTTTACCCCATATGTTGGCAATGTTAAAATGCCGATATACATGTCCCCTGTTTTCAAACGCTACTAACTGTAGGAAGCTCAAACTTTCACCATATACTTGAAAGCCTTTGTAAACTTTTAGCACGATCATCTCTAAAAGAATTTACCAGATATTTACCATTCTTTAAAAATGGCCCTACATATAAAAATATATTATTTAGTGAACTTATCAATTTATAAAGTCAGGTTAGCTTGGACACATAGCATTGTAGATATTCCTTTTCACTACTTCCCGAAATTAAAATTTTCAGCAGTCCAGCTGTTTCAATCCCGAGAAAGAACTCTTAAAATTATGTTACACACCTCACTTATACATCATTTTAAAGCTTATTAGGCAAGGACTAATGTGAATCAACAACTATGGTCTTAATGTTGATTACAAGAATTACGTTAGCCGTTTAAACACAAATTCAGCTATAATTTCAAAAGTGATAACTTTGTAATAAGTCAGTTTACATGACATATTTGAGATCAAATCATTGTACATGTCCAGAGAAACAAATTGATGTATTAAAGTCTGAAATATCTTTATTTTTATAGGAGCTACTGAATTTTAAAGAAATTATATTTTTTATTTTGAATTTTTTATTGTTTATGGTTGCCCCAAAAATATGGTAGTGTAAATGTATCTAACTTATTCTGAATTTAAAAAAAAATTCGGCTGAAATATTGATTTTGTTCCCAACGTGGAGATCCGCCTTAAGCAAGTTGTGAACAGATATAAGAACAGATGGACTGCTGATGGGGTTTTAATTTTTTAAGCATAATAGAAAATGAAGAATTATTACAGGTGCTCTTATAACTTGTAGCTGTATTGTGGTTTATGTTTATAAACTCGTAACTCTCTGACATTTTAGTTGTTAATGTTGAAGGTTTAAACCTAGAGAGGATGTTTTAAAACGTACATTATTACAAGGACATGCAAAGCTAACATATCTCAATTTTTGTAAAATTGCTCGTAGCTACGAGCTACGGAGAACAGCACAGAAATAAACAAAGATACAACAACAGCACAAAATCGTTATAGAACGATAACACATGACATGTATAAAAATTGCAATAAGCCCTAGGCCCTCACCTTCACACGGGACACGTTTTTCACAGATGCAGTGTTTGGCTTTTATACAGTGCGCTTCCCCCCACAACATCAACACAAATTTAGGACTTTGATAGCTGAAAGACTTGAAATATGCACCATCATAAAACTGCGGTTTCCGTTCTTCTAAAAGCAAAGAACTGTTGCTAGTTGTTTTTCTATTTTTCGTGACAGAGGTATGAACTAGCACGCGTATTAAAACACACGGTTACATCTTTCGATACATCTCCTGGTGTCAATATAAACGATAAATTCGTAAAATCGAAATAACGAACATATATTCTGCTTAAATGATATTTATATGTAACTTTTAACCAGAAAATATATCTCAGTAAATGTGTCGCTGTTTCTCTGAATGTAAAACCTTAAATTTATCCCCTACTAAAACAAAAGTGAAAAAAGAAACACGAATGGGGCTAAAAGAATTTAAATTATTTCCAAACTTAATATCACTAGCGTATCACTAAAAAGACCACCCCCGTAGTGCAGTTGATAGCGCGATTGACTCTGGCGCGAAGGACCTCGGTTCGATCCCCGGTACCAGCATGGGGATTTTTCCCCGTTGGGAGGTCTGGCACGGGGTGCACTCAGTCTCGTTAGGTCTCGGGGGACCAATTGAGGAGCTACATGATGGAAAAGTAGTGGCCCCAGGTCGCAAAGGCCGCATAACTGGCTGGGAGGGTTCGGGGCACTGACCACGTCCCACCCTCCACTACTGCACCCCACCAATGGCGCCTGTAGTGAGAACGTAGCGGTTGGGCGGCAAGCCTTTGCCCTTCATGAGCTGTTGCGCTAGGGGTTTATCACCAGAAAAGAGAATATACCATGACTGCTGATGGTATTGTACAGTGACGGGCATAAAATACGGCCCATACTGGAATGCAGCTGCTTATATTGGTACAGAAAAATCCAGCCCCATTCTCTGTCGGTATAGTCATCTGAGTTTATCGAACATAATTTGAGCTCCTGGATGGACAGGTTACTTTACGTTCTCAAAATATGTGCGAACTGTCGAAGGGTAACATTACAAGAGAGTTGTCCATGTTCACAACAGCGGAGTACCGTTAAAACAATACCCCAATGAATTTTAACACAAAACCAAAACAATAAAAACCTACATATTATGACAAAAACGACAAAATCCAGTCCAATTACTTTTTTATCACTTTATTCTCCTCCAAAACCTTGCACAAGTACGCAGTTCCCTTTTACTGACGCTAACACAATCTTTCATGATACTACAACTCACAACTGTTTTCTCCTCGTAACTTTGACTCAGTTTTTCATCACCTTCTGTCTTATACACTAACTGATGATGCCATCATTCAACACTCATTACCACTTCACTTTGACGCGACGTATCTTTCGCAACGACAGTACTACATACACAGCTGTATCGCACTGACACACTGACCAACTCATATCTGTAACCATAGCTTCTTTACCTCGTTATATACCGAGTAATGACGTCCCACGGTCCTTTCTGGAATTTCTACAAACACGCCGGCCGCCGGATGCCTCTCGAAGGTTCCAGCAATCCTTTCTTAAACCCCGCGTTCATTGTTGTTCGTCACGTATACATAAACAGTCCGCGAGGTGGCCTGACCTTGAGCACCTGTTTCCTCGCCGGCCTAGTATGTGGTGTGAAGCAGCTCAGCCCCAGCGTTCTTTGTTGTGCGCCGCGACCGGCATCATAATATAATATCGCTGATGAACGGTGCCTTATATGCCAAGCTATTATGCTGTGTGTGTTAACCAAGAAGATGTTCCGGATTAAGCTCACCGTAGGAAGATTCACCACCAACATTATTGCCGATAACCTGCTGACTCTGAATGATTTTGAAACTACTTGTACTGCATTTCTGTACTGAACAATGTATAGACGCTAGATATGTCAAAGCATTTAAGCTCATAAGTTGGCGCCCTTCAAGTAAATGTGATATTAAATTTAATGCCTTGAAAAGTTTTTCAGTTGCTATATTATCTTTTCTTAATTGTGTAGCTATGAGTTTGTTTCACCTTTCATGTCTCATTGTTTAGATTGAGGTGCTTAGCCAAATTGAAAGTTGTGGCTTTGTAACCTTCTGTGTAGGTTGCTACAATATTCTCTGGTTCATGGAAGTTTAGGAAAACAGTTATAAGTACATATATGTTCACTTCCATTCCATGAACTTGAAATACGAAAATTTAGCACGGAAAAGTGGAGAATCAGTTGTTGCATTCCTAGTCCAGGCATCTAAATTTCATTATCTGATTCAAATTTCCATAACAAACACATTACTAGCTACTAGATCTGGGTGCAATTGGACTTTTGTTCTGACAGCTTCATTGTCATCGGCCACGTCTTTGCAAGTAGTGGTGTGAGATTGCTAAAACCGAGCTTTCTTATGACCGGTGGCCGGCTTCACACTATTATATATGTATTCGTAAGTTTTAGGTTACGGAATTATATAATAATTTATAATGAAATTAAGTGAAATGTCATTCTGGTGATTTTCAAGAATATGAACAGGCATAATTCTTGTATGCACACAAACGACCTAGAGTGTTCTGGTCAGCAGCATTTAGAGTGTGACAGTTGATGTTGAAATTATAATCTTCGCAAAACTTAAAGGCATATGGAGGCGGGGCGTACTGCGGACTCCCGCGAATCCTACGCTTGCCCCTCCTACCAGCGCTGCCGAATGTGGTGCATGCATCTCACACAACCTTATGTACAGAACCTCTACCGGTACACGCACTACGCTTGGCAACAGCGCTCTGCTTGAGCATTGGCCAGCGTTCACATGCCTTCAACTTTGCGGTATAGGATGCCATAAAATGAATGCTCATTTTAAAAGAATAAGGGATGTAAATGCAGTAGGATCAATAAGTAATTGTGTTATAGAGAAGATAGTCCCGTAAGAGAGAAAATATAGAATCGGAGGAATATATTGTACCAAGTTAACGGGTATAAATCATCTGATACAGGGAATTTGTTTCTGTTACAGTCAAGACAAAGGGCGTTAGCTAATTAGCAGAGCACGAGGGGGTAGTTCCTCAGGGACTAGGTACAAACTCGAGGAATTGGCCGCATCTGGGCGATCCCAGGTAACTGGGTGGTTACAAAGAATTAGCAGAAGTGAAAGGTGAACACCACCGAGTAGCTAGTAAGTGGAACTAAAAGCGGGGGACTTGTCCGATGGCCAACATGTAGGGGAAGATACAAAGCTCTTCTGTGAATAGCGTTGTAGTTACAGTCACTTTTTCGGTGACGGCGTAGAAGCCAGACGTTTCCCACTGCGTGTTAGGCAACACGCATTTCGTGTTTCTGTAACGGTTGCTGCGGTCATATAGTTGTCCGTCCATAACGTGGACAATTGTACTTCTGTGTATTATAGGTAAGAGTTCCACAAGTAATACTCAGTTTCTGTTGCATTGCATAGGTCGGCAACTTCTCCGCGACTGTGAAATTAAGGGTTCATTAAATATTATACACAAAGATTTCGTGTTTTCCTTAACCAATAAACACTCGCACTTACCCTGAGATAGGAATATCATCGTTCGAGTGAAGCTAGGAACAACGAGCAGAGATTGTGGTCTTCTGGCGCCCAAAATACTTCATCGTGAAGCAGAAACACTACTTCAAACAGTCACCACCGTCGAGAGGCGAAGATCGGTGCTTCACAGCTGCAAATTCTACCTCTCTCATAGAAGAGTATGCCACGGGATATGCGTGTCTACTTATCAAGAGGAGGTAAAAAGAGAGAGCAAAACGCAGGACATTTGCTTACTGTGGAACTCTTGCAGTTTAATCTCAATAATGCGATGTATGTGGTGCGGTAGTGCATTTAAAGAAATCACCAACAACAGTATTCAGAGCGCTGCATTGTTTAACTGGCTTAAAGGAGGAATTTTTTTCAGTTACTGCCTATAGATATATACACGAATGGCGAACGAAAAATGTAATGGCACTGAAATCAGAACAACCCCTAGTGAGTCAATTCTGTGATTATGTACTTCACACACCACTTTTCAATTATGATTAGCACAGACAGAAACAGACTGAAGGGAGACGCCCAAATGCATCGAGTCTTTTCATTTGAAAACTCAGAGTTTCATTGTACCACAGCTGTCCCAAAGTCTTTGTTTTCAGCTTCAGTAATGGAGCTTCAACTGTGTACTTATGTTAAAACAAGGGTTAGTTGCAGAAACACCCGTAAGAGGATGGTAAATAATTATTACTGTGAAGCTGTGAGTGTAGAAAATATATCTTCGTTTACCATTCTGTAAATATGGTTTACCTAAGGATTTAACTTACGCTATTTAAACATTACCTTCTTCTCCCTGGGCAGATGAAGCCAAAAAGGTTCTAAAGATGCACCATCAGCTGGTCCGGCGATCGCTTAAATACTCAAAATCACAAAAAGAGTGTAATAATATGTCAATTCGATGAATCCACTTCTCACGTCACTGTAGCAAAATGACGAAATCTAGTCAACTTATTTTCTTCTTTGTTTATTTGCCTTGTAACTAAATTCACAGAACAGATTTTTTTTTTTACTGTCGCTACCGCAGTCTACAGTGCTCTTGATCTTTCAACTCACAAATTTTCTGACTTTGAATTCTTCTCTCTCCCATAAACACTAGCTCTGACGAAACGCATACTCAACACACATTAACTGTTTCGCTATCTTCCTCATTGTTCTTTCACTTACACACACAGCTGACACATAAACGCACGCACACACTCAAACAACTAAAAGTTAAACTGACTCCTGTCCGTAGCTCACTCACGCGCATCATTGCTCCACCTCCCTGAATAGCGAGGATAAAGTAACAAGGACCGTTCTCGAACTTCTTCAAATGCGCCGGCTGCCGAACACTTCTGGAACAATCTGGAAAACCTCTGTAAGTTCTGCCGCTCTGATTGTTGTCACGTGTTCACAACATTCGCGCAAGGCTGCCTGACTTTACTCTCCACTCTCCATCAGTGGGGTGGGGTGGGACAGCCCAAACCCGACTGTCCTTTGTTGTGCGCCGCGGCCGACGTCACAATATAACCTGATGCAGGAAATTATAGAGGTGTATTTATCACTACTGGCGAAATGAGATAATTCGGCATAAAGTAAACATGCAGGAACACGACAGAAATAGCAATATGATGTTCAGTGACAAAGTTGTCGAGAAGCAAGGCGACGGTTTCCACAATTGAGCGTTAGTTCTACAAGTGAAGTTTACTAAGAAGACATTGATTTAGCGTTGAACAAGGGAACAGTAAAGGCAAATCTCAGAGGAAAACGGGATAATGCATTAGTCCGAGGTGGATGTAGTGCCAGAGAAATAATACCGTTTTCATTATTAACGTACGCTACCATGTACCAAAAAGTGTTTTCCAAGGTTTTAAAAATTACTTTTACCTCCAAACAGCTCACCGTATCAATTTACCTGTACTAGAAGTAGGCAAAACAACTGGTTTGCTGCTCACAATTCTTCGAATTACTACACACCAAGGTCAGACAACGTAGTTTCCGAGAACAAGCTCTTCCAGTAATGTGCGTATTGCACACCAGGGTCAGACAACCTAGTTTCCGAGAACAAGCTCTTCCAGTAATGTGCGTATTGCACACCAGGGTCAGACAACCTAGTTTCCGAGAACAACCTCTTTCAGTAATGTGCGTATTGCACACCAGGGTCAGACAACCTAGTTTCCGAGAACAACCTCTTTCAGTAATGTGCGTATTGCACACCAGGGTCAGACAACCTAGTTTCCGAGAACAACCTCTTCCAGTAATGTGCGTATTGCACACCAGGGTCAGACAACCTAGTTTCCGAGAACAAGCTCTTCCAGTAATGTGCGTATTGCACACCAGGTTCAGACAACCTAGTTTCCGAGAACAACCTCTTTCAGTAATGTGCGTATTGCACACCAGGGTCAGACAACCTAGTTTCCGAGAACAACCTCTTTCAGTAATGTGCGTATTGCACACCAGGGTCAGACAACCTAGTTTCCGAGAACAAGCTCTTCCAGTAATGTGCGTATTGCACACCAGGGTCAGACAACCTAGTTTCCGAGAACAAGCTCTTCCAGTAATGTGCGTATTGCACACCAGGTTCAGACAACCTAGTTTCCGAGAACAAGCTCTTTCAGTAATGTGCGTATTGCACACCAGGGTCAGACAACCTAGTTTCCGAGAACAAGCTCTTTCAGTAATGTGCGTATTGCACACCAGGTTCAGACAACCTAGTTTCCGAGAACAAGCTCTTTCAGTAATGTGCGTATTGCACACCAGGGTCAGACAACCTAGTTTCCAAGAACAAGCTCTTTCAGTAACGTGCGTATTGCACACCAGGTTCAGACAACCAAGTTTCCGAGAACAAGCTCTTTCAGTAATGTGCGTATTGCACACCAGGTTCAGACAACCTAGTTTCCGAGTACAAGCTCTTTCAGTAATGTGCGTATTGCACACCAGGTTCAGACAACCTAGTTTCCGAGAACAAGCTCTTTCAGTAATGTGCGTATTGCACACCAGGGTCAGACAACCTAGTTTCCGAGAACAACCTCTTTCAGTAATGTGCGTATTGCACACCAGGGTCAGACAACCTAGTTTCCGAGAACAAGCTCTTTCAGTAATGTGCGTATTGCACACCAGGGTCAGACAACCTAGTTTCCGAGAACAAGCTCTTTCAGTAATGTGCGTATTGCACACCAGGGTCAGACAACCTAGTTTCCGAGAACAAGCTCTTTCAGTAATGTGCGTATTGCACACCAGGTTCAGACAACCTAGTTTCCGAGAACAAGCTCTTTCAGTAATGTGCGTATTGCACACCAGGGTCAGACAACCTAGTTTCCGAGAACAAGCTCTTCCAGTAATGCCAGGGTAAGACAACCTAGTTTCCGAGAACAAGCTCTTTCAGTAATGTGCGTATTGCACACCAGGGTCAGACAACCTAGTTTCCGAGAACAAGCTCTTCCAGTAATGTGCGTATGGCACACCAGGGTCAGACAACCTAGTTTCCGAGAACAAGCTCTTTCAGTAATGTGCGTATTGCACACCAGGTTCAGACAACCTAGTTTCCGAGAACAAGCTCTTTCAGTAATGTGCGTATTGCACACCAGGGTCAGACAACCTAGTTTCCGAGAACAACCTCTTTCAGTAATGTGCGTATTGCACACCAGGGTCAGACAACCTAGTTTCCGAGAACAAGCTCTTTCAGTAATGTGCGTATTGCACACCAGGGTCAGACAACCTAGTTTCCGAGAACAAGCTCTTCCAGTAATGTGCGTATTGCACACCAGGGTCAGACAACCTAGTTTCCGAGAACAAGCTCTTTCAGTAATGTGCGTATTGCACAGCAGGGTCAGACAACCTAGTTTCCGAGAACAAGCTCTTCCAGTAATGCCAGGGTAAGACAACCTAGTTTCCGAGAACAAGCTCTTCCAGTAATGTGCGTATTGCACACCAGGGTCAGACAACCTAGTTTCCGAGAACAAGCTCTTCCAGTAATGTGCGTATGGCACACCAGGGTCAGACAACCTAGCTTCCGAGAACAAGCTCTTCCAGTAATGTGCGTATTGCACACCAGGGTCAGACAACCTAGTTTCCGAGAACAAGCTCTTCCAGTAATGTGCGTATTGCACACCAGGGTCAGACAACCTAGTTTCCGAGAACAAGCTCTTCCAGTAATGCCAGGGTAAGACAACCTCGTTTCCGAGAACAAGCTCTTCCAGTAATGCCAGGGTAAGACAACCTAGTTTCCGAGAACAAGCTCTTCCAGTAATGCCAGGGTAAGACAACCTCGTTTCCGAGAACAAGCTCTTCTAGTAATGCCAGGGTAAGACAACCTCGTTTCCGAGAACAAGCTCTTCCAGTAATGCCAGGGTAAGACAACCTAGTTTCCGAGAACAAGCTCTTCCAGTAATGTGCATATTGCACTTTTCTTCCTGTTCTTCCCAATATTGCACATATGAACTGTTATGAAAGCCAAACACGTAGCTTCCGAGAAGCAGCTATTTCCTGTAATGCGGATACTTGACGTTCTCCCTGTTTGATCTCAGCGATCAATTAGGTTATGTTTATACGTTAGTGTGTTTGCATTCTAGTGCAAATTACACCAAAATAAATTAACTGATTGAAGCTATTAACTAGTTAATTACTGAAAAGGGTCCTCAATGACAAGAGGAATCCTATGTATACTGGGATTTAATGTAAGGATATTAAAATGTGTTATTTTTACTAAAAGTACTGAAAGGCATACGAAGATTATGATGCAAATTAAACCGCGGGAGTGTGGGATCTTCACTGCAAGTTAAGTGTGCTTGGACTGTTCCCTGGCCAGGAAGCAGCACAAGGTATATGGGACACACGTACAGTCTTGAGTGAATCAATTGCTTTAAACACATTAATCCTACATCTCCTACCTAACTTCTGCGATGTCGACGAAATCTTTTAAGCTCTTCCCTTTTTCCATTCTTTACTAAAGGTGGTTCCATAAGTGACTCGGTGAACCTGCAGTCCTTCCTGCCTTCTTCTCTTTGGAGACAAACTTTAGTAGCTCCGAAAAAGGGTGAAATAAAGCTCAGGAATAGAATTTGCTGTTTCAAACAAGATCCGAGAAAATAAGTTACACAGTTAAGTATAGACCTTTTTCAGCGTAATCCCAACGAATTACAATACACAACTATGTACATACGTAGATTTCTGAGGTGAAACTCCTGCGTTTATCAGCTAGGATATGTTTGTACTCCGTAAAGCTTCTTTCACATCGCATGGTGTTAATTGAACATACGTGAACATATTCAAATTGTCATTTGAATTGCTGTCCAGTGTTTTCACCAAACTGTCGAACACTGCATAGCGATTATTTTTTGGATTACACTATAGAATTTGTCTTTTACTTTTCTAGGAGAGGGTGCTTGGGGTAACTTGGTTGTTTTCGACACTTTCTTGATTAATTTAAATCCTCCGACATATGCTTTATTATTAGTGTCTTTCAAAATAGTACATCTTAATTCGTAATAACCTGAAAACATACATAGCACATATAACACTTTCTCCTACTCGAAAAATATCACGTCCGAATTTTTCAACTAAATCATTTATTATTGCTCTTCGTGAGCGAGTTCTTTTGGACATTGTCACGGCCAGGGTTGCCAAACCGTAGGATAATTATTGGGGCATACGATAATTTGAATGTTTGTACTCATGGTTGTCAACTCGTACGATAATTATGGGGGTGTACGATAATTCTAATGTGTGATAGTTCAATACCGGCGAAATATAATTTTCACTGATTTGTCACACCAGCGAAATGAAATTAATTATAAATAGCGACACCACTTTTGCCCTCATGATCTGTCTCCACCCCTCTAAGGTAACCGTTTCATATCCTTCTAATCCTCGTACCCTTTATTCTCTTATTGCCAGTGTGTCCAGAAGGCACAGTTCAGAAAATTGATGATCAATGGAGAAACCCTGAATAAGTGATATTCCGTGTGAAATAAAGAACATGCCTGAACCTGACAGTTTCTGGAGTGCTGTTAAACACATGTCACCTTGGTGGAAATACTGATTTCAAAGAACTGGCGGGGTTTGCATTATCAGTGATTTCGTTGCCCCACAGAAACACTTCTTGTGAAAGAGTTTTTTCTAAACTAGGTTTAATAAAAACCAAAATTAGGAACAGACTGGCGCTAGATACGGTAAATGGACTTATTTGGTCATCTCAGCTTATGAAATAATGTGGTGGGTCCGAAAATCTGCATGCCACCGAGATGTTAAAGTTTATCTCAACAACAAATTTCTATAGTGCTGCAACAGTTGAGGAAGATGATGAACTTTCAGATGAATAGTGCGAGAAACTTGGGTACTAAAGTTGTAATACTAACTGAGGTCATCAATAAATGTAAGTGGACACCATAAACATCAATACTATTACATTTTCATAAGTGTTATGCTGATATATTAATTTTTGTAGCATATACTTTATGATGAACGATAATTTTGAATCCAAATCTATAATTTTGAGTGACCGGTACGATAATTTTACTTTTAAAAGCTGACAACCCTGGTCACGTCTGAACACACTCGGAATGGTGTAGTTCCGATGCACGGAACTGTACGGCGGGAAGAGGGGATGAGACGTACGTCACACACTACGCTGTCCGCATAGTCAACTCTAATTGCCGTATTATGGCCCGCACTCTCGCGGTCTAATAATTATATACCGGGTGTAAGTTACCGTTTCAGCCATACCAGGGATTCCACATGATGGGTGCAACAAATATATCCAATACAATTACTGTCAATGAAGAACCGTTTCGACGAAAAAAAGAATATATGACAAATATTTGTAGACATCTCACTTTTTGACGAATGGCTTATTATTTCACTAACTCTCCCACAAACATTGTGCGAACAATGCTGTAATGCATTTCTAACTTAAGTCGAATGAATTTAGTCACAATTTAATGCTGCCAAGTCTCTCATTGAAATTAAACTTTGCGTGATATTTTAACATTACATTATTACTAAATTCATTAGAATTAAGGTAGAAATGCATGACAGAATTGTTCGCACAATGTTTGCTCAACAGTCAGTAAAATACCCATTCGTCAAGAAGCTAGATGACTCCAAATATTTGACACATTTTTTTCTGGTGAACCGGTACTTTATGAACAATAATTGTATTTAACATGTTTGTTACTCTCATAATGTGGAATCCCTAGCTAACGTATGACCACCCGGTATATATTTAAATAAAATGTCACTGAAAATACGACACAGGTAGCTGTTGAGATCATTAAGAATTAAGAACTAGCCCGTAAACATCTCAGTTGGGGATACGGTTTCCTATGACGGCAAGGTGGCTTACGATTACACCCCCGGGTTCGTTAAAATCTCTGGGTAATCTATAATATTTGATAATGCTAATGCGTTTTGTCCACAAAGGACTGCAGTTTTGTAAGTAGATCTTGAATATTTTGGAAGTTATAAGCTAGCTTGTAAGATTTTCTAGGGACTAGGAACGAGAAAGTTTTGCCCAGACTTATTAAATGCTGCAATTTGCTTCAGTTGGTTAGAAATGAGAAGCTACCCTGTCTCTAATAGCTGTCTTGTACTAAAGTATGAAAATGTACGTTTATGTTTTGACAGATCGAATACTTCATATTTGAAAACTGGTGCTTGAAATAAGAGTAAGGGTAGTTTTTAGACAGTTGAAGCCTATACCTTTTCCGGGCTCTATGTCACAAGTATTGAAAGTTTTGTTCAGCATGGTTGTTGTCCTTAGAATGCCTATTCCAATTATTTCTCTTCTCTCTCTCTCTCTCTCTCTCTCTCTCTCTCTCTCTCTCTCTCTCTCTCTCTCTTTCACGCACGCACACGAACACATACATTTTCATAGAAATGTTTATACTCTTGTATACCAAATTACAAATGACATTAATGCAGCCAATATGCAATAACAACCGAAGTGTCGTGTAGTGTTGAAGGATGTCAATAAATGGGGCAGAGATCGATAGTAAGCGATTGCTTGCCCTACTTTACAATTTACTCTCTCTGTCAAAAATAACAAAGGAGCTGTAATATTTGCAAAATTAAGTCCACTTGTTATAATTTACATTCTGACATAAAACGCAACAGCCCAGTATAGCTATTTTTTTCGCACATTATTTTCTTCTAAAGCTTTTGCACGAAAATACAGTTCTTCTTCACTGACGCTTACATAGTTTACACTTTAGTGTTATTATAACTCACAACCTTTTCTTATCTTAACCTTGACATACTCGGGTTTCTTTACTTTCTCTGTCTCTCAAACTGCTGACTTTGACAATACAATCACTCGACACTCTAACTGCTTCACGATCTTTCTTGCAATGCGACCGTACACACGTAGCTGACCCCCCCCCACACACACACACGCACACACACGCACACTAAAAATAGACTCCTGTCTCTAACTTCTGCTGTTCGTTGCCTCACCTCTAGTTTAAGGTCTAAGGGTGCTCAACTACGTGGTCATCAGCGTTTGTCTCGTCTCCTTATATAACGAGGATGACTTAACAAGAACCTTTCTGGAATTTCACTTTTCTAGAATCTATACAAATACGCCAACCGCTGGACACTTCTCGAAGAATCTCGGGAACCCCTTTGACGTGCCGTGCTCATTGTTGTCATGTGTTCACAAACAGTCGCGGGAGGCTGCCTGACCTTGAGCGTCTTTGATGCACGTGCCGCCTGTAGTGTGAGGCACCCGTGCCCTGACTGTCCTTTGTTGTGCGCTGCGGCCGCCGCCATAATATAAAATGGAGAAGCTTATTCTGAACTACACGTAAGATATAACAACAATAACACTACACTACGCATGAGAAGAAAGAAAGGAAGGTAAAAGAGAAATTCAATTTGCTTGCAGTTATTTCTAGGTTTGCTACACTAGAATTTTAATCACACCTCAGATAAACGTCCGTTTCCCTCCTTCTACCATTGCAGCAGTTCAACATATATCTTGCGTATAAATAATCATCTCACTCGGCACCCTACTTAATCTTTCTACATAACATGGCGCTTGCTTTTTGTTCAAGGACTCAACAATAATTAAAGTAGCCTTCCTTTTCCAGCCTAGGGCTTCATTTCTAAATTGATTTTCCGTGCAAAGGCTGGAGAGGCTAGTTAAGTGGGTGGGCGTATATTGATACGAGTTGAAGGTAACCCGGGTGTTTCGTGCCTCGATGAGCTTATTAGCATGAGATTAATTGTCTTGGTTTACAATTCGGTTTCAGAAACTCGCCGCGTGTTCCAATTAAGCCGGGCATAACAATCACGGTTTGCATTCTCTATCCTAAATCTATCAGACGTGACCTCTTCCTACTCGCTAAAACAAGATAAGGGAGATCCATGTGTTAGATGATCCTCCAGACACACAATCAGGAAATGGATGTCGACAGAAGAGACAAATTTCTGTTCACATGAACCGTGCTCTGGGAAAAGATAAACACCAAACTCCAACAGGGCTGTAAGTTTATATCGTGGAAAGTGGTGACAGTGTAATTAGCCAAGATGAAAGTTGGGTGGAAATAAGTAGGCGCGCCAAATTTCAGCGCTTTAATGCCCATTTGTCTTCATTGTTTTAATTAGAATCTGTGGCACGGCATTAAATTAAAAACTAATTTTTGAAAATATCACCGAGAGCGAAAATATTCCCAAATGAGAATCGAAATACGCCAATTACTAGGCAAATGAGCAGGGAATGCCTAGTACTTATGGGCTATGGCAAAGATCGGCTCGGGCAGTTGGAGAGATAAACGGAGATAAGTAGACGCGTGAGCGCTCTTGCGCAGCTTAAACATCAGAAGCGCAATCAACAAATAAACTGAATCTTCTGTATGTTTCACTGCACCAAATAATCTGTGTAAATTTTCATTGTCTGTACTTGACTACCCAACTAGTAAGCCGTTCGGAAAAGGAAGCTGTGTCTTGCTTATGTGTTACTCCACTACGTCAAGAAGAAAATGAAATTACAGTGAAAATTTGAACTAGATCTCATTGGTGAAGTTAATTAACTATATAACTGTGAAAATTCAGTGAAGCGACCGTGAAACCTTTGGGAAAAAAATAATTATTTTCTTGTTTAACGACGCTGTCAATTGCCAGGATCACATCAGCGTCGCCGGTGTGCCGGAATTTTGTCCCGCAGGAGTTCTTTTACATGCCAGTAAATCTACTGACATGGAGCTGTCGTTTTTAAGCATACTTAAAAACCATCGGCCTGGGCCGGGTTTGAACCCGCGACCTTGGGATCCGTAGGCCAGCGTCTAACCAACAGCCACCCAGACCGACGTGAAGCCTTTGAGAGGTAACCGGTAAGCTTTAAGCTAGATTGCATTGTTATAATGACAGAATTAAGCAAAGTGACAGTGAGGACTTAGTGAAATGACAGTGTAAAGTTGAACTTAATCACATTAGCTAACGCAAACTTAATGAAGTGACAGTATCGTCCAAATGAAGCGACAGTGAAGAGTTGAATTAGATCACATTAGCTAAGTGAGAGTGAAAACTTAGCGAAGCTAAAGTGAAACCTAAGTGAAGTGTCAGGTGACAGTGAAGCGACACTGAAGCGACAGTGAAAAGTTGAATTAGATCACATTAGCTAAGTGAGAGTGAAAACTTTGTTAAGCTAAAGTGTCAGGCGACAGTGAAGCGACACTGAAGCGACAGTGAAAAGCTGAATTAGATCACATTAGCTAAGTGAGAGTGAAAACTTAGTTAAGCTAAAATGTCAGGCGACAGTGAAGCGACACTGAAGCGACAGTGAAAAGTTTAATTAGATAACATTAGCTAAGTGAGAGAAAAATCTAGAGAAGTAAAAGTGAAACCTAAGTGAAGTGGCAGGTGACAGTGAAGCGACACTGAAGCGACAGTGAAAAGTTTAATTAGATAACACTGGCTAAGTGAGAGAAAAATCTAGAGAAGTAAAAGTGAAACCTAAGTTAAGTGGCAGGTGACAGTGAAGCGACACTGAAGCGACAGTGAAAAGTTTAATTAGATAACACTGGCTAAGTGAGAGGAAAATCTAGAGAAGTAAAAGTGAAACCTAAGTGAAGTGGCAGGTGACAATGAAGCGACACTGAAGCGACAGTGAAAAGTTTAATTAGATAACATTAGCTAAGTGAGAGAAAAATCCAGAGATGTAAAAGTTAAACCTGGGTGAAGTGTCAGGCGACAGTAAAGCGACACTGAAGCGACAGTGAAAAGTTGAATTAGATAACACTAGCTAAATGAGAGAAAAATCTAGTGAAGTAAAAGTGAAACCTATGTGAAGTGTCAGGCGACACTGAAGCGACAGTGAAAAGTTGAATTAGATAACATTAGCTAAGTGAGAGAAAAGATTAGAGAAGTAATAGTGAAACCTGAGTGAAGTGTCAGGCGACAGTGAAGCGACAGTGAAAAGTTAAACTAGATCACATCAGCTAAGTGAGAGCGAGAACTTAGTGAAGTAAAAGTGAAGCCTAAGCAAAGCGTGAAGCGACAGTGAAGCGACAGTGAAGCGACACTGAAGCGACAGGAAGCGACATTGAAAGTTGAACTAGACCACATTAGCTAAGTGAGAATGGAAACTTAGTGAAGCAAAAGTGAAACTTAGTTGAAGTGAATATGGGAAGTTAATGAAGCGACAGAGAAATGCTGCACCAGATCGCATTAGTGAACTTATGGAACTTCAAAACTGTGCAAAGTTACAATACACAATCCACTAAAATTAAACATTTTTAAGTTTATAAAGTTGAAAACCTCACTATACTGAAAGCCCTTTCTTGGCTCTTGATTATTCCGGAAGTTCATTAAACACTGTTCGGGAACCGAACCGTGGAAATTTACATACCGATCGATAAGTAAGGCTTTAGTAAAAGAAGATTGTAATGAAATACTTCGATGGGATGTCATTAAAATGTGACACGTATTAATTAATTCAAACGAAGATGGCGACATTGATTACTCCATTAATTAGAGAAACAGACTGATTTTCCATATAAAAAGTGCGTGTTTTGCTTATGTGCTTTAATTAAAATTATTTCTCCATCCCATATCCCGTGTTACAGTGCTTCTGGTGGTACATGCAGGCTATGTGGATAATCATACTTAATATACCTATATTCCCAGGAGTTATGCATCACATATGCTAGAATCAAATAAAATGCATCACGGTGTTCCTGGAATCAGCCGTAGTTCCTGCATTACAGAGAGGCGCCAATGGCAATCGGGAAGCTCAAAGGCATATCAAACGCAATAGCACATTTACTGTCACTTGGACAGAGAGACGACGCTGATTCCGATCGCTGCCACATATGATCTACTTTTTGTGCACCAGCTTATGGGCAATCTACTGAAGTGCACCACAGTTACATCACAGCAAGCAAACCTGGGCAACAGTATCCGAAAACGACAGCCAGTAATAATAATAATAATAATAATAATAATAATAATAATAATAATAATAATAATAATAATAATAATAATAATAATAATAATAATAATAATAATAATAATAATAATAATAATAATAATAATAATAATAATAATAATAATAATAATAATAATAATAATAATAATAATAATAATAATAATAATAATAATAATAATAATAATAATAATAATAATAATAATAATAATAATAATAATAATAATAATAATAATAATAATAATAATAATAATAATAATAATAATAATAATAATAATAATAATAATAATAATAATAATAATAATAATAATAATAATAATAATAATAATAATAATAATAATAATAATAATAATAATAATAATAATAATAATAATAATAATAATAATAATAATAATAATAATAATAATAATAATAATAATAATAATAATAATAATAATAATAATAATATTAATAATAATAATAATAATAATAATAATATTAATAATAATAATAATAATAATAATAATAATAATAATAATAATAATAATAATAATAATAATAATAATAATAATAATAATAATAATAATAATAATAATAATAATAATAATAATAATAATAATAATAATAATAATAATAATAATAATAATAATAATAATAATAATAATAATAATAATAATAATAATAATAATAATAATAATAATAATAATAATAATAATAATAATAATAATAATAATAATAATAATAATAATAATAACAATAACAATAACAATAACAATAACAATAACAATAACAATAACAATAACAATAACAATAACAATAACAACAATAACAATAAAATAACAACAATAACAATAAAATAACAACAATAACAATAAAATAACAACAACAATAATAATAATAATAATAATAATAATAATAATAATAATAATAATAATAATAATAATAATAATAATAATAATAATAATAATAATAATAATAATAATAATAATAATAATAATAATAATAATAATAATAATAATAATAATAATAATAATAATAATAATAATAATAATAATAATAATAATAATAATAATAATAATAATAATAATAATAATAATAATAATAATAATAATAATAATAATAATAATAATAATAATAATAATAATAATAATAATAATAATAATAATAATAATAATAATAATAATAATAATAATAATAATAATAATAATAATAATAATAATAATAATAATAATAATAATAATAATAATAATAATAATAATAATAATAATAATAATAATAATAATAATAATAATAATAATAATAATAATAATAATAATAATAATAATAATAATAATAATAATAATAATAATAATAATAATAATAATAATAATAATAATAATAATAATAATAATAATAATAATAATAATAATAATAATAATAAACAATAACAATATCAGACATACCACGCAGAGTTCCTCCGCTGGCCACAAATAAACAAAAGTAATACGATCTGCCTTGAGTATTACATGCTGAGTTAATTTCTTTTTTTTTCGCCTCTCTTTAGCTGAGTACCCTCCCTTTATGCACGACTTTCACCCCCTAGGGCTTACAAGCCAGTGTCTAGGGTCAGTCGCCTGTGGGCCGGACAGAGTGAAGACCTGGAAGCGGGTGGTCAGCCAAGTACCAGATATGATAGTGATAAAGAGGATGATCTGAAATCCAGGCGAAATGGATGATTGGAAAGGTGATAATGGAGCAATTGGCGGAACGAGTGGCGAGGGAAACCGGAGCACCAGGGTCCTTGGGATCGAACCCGGGCGACCTAGGTGGTAGGCGAACGCTCTAACTGCTCGGCCATGGCGCCCCAAGTTAATTTCTCGATTCCGTAAATGCCGATCCAAGTACATAAACAAGTGCAACCTCTACACATTAGTGTAGTCCAGATACTGAAGTTGGGACTTGAAGTGTAAATAAATACACTATATGTTATATATTCGATTGATAGATTTATTTGTACATTCATTTTCATATATATACTTCACAAATGGTACGTCTTTAATTTCTCTTTAATCTATATAGAAATAAAAGTCTTTGCCGTTTCTTTCCCTTTGACATCTATTAGCAGGCTTCCAGGCCTTTCTTCTTCTCGAGAGGTCTCCTAAATTCCTAGCTCCCCTCTTCTCTTTTTCTTCCCCCTTTCTTTCTACTTTTCTATTCCTTTTTCTCTTATCTTTCTTTGGAAATCTTCCATACCTTTATTTTTCTTGTCTATGTTTCCTGTCAGCATTCTTTTCTCTTTCTTTTTGTGCCATTTTTCTTTTCTCAATCTAAAATGTTATAGACTGTCATGTAATGTTCTGTGCTTTCTCGTCTCCCACATGGTTCATATATCCCTTTTTCTGCTGCTCTTAAACTCTTTAGGTATATGGCACCTGTTCTCATCCATTCCATAACCTCCCTTTCTCCTTTATTGTCTTGGTCTACATATTTTACCTAACCCAGTGCATTTTTATTTCTCTATAACATGTGAGTGATTTTTTGTTCTCCAAACTATCCCGTCCCTCTTGTTTACCTGTGTCCTCCACTCTGGTCCTCACCTTCTTGGTTTCCTTTCCCTTTTCTCCATATTTCCCCCAGCTCTATTTTCTCCATTTTGGTTCTGCCCCTGCCTAGCATCTGCTTTTATTTTTCATGCCTCTTTGTTGCATCATGCTCCTCTTTAATATATCATCATGCATTTTTATACATATGTACCAGAGTTTGAGCATTCTTTCCACCACTATACTGTTTCTGCTTGCTTTTCGGGCGGAAAAATTCCTAGTGGGCCCAAGTTGTACATAAAGAGCACAGAGAAGTGTCTTACGGTCTGAGTAAATTTAAGCGGTCTTTCTAACCCACTATAGAAAGGGACGCTGAGAACATAGCAATTAAAGAGTGTCCATAAATAGAAACTCAATTTAATTTGCAACCGAGTGTAGTACGATCTAACATCTGATCTTGCTTCACATAGCTCCTCAGGTGGTGGACATTAATGATACATAAATAAGGGGAGGCATCTGTGAAAATGACAAAAATCCACAATTTTTGTCACAATGATGTGAAAATTTGTATGTATGTGTGCCAAAGCATAACTAGAAGGTTTACTAAATTTCACTTTTCTATGTAAGATAATTATTAAAAAAAAATTTATAGGTTTTTTTTTTTTTTTTTGCTGCAATTTTAGGGTAGTATAGCAAACGCTTCTTATAAAATATTATTTGTTCTAGGTAAACTAAACTCTGGCCATATGTTCCCCTAGATTATGTCTACAAAATTGGTATTTGTATTTGGCTATGTCAAACAGTTTTGGAGAAAAAAAAATATTGAATACCTCAATGTCCATTTTTTTTCAAATTATTAATAATTTTCAAAATAAAAATTCGATAACAATTAAACTACTCCGTCTAAAGCATTTAAAATACCAAGTTTTATGAAGTAACTATCTAAGAGCATGTGTAAAATTTAAAAGAAATATATTAAGAACTGTATGAGAAGATGCATTTTGAAGATTGAAAAATGTGAAAAAATAGAAAGCAGAGAAAAATGACTTTAAAGTTTTAAGTATATGAAAACATACATACGCCATGGGCATTTAAATCATGGCGTAACGGCCTTTTAAATGTTTATGAGGAGTAAACAACGGTAGATTCTGAAAGTACAAGGTACAGACATAATGTTAAGACAAAAAACGAAAAATCGCATTTTTCGTCATTTTTGTCCAAATTTCACCGATGCCTCCGCTTAAGTTGTAATTCGGGTACCTCGGCGGCATTTGTCTGTGATAAAGCCTAAGGAAAAAACGGCAAAAAGTCACACAAAGGGAGGGCGGTTCTAGCAGGGTTTGAACCGAAGACCTCTCGTTCACGGCTGTGTACCTTAATGATCTAAGCTGCTAATTCAAAAAGGCCTAAAAAGTAAACAGTTTTGTCCTAACCAAAACCCATGGTGCATGTACCCAACTAGGAGATATGATTTCAGCTGGGACTTCTAAATAAGTATATTCGAATATGTTTTCATGAATTATGGCAATTGATGCTTCATAGCAGGGCATCTCTGTCACTGAATTAATAACGCTTTACAAATTAAAGATTATAATGAATATTAAGTATGGAAATTAACCGAAATTCTGCACAAGCAAGCAGGCAGCATAAATTATTTTAGCACATGCATACAGATATATGCAAAATAATGCTTTAATCTCTATATTGCAAATAAACAAGTCTCTAAGTATGATTTGCTGTTCGAGGGAATATTTTGTGCTTTAGTCATGCAATACACTAAAATTAGTGTATCCGCTATTAAATAAATACCGTAGTTTAGGCAATTTGAAAACGTAATGCTTAATATCCTTAGCCACATTTATTTCAAAATTATTCATATGCTTCCACCAAATGTTTAAAGCAATCTATCGGTGAAAATTAAAAAATTCACAGTTTTCTTCTGATTGCTTTGATTTTTTTCCCACACACTTAGAACATAAATTGTATACACAAAATTTCAATGTAATATGTCAAACCATTTTTAAATATGCTCATATGAAATAAACCTTGGACCCTACAGTTTACTGTATCCCTCATAAACTTTTAATTTAAGTACAGTATATAAATACAAAGAAATTTTCATACCAAAATTGCTTAGATTTAATTAGTTTAAGAGAACAGATGTTTTGTATACTATTTGTCAATATTTTCAAGTTTTTCAGTATGAGTTATGAAAAATATTTAATTTCAGCTCAATTATTTAATATTCTTAACTAGCACACGACAAATTTTAATACCTTAATCTCTGAAGGTCTCCTGAAAATTTCAAGCTAATAAGTTATAAACTAGGGTCCAAGGAGCATTTTGAACAGTAAAATGTGCTGAAAAGAAAAAGAATTTTAAAGTTTAACAGTATGTCTTTGTTCTTTACCTAAATCTAATCAACTTTAAATTCCCCAGCACCATAGCGGGACTCTGTTACTTTCTTCATGGCCTCAGTAGCATTTCTTGAGAACTTCAAGTTTGCTTGGCTGTTTCTTAATATGAAAACTTTCCTTTCACCTTCGCATTGTTCACAAAATGTAGAAATTTGCTGTTCTTAGCTTACCTCTACACCATGCAGTTTCGCAAGTTTATACACAAAATTCATAAAATATCTGCTTGTTATGGCTCTACTATAGACTAACGAATAACTTAAAACGTATTAACTACCTAAACAATGTGTAATATATAACGAGAACACAGAAATAGCCTGGCAAGATTATAAAATTACAGAACACTGACTGCATTTCTCTGTTAGGAAGCAAAACAGACCAGATTGGCGATATTTCAGCTCAAATATTCGAATTCTTTTCAGCACAACTAACTTATAACCTTTCCTTTTTTTAATTAACGTCCTCCAACATTATATCATATCTTTCTGGAGTAAAATTCCATGCAAGAGACGAAAATCAAAGCCAGTGAAAAGGAAAAATGCCTTTCAAACACTTACACGCATTAACACATTTGAATGCCGTCCTGGGGCTTTAAAACTGGCTGATATTGATAAAACTAAAGTGTACCGTTAAAGTACAAAGTATCAGATTAATAAGAAATTCAGAAAGTAAGAATAAAAATGTTCGGCAATTTTCACAAAATTTCAGCTATACATTGTCTTAAAATAAACACATAAATCATTTACGTTTGTTTTTACACAAGAAATAGGCACTCTCATTTCCGTTTAAGATATGAATGCTTATTTCGGCTCACGATGGACAGAATTCGTGTGTTCAACCCGTGAACACAAAAACAGTTTTAATTAATTTTATTGCAGTATTTCCGTGTATGGACAGAAACATGCATCAATGCTTAGATGAACATGGAACAGTGCATTTCGAAGGATTAGGTATTGGTGCAATAAGTACCTATTTGCAGTAAAACCAGAAGGTGCAGAATAATTTGTCCATGATTCAGAGCACTTTATTTGTAAACTTCTGACGTAAACTGTGACCTTAGGACGTAGGCGTTTGTTTAGTAATAACGAGGGAAGTTTTAAGAAGCTTTTAGCGAATACTTAACTTTTGACAGTTAGTAATGAAGTGAGGGAGCAGATCTGGTCAGATCTGGTGGTGACGGGCACAGCGCAGCGTTGCACCTAACGCCTCCAAATTGGGCTTACTGATAGTGTTCCCTTTCAATATGAACATGAGCAGGCAAACCTATGCCAGAAGATATAGAATGTCCACTTTATGGGGCACTCTTTACAGCCTTCTCGTTTAAGCAGTTATCAAAGCAAGGTTTTCAAGAAATTTCAGGCTGTGAATGTTAACAATAAGGCGTTAGGATCCAAATCTGAAAGTTCGTTTCTATCACGCCACTGATCTGGGGGATATATGTCAATTACTTATCACAAATACCTACAAAGATTACTCAAATTATATGTTACATTTTCAATAATGCACACTCACACCCACCCACCGCCCCCCCCCACACACACACACTTACAAAACACACACATATACACACACACACACACACACACACACACGTTAGGGATATGAGTGCGCATATTTTGCGTGAAGGCAGATTCAAAAAGGTTCAGTAACAAACTGACTATCGAGTAAAGTAAAGCAGATAGTTGAAGATAATTGAATACATTGCATCCATAGTATGGCAACAGAGTAGAGCTGAACAGGTTAATGTTTTGTTCAGGAATAGGGCTTCCGCTGCTATGCAAGTCCTCACATATACAACGAGTCAAAGTCCAAACTAAGCGAGTCTCGAAAACTGGTTTTGCCACGTGTCCCTGTGTTTGTTATTAGCTACTGGAAGTAGCAAAGGTAGAGTTGGTTTTACTTCAAGCTTTCCGAGCAGCACTCAGGCAGGTAGTTTTTAGTGTTTACATTTCTAACTTTCTATGCTACGCACACGCTAGTGTTACTAAGCTTATGTTCACGACTTTATTCAGATAGACACGTGGAATCCAATTATTTAATATTTTGTGGCTAAACATTAATTAAAAAAAAAAAACAAAACAAAAAACCCTATGACACTTCTTTTGAACCTCAAAATATGTATGCTACTTGTAGAAGTAAATTATAAAGAAGTGGTGACATATTGGCAATAAAGCTTTTCAACTTTTTAAAATTTATTTACTTAAACTTGCCCTATAAAGCAAAATGGTAGAGGAACTTATGTTTCAGCTTAACGTGAAGAAGTCATTGTTAAAGTTTAGGCATTTATACCATATTTCATTCCCGAGTTACTTGTTATTTGTCAAACGAAGATAAGATAAAACTGAAAAATGCTTTACTCGCCTAACGAGTACGTTATAGAGAAATTAATGCACACCTCAGTGTTAATTTCCTCCCAAAGAAATAGATTTATCTAGCAATAACTACGTTTTGCCAAGGAAGAACGTGCTTGCAAAGTTTGGCATGCAATTGCGAAAAAAGATGCAACCTGCCTTGTGTTCCCTTGTACCGTTCTTAACGATTGTCAGTAATTTCTGTCCTACAGAACTCATAAGTCACGCAAGCTCTGTAACTTCACACGTAATCTATTTTGCTGGTTCAGTCTTATGAGAAGTGTGTAGTCTGTCACCTTTGGTACTTTCTGTATAAAGGATTTATTGCTTGCTTTGATAACAAATGCCTACTTTATCATATTTGGAAAAGAGAAGTCAGAGATGAGTCTTAGTAAATTTTACTGCACAGTTAGGATATTAAGTATTGTGGCTTGTGGTTGAAATAAATACAGAGTTATATCAGTTACGAGGCTTGCAGTTTCATTCCGCTGGTATTTTAAAGCACAGCATAAAAAATCAAAGTGGATTATGTGACACCGGCCGATGGCAGCAGCGGCAATGGCAACACAACAAAGGCTTGGGGTCGGGCTGCCTCACACCGTGCATCAAAGACGTTCAAGTTCAGGCTGCCGCTCGCGAACACGTAACAACAATCAGAGCGGACATCAAAGGGGTTTTCGAGATTATTCGAGAAGTTTCCGGCAGCTGGCGCATTTGTAGAATGTCCAGAAAGGTGAGTTTCGAGGTCCGTGTTACGCCATCCTCATATATAAGGAGGCGAGGCAACGAGAGCTAGGAATCAGCCAGTAATTTGTGTGTGTGTGTGTGTGTGTGTGTGTGTGTGTGTGTGTGTCAGCTACGTTTTATGGTCACGAAGAAAGGAATATAGCGAGGCAGTTAAGGAGTGTCCAGTGATTGTGTCGTCCAAGTCAGCTGCTTGAGAGAGAAAGTGAAGAAAGACAGAAAGGAGTGAGTCAAGGTTACGAGAAACAAACAGTTGTGAGTTTTAATATCACCAAGTTCTGATGACCGTGTTAACTTCGGTGAAACAGACCTGTGTTGTTTTGATTCAGGTTTTAAGAGGAAAATAATTGGAACTTTGTCATTTTGTCACAATAATTTAAGTGTATAATTTAAAACATTTTTAGTGCAATGACCCAATATTTCACAGAACCTAAGCTGCCAATCCACGAGGCTCAAGCACATTGTACCTTCCAAGGTGTTCTCGCTTTGTGCTGCATAGGAACTTGTGGCATACGATGTTTAACAAGATATTATAAAGGAAAATCATTGGTCCCAACTACGACATGTAATATACTACAATTATATAGCGAACCGAGTCAAATCCTAATTAAGGAACAAGCTTGCACTAAATTCTAACGCGACCGTAACCTCTACTGTCTACCTTCTACACAAAGACAAGTCTTTGAGAGACTGAAATGTAGATGAAATACCGACATTGATAACAGACTTAGTGGTTATTGTGCAGAACCACTGAATAAGGAATTTGTAAATGATTTAGTACCTCACAACACAGTGTTTCGCTTTCTGCTACCTTGGAAAGTTACATTTCATGTTGAAGGCACATTTCAAATCGCCATTCTGACGACAATATTAATCGTTATACAGTATATTAGGAGCTTAAGTAGTAACTGAGGACGGTGCAATCAACAATATTGCTTTAATATTTGCTTCATTTCCAAATTATAATTTTACTAATTAAGCGTAGTATGTTTTCAGGTTGGCTGGTAGGCAGAGAAGGCATGACGATCTCGTGACAACGAATGGTGTACCGGAAGTACCTGGTCAGTACATCGCCTAGTTCACGCCTCGAGGTGGAAAGAAAATAGATGGTGTATACCAGCGATGTCCAACGTTTGCGAAAGAGGGGAATTTGGGTTTACCTCTCCACTATAGTGGGCTTTGAATCTCCTTAACCCCTAGCCCTGCATTGTGTTGCAGTGCCGGTTTGGTTACATGCACGATTTATGAAAGCACTTTCAAATCTTATGCGATAAACTTACGTTTAAGAACTCTATCAATATTTGGCGACAAATTCGAAATGCACAGCCCTAAAAGATGCACCAAGTGATACTCTCGTAACTTATTGCGGCGTAGAATTGTAACATAGTTCAATTTGGAGAAACTCTGTTCGGAAATATATGTGCAGCTATACTCACTCTTGTACACACTATTCTTCCAAAAGTTTATTTCTCTATCTACTTCATTTTAATTGCCATAAGCATTTTCAGATACTATCTTATTGCTAATCTTCTTGTAAGTGCAAGGGGAATATGGGAATATAGTAGGCTTTAAGCGATAGTGAAATACTTTAATAGTTGGTTGCTTTACGATGCCTGTGAAATTTGGTTCTATTTGCAAGGTCAAGACATAAAACGAGTAAACATTCTTGTTGAGGAATGTAGAAATACTGGCAAATTCAAATAATACATAATATCTTGGAGGTGAAGTCCTGAAAGTTAAAATATAATAAATAGTTAATTTTGAGAATAATATAAGAAAGCAAATTGCCCCCCGTGATAGGGTTTATTTGACAATAATGAGTTCTGAGAAAGCAGACAGACATCAGTACTGCCGAATATTAATGAAGATTGATTTAAAAATTGGTAACATCTGTTGAGTTTAATACGCATTATCCTCCTCTCTTTCTTTCTTTATCTTTATCTGACACTCCCTAGGAGTTACAAGTCAATGTCTAGGGTCAGATGCCTGACGGAGAGCATAAAAACCTACGGACCAGACAGATTGAAGTATGAGAGGTATGAGAGTGAGGAAGAGGAACAAATGAAATGCAGGCTAAATGAATGAATGGACATGTGATGGAGCAATTGGTGGAATGGGTGACGGGGGAAATCGGAGAACCCGGAGAAAACCCGTGAAGACGCCGCTTCGTCCACAACAAATACCCACATGTGGGACACTGGGATCAAACCCGGGCCGCTTGTCCACGGCACCGCCCCAGGCATTATGCCATTGAGTGAAAATTCTAATACTAGCGTTGGCAGCCATCTGTATCTGTTTGTCTTTTCTGCTGCACATTCTTTTTTGTTTCCTTACTTCGTCACTATTTCATGTCTTTCTTCTCAACATGGTTGCTGCTTTATCTTCTTGTGTTCCGAGATTTTGCTCGTAGAGATTTCTTTCTATTTTTCGTTCTATTCTCTGAATAAAAAGCTACCTGTTTTTGACTACACCAAAATCCTAAAGGCCGATGGTA
This sequence comes from Tenodera sinensis, assembly GCA_030765045.1. Classification (NCBI taxonomy): domain Eukaryota; kingdom Metazoa; phylum Arthropoda; class Insecta; order Mantodea; family Mantidae; genus Tenodera; species Tenodera sinensis. Next base: position 38,176,987 of record CM060964.1, on the reverse strand, counting down.
ACAAAGATGCACTAGAGTAAGGTTTTTATCCAGGCTGTCTTGGACTAAGGTTGCTTGCAATCCTTTGGCTTATCCAGATCCGCCTTTACTTGAATTAAGTCGCTACAGAAGCTGCCTTGGGAACTGTAATCTGCCGTACAACAACAAAACTACAAAACTGTAATAATACGGCTTTGGGAAGAAAAAAAAAAGTAGCGTTTTGTATTCGTTTTGAAGCACATGTGTGTATTTAGCTCCTCTTTTTTGTATGTTCAAATGCACAAGAATTCGAGAATTAAAGATAATGAGCCTGACAAGTGCCGCGCAGAAATAAAGTGCTTCTATGCTGACACGCAGTACATACAATACTCTGCAGAGAAAGCGCACGTGGGATAGAGGAAGAGCTTGGAAATAATTACCAATTAAATAGGGGTGTGATGGAGTTTGCTAATTAACGTTGCTACATACACGGAAGGAATAAACCGACCCGCGTTACGAAACAATGGAACCAACATGAAGAAAAATAATGTCAGTTGCAGAGTTGAATTAAAAGTAGCGAATACGTGGTGGGGTTGCAAGGTTCACTCCACTTCAGCAACTTTGATCGCTTATTACCCAGGTTCATGTTCACCAATGTAGCACTTGAACGCATCGAAACAGCAATCCTCAACATCTGGTCTTGTTTTAAATCTTCGTCCAACCTGTTCCTGCTGGTCTAAATCTAGCTATTCCTTGTTTATTGCCTAAATACAGTAAAACCTACCAAAAGCGGAACGCAATTGTTCCAGTAATATTTTTCCGTTTTCACAGGTTTCCGTCTTACAAAGGGTTGTACATATTTTAATAAAACAGATTGCAAAAAATATAATCGTATACAATTAAACTGAAGCAGTAATTTTAAATAAAATTCTGTAAACAAAAAGTAGGCTCAATTGTATGTTTTGTTGTATTTTAAACTGACGTGTCATACATAACTGGAGTTTCTCCATTAGTTTCTGTTCCCCCACATATCCGTCAAAGTGCACTGTCGTAACTTCTTCACAAGAGAACGCTCTAAGATCCTGCATCAGCTCCAGGAGTTCTAGAACATTCTTGGAAGCTGCAAATTCCTGAAGGTCACTCACAACAGATAACGCCTCCCTAAAAGTGCATATTTCTGGCTCCCTTTCGTTGGCTTCGTCGTCATCATCGTCGCCCATTCCTTCCATGACTTCACAAAAGTTCTGTCAAGTTCTGTGATATCTGCTGCACTTTGAATGTCTTCAGTCATGGCAAGTTCGTTATCAAAGCACATAACTATGTACTAAGCACAATGAAAGTCTAGGTTATTTATGCAAACGGTTCCAGAAAAAACAACTCAGTTTCCGCTTTAGGCAGTTTTCCGGCTTAGGGTGTTATTTAACATAGGAAATAGCTCCGTTCGGAGATTCATTTTCTGGTTGTCCAGGTCTCCAGTATATAGGGGGTCCGCTTTAGTCAGGTTTTACTGTATATGGAAGTGTTCTAAGCATTTTACAAACTGTTAGATTACGTGAAGTAACAGATGTAAAGCGGACTATGACTGTGATCAGGGAAAGAAGGAGCACCTCGCACCTCGACCCAACGCGGATCCTTTGTGCTTACCACCCCCAAGAGGAACGGGTGAGGTGAGGGAACCGCAGGGACGTCGGCCCACAGAGACGCGCATAGGTCCCTAATGGTTCCAAAATTTACGACCTGGTCACACCAGCGGGTTACTCAGAGTAAGCTTCCCCCTGGCGGAACCGAGGAGGAATTGACCCACCTGAGGTGGATCAGGCGGAGGGCCCGACTGCACGCAAGGCAAAGTGCTACCTGTTTAAAGTGCCCGAATGTGCGCGGTGGTCATTTTTGGGATAGGTCAACTGCGCGTGGTAGTCATTCATGCATTTTCCTTCCCAATTTTTTGGACTTAGGACTCTCTATGAACTTTGGCCTATTTGCCATTCATAGGTATGGTTAAAAATGCAGCTGTATAATATACATGCCCGTATTAGAACGCATTTGTCAACAAGTTAGAACACGGACTTCAATTGTGTGAGTAGTAGTGTCATTCAAATAAATACAGGACTCACATGCTTCACAGTGCACCTCTACAATACTACTCGCTGTATTTATCTTTCTCTGCAAAATTTATATCCATCTATAACAATCGAACATTGCCCCTTTGAGGGGCTCTAATGACCTAGCTGTCGACGGGCCCTTAAACCCTACTCACTCACTCACTCACTCACTCACTCACCCACTCACTCACTCACTCACTCACTTGTCGCCTTTGACTTTTCATAACTTGCAGAGAAGCGCTGGTATCCATTGCTCTTTAGAAACACACACGATGAATACATCATTTTATAAACAGCACGCCATCTCGGAATAACCACACCTATATCCACAACTATTCTCGAAACCAATGACTAACATTATTTACTAGTGGTGACACACTTCTGTTACTTACACGAGAGAGACTCGCAAGCATTTGAGTATTTGTGGTATACCCGCTCGCGCGCCGTTGATCTGTTTAACCTTGACAAGCTCGCGCGCAGTAAATCTGTTCACAATTCAGTTGCTCACGCGCAATTAGGATAAATTTAACACTTTCGCGCGCAGTCGGTACCCACCCGGATTAGGGTAGGCTCCCTTCTGGCAGGGTCGAAGAGAAATTTCAAATGAGTAAGCTTCTGAGCTGTTTCTCTAACGCTGACTGCTCGTAAGTGCACCAGAAATATGAAACGACAATCAAAGTAGTAGAGAGTTAGGGAAAGGTAATTCGTGTTGGAAAAGAAATCATCCCAGCATTTGCCTCGACAACCACTGTAGAATACAAAAAAAACCATTGTCACACTATTTGGCACCATGAAACGAACCAAGGACTTCCCGAATTCGAGCTTCCACAGTAGTGCGGAGCCACTTCGCTCGGTTGTACCAGCTATTCCGAGTATATCGTAGTAAAAAGCCTTCTTCCACTAACTACTGAATTATGCATGTCAGGTACGCAGATTACTTATCAGTTATTTTATGTTTATCTAAGTGTTCTTCATACTGACTAGCTCACTTCAGGTAGCGTGTCACCCAACAACAGCGACATTGCTTACGTGGATATCCTTCACACTCTCGATAGAGATGTACACGTCAGGTGCGCAGTTTACTCTTTATCTGGCATGTCACCTTGCTCAATACACAATGCACCTTCCCCGATAGTGATGACGGCCGCTGGAAAGCAAAAGTTCTTTCTCGTCACATTTGTCTCCCCTACCATTTCCTGGTATCCTGGTCTCTTTTGATGCACTAATTAGAGAAGAAAACATGTCAGCAGTTCACATTCAATCACACAATAGGGAGGGTTAGGCGCCAAGAGGTGTGTAGCACGTGAGATATCGACGTTAGCATAGCGATGAAAGCGAGAGCTACCAAACATTGGTGCTATATTAACACATACGTAATGATCGCCATCGACAGCAGTAATTTCAACCTGACGGAGCTTCTTCCGAGATCAAGTAAGCTATACCACATCACTTCGCCAATTAGCTCTAGCTGAACATTAGTTGTTATAGGCCTAGTGTCTATTTCCATTTCCATTCCTCTAGTTATTGTACAGAGTAATTGTTCTATATAAGCTCACCCGGCAAAAAATTAGTCACCCTAGTGCGCACACGCAGATGAATCGTTAATCTCTTACCGATGGCGCAGTGATTAGATCATGTGATAAAAGCGCGCACTAACTCTACATAAGGCAGTAGCGATCAGTGGGACATTTGTATTTCAAGCGGACAGTGTACATAAACATGGGTAAATGTTTGGTCATGTTTGGTCGTGCCCATGGCGATACAATATGCGAACTTGCTGGATTTGCAGGGGTTTGGTGGCGGACTGTTCGACGTGTCTACAAACAATGATGTAATACACATGACTACGAAACACGATGTCAGAATTGTAGTCGGAATAAATATCGACGACCGGTGACGTGTTTCACGTCTTATGAATGAAAATAATTTACAAACGCGACAGAAGTTGCCCCAGTCAATGGATGCAGGCACACTCCAAAATGTTAGCTAGAGAACATCTCGACAAAAACTGCATGCAAGGCACATTTGGAGTCGGTCACCTGGCAAGAGGTCATGGCTCACCCAAACACATAAAGCTGCGCGTCTTCAATGAACTAGAAATCATCGAATGTGGACAATAGCTGACTGGCGCGTTGTGATGTAGTCTGGCGAATCACGTGTTTGCCCTTATTCAAATGACGTACGTCGTCGAGTGTACTGAGGCATTTAAGCACATGAAGCATTTAATTCTGAATGTGTGAAAGGTCAGATTGAAGCCGGAGGTGAGTCTTTGATGTTGCCTGGGTGTTTTTCTTATCATAGATTGGACCCGCTCATTGAGCTGATAGCTAACATGGACCAGCATTCTTGTTTAAACATTCTGAAATATGTTTTGCCTTTCAGTCAACATCTGCTTGAAAATTGTGCTATCGATACCTCTATTTTTCAATATGACAAACAGTAAAAGTTATCGGGCTGGAAGAATATGCGATTGGTTTGAAGAAGACTCACCCACCCCATTACATCTTGATTGGCCTGCAAAATCACGCGACGTGAACCCTATAGAAAATTCATGAAACATAATGCAGCGGCGGGTAAAACATCAGCATCCCCACAATTTGGTAGAATTTCGCGAAAGGATCGACAGCGAATGACTCAACCTGAACGCGACGTAACTGCGCAATACTGTGAACTCAATTCCTAACCGAGTACAGGCGGTTATCAGGTCCAGAGGCGGAGTTACATGCTGTTAAAATATGCTTATGATTTCTGGAAGGGTGATTTTTTTTTTTTTCCAGCGAGCTTATTTTAGACATATTTAAGACATTCAGCCAAACACGCAACATGAACTTGCGTTCTCTTATTTGACGTATAACGCTCCTTTTCCTGGGACAACTCATTACAAAAGGCTAAACCGCAATTAATTCCTGGTTATTTTTGCTGAATTAAAGTATCAAAGCCTAATATAAATATAATGCCTGTTCGTTATAATGTTATTGTATTTATGTTCAGTTGTTTTTTTTTTTTTTTTGTTTTTGTTTTTTTAGTTAATGGTGCATATAATTAGCTATTTTTTCTCTTCTTGTCAATATGACAAAACAAAGCAATAGAGCACTTAATACAGTTTTATTGAGCATTTTAATTAGTATCAAAATTGATTGAGCATTTAAGTGAATTACGGTGTTTCTTTAAAACTCTTTAAACCGTTATTACTTTTACAGTGAATGGAAATGACTATTGCTATATACACAACATGTGCACTTGAACTAATTGCTTTGAAAAGCGGAGGGCCATTAGCTAACTGAATGCTTTAACAACAGTTAAGCGCTTTCTACCTTTACAACTGGTCTTTACAACAGCAGTATTCTAATTGCGTACATTTTGTCACATGCTGCGCAATGACATACTTCAAAAGATTATCATCTGGCTCCCACGCCTAGATGCAAACATGGCATCCCTATTCCTCAGTAGCTAGGTTGCAGCAGTTGTAGCATAGCAGGCACAACAGTCTACATTACTTCCCAAAAGGGCTTGACATGTCCATTTTCATCTGACCCCATGCCTACACGCAAATATGACATTACTATTACTCAGATGCTGGGATGCAATATTTGTAGAATAAGAAGTAATGTACTGTTTACTTGACTTCGAAAAAAGCACGCGACATGTACAGTGAAACATACTGATGTTTCTAGTTTCTTAGTGTTTTGCTTTATTTAATGTTGGCAGAATCGCCTTATTATCCCAGTTCTGCACCAACCTTAGTTGATCCCATCTATTATTGGTTTCAATTCAACTCCGATGCAAACACTTTTGCCTGTGAACAGTCCTCGGGATAAGCATAAGGAAAGGTAGTGCGAAAGTATTTCAATTGGTATTGTTTATCCTCATATACACTCACGCATACAATGAGAAAAAGATCTCAATTCACCCCTGGAGCAGCTGGCAGAAAATTCTTCGAAAAACGAAATGGCAGACGGAGTTAAGTTTGACGCACGTATTTCTTCGACATGAGTAGGTATGCTGAAACCTACAGTTGTACCAATGGTAGGATGCCCATTCTTGTGCAGGGGTCAGAGGTTCTCGAGAGTGGACATTACTGCGTAGCAGCAACACGCAGCTTTCCTATGGACACATAATGAAGCTCGGCAAGTAAATATGTGGCTCCGGTTCCATTATTGTGTAGTTCTTCACTCGTTTTACTATGGCATGGCTGTGATACAGACAAGTTAGTTTGTCTTGTTGGCGTTTGGAGAGTACTAAGTGTACACAAGTACGAGAATTTTATATTCATAGACAGCATTTTCTACTGAATGAACTACTACTTTTTTACATCAATTAGAACTGCTGTGGAATTATATTGGCTGCATACTTCAAACCGGCCACTACGCATGCGATGTAAAGAACCTCTGATAGCATATGCCGAAAAGAGAAGATGTTTCCCAAATGTTTACACTAAGTGCACTACTGTTGACTATGAGCAGGACAAATGTTATTTTGAACACAAACTTTGTACATCCGAAGGAGCGCTTTCAGCGATTGCCAAATAGGCCACCAATCTAGTGCTCAGTACCCTACCCTAGTCACCCTGTACGTATACATTGGGGTAATTACCTAGTCGTTGTGTGTGAATTGGACTAGAGGTTTACCCGGGCCGAGACTTTGAGGACCGGCCCAAGCTAATAAGTAGGTTGTAGTTTGCTGTCCTCCAGAGCGGCTTCTTGTCACAGTCTTCAAAGTTAATCTTGACGATTCCACTTTTGCGAGTCAATCTACATATTCTTTGCGCGTCTTTGAAACTAATTATAATTCATAGAGTGAGATAATCACATCTCGAAGCCAGCCGAGAGGTATGAGCCGAGTCCACACGCACTCTACATTCTGCTTCCGTATTTATTGGAGATTTGAGCGAAACTCCAAAGGTCACTTCTTTGTGAAATTTCGGTCCCTAATTTACAACAAATTGAATTAAGGTTGAATAAAAGAAAAAAAGGACGAATTAACATAACCAGTAACACCGAGTGACATGCATCTGCGGTATTATGTGAGACGCGTATTTGGGAGGTCGTGGGTTCGATTCGCCGGGCATCCCCCGAATTTCCCGTCACACTATTTCATTTCACCTTCATTTCAGTCCGGTCTTTCAAGGTCGGAAGTGTTGGCAATGGGCAAGTTTGGTGCCGGTGTGTAGGGACTTGCGAACGATAACCGTTGCTCTCGGCGGATGGGTGGCGTTCTAGTCGCCTGGCCTGCTGAGAGGGGGACGGCTGTCGGAACCTATGAGGCCGTTGGCTGGTTGGCGAACCCTGGTGTCGAGATGAATGGATAGCACCGTTAGGGACCCTCACGCCTGCTTGTACTGCTCACCCGGGTTCCAGTACGGCCGTAGCGTACTCTCATTTCATCGCTAGCTCCCAGGCTGCGACATACAATAGCCTAAATAGTTGGCTCAGTGTGGAATCCCATATGTCTATACTGTGCCTCTGCATAAGCTGCAGGAAATTGTTTCTACTATTCTTAATTAACTTAAGTAACACCAAAGCAAATTTATGTTCCTCTAAGGAATACAAGCAGCATAATATTGCCTCTGTTAATACCTCTTCACGGATACATCCAATATACATGCAAATCAATGTCAAACAGGGTAATAAGGTGAGAACATACACAACCTAAGGGACTGTTCCATAAAGGAAGGTAACAACGGGTCTAAGAACAATAAATCCAGTTTGTACAGGAGAAGCACTAAGATATAACAGCATATCTTTAAAACAATGACATTTTCATGGCACTAGGATGTTTACTGCGAAAGATGAAACTGTGCTATTGAAATTACAAATCACCTATATATTTTTAAGAGCACGTTCTATTAGGTTTTATTAAATTTAAGTTCAAATTATGTTCGTTTGATCATAATCCCACTCTAAAGTTATTTCTACTTTTATTGAATAAACGTGACATTATGGACATACCTTTTATAAGATGAATGATAACAAATGGTGATCTAATAAAGCCATGGTCGTTTGGCTCATTGCGCCCCCCCCCCCTTCCACATACACACAATTTCACAATTTCCCCGGTCGGAGGGCGCCATGTTTCGGTAATTGGATTTGGACTTCTACGGAATAACAATTGTTCCATATTATTTAATAAAGTATTCGAAATGCAGCTCGCAATACACATCCACATATTTTCCACTTTTTCCATAGAGTTTTAATAAGCCATGAATGGGAATTCATGTCAGTTTTCATTAAACATTAATGTGCTTTTTGACAACCTGGAATATGCTAGAATATTTCTCTGCATTTTCGAACCTGTTGTTGCGAATATGATGAATTGAAACCAATGTACCATCTTCCATTTTAAGTTCATATGAATCGCAACCAGTGTTTTTAATGAATTTTATTGCTGTATTATATAAATTCATTCAATATAACGAAGAAAACTAATTGGCCATAGGAAACGAAGAAAAACTTCTGCTCGCATTTTAGCCTACGGAGAATATAACACATTTGTGTTTTATTGCCAAGGAACTTAAAATAGCTTAAAGTATACACTACTCTGCAGCAAATTGGGATATTTACCAAACAAACTACAAAGAGTGCTTATTTAGAAAATGAAACCACAGGTGATTGTAATTGTGAGTGAGTTTTGGTGTTTGAGGGCCCATCGACAATTGGGTCATTAGGGCACGTGATTTAAATCAAAAGTTTAGAAAAATAAAACACCAAGTAACATTACGCAGTCATAAGGACAGTATCAGCAGCGGTCAACCGCGTTGGGGCGGGTTTCCTCCGGGTTCTCCGGTTTCCCCCGCCATCTCATTCCACCGATGCTCCATATTCATCCTATGTATTATTAGTGCTACCGCCTGCGGTGCCGTAGTAGTAAAAGCGGGCATTAAACACTACCAAAAAATGTCTACCGCATTTTCTGTGTGATTTTTAGCTATCATTACTGGTTTTCGTCTTTAATTTCATATGAATGTATAATTGTTTATTAAAAACCTTAGACTGTATTCTTTTTACATCACTTATGTAATTATAGTGCGTTTTATTCATGTTAAAGAAACTTAATTCTAAGAAATCTTAATCCTAACCAACAGACATAAGGCGATTGACTGAACCGAATAAAGTGCTTATCCAGCAGTACATATTAGGGTGCTGTTTTAATGTGAAGTTTAGAATAAATTATCATAAAACTCAACATAAATCATAATTAACTCGATATAAATGACGACTGACTTCACTGCCGCCTCATCTGTCGGCCTAAAAGAGATGATATCTAATTATTTTAAAACACTAGGTCCCTCTATTTCACCGTATTATTCAAATATCAGCTTTAACTAACCTAGAAGCTCGGTTAGTCATAAAACGGAATTGTATATTCATTAATTACATTCACACTTCCTAAGATTCTAAAACACCCTTAGAACAATAATAGCTCAAATAGTGGGAGGTGACCCCAAAGTCATACGAGTCCTCGAGTCATGTCAGGAACTGCGTACTAGTTCCCTAGCTGATTGCTGTAACTTCAAATACCAACTAGACGCACAGTGTTTCCAACAGCCAAATACACAGTTAAGTAGCCATCCTTACGTAGAACCATTCTCTCCTAACTATCCATTGTCTTTCTCTTGTCTCGCCTCCATTCCTCCATGTTCTTAGAGGTCGCCCTCGTTTGTCTTCTTGGTGGCATCCATTCAAAAGCAATCTTTGGGAACCTATGTTTATCCATATGCATCTCATGCCCATGCCATATTAACTCTTTCATTGAAATATTATTTAGCATAACTTGTTCAAAATCCGTTTTCTTTCACATTTTCTCGAGCCAAATTTTATCTCCTGTACCTATACCAGGTGAATCATTTGCTCCTATATTTTTTTAGAATTTATGCAACCCACTAATAAAACCTGATGTGTTTCACTCACATGACTTTCCCTACTCTTGGACTGTATCATTCGTACAAACTATTCCTATATCTTCTTCGTCTTATTCGAGATAAACATTTACAGAAATTATCTTATCGTTTATCTTCTTGTAGGTACAAGAAGGACGTGGGGATACAGTAGACTTTGAGCGATAGTCGAATCTTCTAATACTCTCAGATTCCGTTCTCTTTGCAATATGTCCAAAAAATAATAACGATGTTCCATTTGACAGAAGCATAAGTTCTCCAAAACTTACACAATAACAGAGAATATCTTCGAAATGCTTCAGTCTACAAGAAAACTTATTCAGACATAAATTGTCTGTCTTAGCAAGGTCTACATTTTTGTACAGTAAGATTTGGTCTATCCCTTGCGGTTTACCAGTTACGCAAGTCATCGGGAGTAAATAGGACTACATGAGCTATAGCCGGAAAATTCAAAATATACCTTTCAATTACCATAAAAATATCTTAAATATATGGCATTTTAATCAAAATCGTTTGAGCCATTTTCAAGAAAATCAAAATTTTCGAAAAAAATTTTAAAGGGTAGTTTAGGGTAGAGCGATTTTCTTCAAAATCTTCTTGTCGTATCCTTGAAAGACATTAAACTTAAATACCAACTTTGGTTTTTAACCGACTGTTTGTCTTTGAGCTATGGTGTCCACAGATTGACACAGACACACACACACACACACACACACACACACACACACACACACACACACACACACACACACACACACACGCACGCACACACGCACGCACACACACACACACCTTTTTCTAAAAATGCGTTATTTGGACTCATCCAGCCTCAAGACATATTTCCGGTGAAATCTCGACATCAAAATTTTGAGTGGAATACAATACTTCCTCTACTTTACGATACGTAGTAGAAAAAATAAAAGTGTGCATTTAGTTTATCTTGTCGGTACACTCCACACTTCTAATAGGGCATGGAGAGAAGGCGGCTGATTATTTTAGTCGATTTTAAGGGGCAAAAGGTATTCGCGATATAAATCCATTCCAAAACCATAATGGCCTTACACTGAGAATCCCAATAGACGTCTGCACTGCCTATTAACGCTTCTAGAGTATACGTTCCACACACACCATCCTGACACTCCTGTTCAATGAACACCTGTCGTAAGATGCCCAATTTTAAAACGAATGAAAACAAAATGATGAATTTGTGCCAAAGGATACTGATAGGTTATGACCAATTAAACACACGGCTATTGCAATCACATCAACGAATGTTAAATAGTTTAATAATTCAATGTTGACATAAATCACAACACTTGCTAGTTTATATAGCTAGCGTAACAGTTTGAACCATGTTTATTAACGAAGATAAATCTCTAATAGAATCTTAAACTATCACTAACGACATGTAACACACTAGCAAAATTAGGAAGCGATGGCTAGTACCCGCATACCTCAACTAGCATTTCGGTTCTAAACACTAGTCTTTAGAGTGTTGTGATGATCAACCAGAATTATTATGTTTCGTTCGCTGAAGTTCTGAGGAGACTTGTCCGAATCCACGGTAATGGATCAGTTTTTTCATCCCTCATTTCACTCTTTTGACTAATGATAAGCTATTACAAAAAAAATTACAAACAAATTACATTACACATGAAAATGCAGTTTGAGCACTTAATCAAGTACTAAACTAATAAAAGATAGTCATAGTTTATCCTTTGGCAGCCTATTAGTGTTACCAAGCGGAAGCTATTTCCATCCTAAAGTCTCTGGAACATTTACAGACCTCCACGGATTACGCCAACCACAGCACCAAAGTGGCTATATTTACAGACAGCAAAACCAACCTTGACTCACTTAGAAACACCATACATTCCCCTATCGTAAAATAAGGAACAAACTCCACCAGCTAACTGGCTGATAGACTTCGGATGGGTAAATCGCACGTAGGGATAAAAGGAAATGGGCAAGCGGACGCCTTGCCAAAGAAGTAGCTTAAGACAGCGATCTACCCATAATATACAATAAAGTACCTATAACATCAATACCTCCGAACTGAAGAGAACAACTCAAGAAAAATGGCAAGGATATTGGGAGAACTCAAAAAAGGGGCTGCGAATCATTCTTTCCAAGTATAGAACAGAGATTAAAACTCAACATTCCTATAGTATCAGCAATTACAGCAACAGTAACTGGCCATGGTATAACAGAAGCTTACCTCCACAGGTTCAAAATAATCGACGACTCAACGTGTATCTGCAAACTAGGAGAACAGACAATAGATCACCTGATATATGACTGCAAACTATTAGAAGGAGAACGCAAAATTCTCAAGCAAGAAGCAGTCTGAGCTGGAGAGAGATGGCCAACTACCGACAACACACTAATAACGAAATGCGTCAAGGAATTCTACAGATTTGTGAAATCAATAGACTTTGATCAACTAAAATAGCACAATGATTAAGAAAATAACATAAATTATAAAATGTAAATTTAATTTTTCCATGAAATCTTGTAAACATGCAATAGTTATATTTTAGAGAATACGATTAACTTCACCTGGATTCTAGTCCTCACTACCATAGCAGCACCACTATGTATTCAAAACAATCACCTGATACAACAGAAACTAAAAACTAAAATAAAACTAAAACACGTAATATTATTATGTAATGGAGCATGTTGTTATACAATAAATATATAAAAAAGCCTATTAGTGTTCAGACCGCCTCAGTAGTGCAGTTGGTAGCGCGCTTGTCTCTGGCGCGGAGGACCCGGGTTTGATCTCCGGTACCAGCATAAGGATTTTATCCCCCCCTCTGGGAGGTCTGGCACGGGGTGCACTCAACCTCGTTAGGTCCCGGGGGGACCAATTGAGGAGCTACTTGATGGAGAAGTAGCGGGCCAGGAGGGCTCGGGGCGCTGACCACGTCCCACCCTCCAGTACTGTACCCCACCAATGACGAGGGGGGGACGCAGCGGCTGGGCGGCAGGCCTTGGCCCTTCATGCGCTGCTGCGCTATGGGTTCTATTAGCGTTCATGGACATCAGAATAGAATTAACTGTATTTGACACAATAAAAAGCAAATTCTTGCTTGACATGTCGAACGATGTTCTCAAGTAAAATTACAATCTGCGGGTTGCATAGATACGGAAATGCACAGTCAACTGATTAACCTGGTACATTCAAGCCAATAATCAGTTTCGACCAGAAAAAGTTGTAGATATTTTTTAATCGCCATTTGTGAAACAAATCAAGTGTGACATTTAACAATAGAGTTGCAACTTGTTCTATTCGTTTTCCTTGTAACTGTATCCCATACTATACTGAACGTACTAATACACAAATTAATTCCATGCTCGCATTTCTCAAGAATAATAAGCAAGTGGGCCTCCTAGGGTAGAAGACCGCCTCAGCAAGGAGTGAGAGAATGGAGGATATATTTTCTTCAGGAGAGAAAAAATAAATATCTACAGCAGCCGTGGCATACTGCCAGAGTAATTTGGTTTGAAACTTTAATTATGCTGTGCCTGTTTAGCGGCTCTAAGCCGTGAATTTCACTGGAGACCTAGATCCCTGCGCAGGACAAAAAGAAGGTGTAGGAAATAAAGACTTCCGGAATTTGCATCAAGAATTCACAACTATCCACTTATCTAACTTTGCAGTCTAAGACCTTACCAGATTTCTACTCAATATTCATTACTCTTTTCTTAAGTACCACAACACAAACTCCAATTGTTTCTTCTTTTTCCCCCTCTGGTTTCTAGTTTTGTTTTCCCAGTCATTTCCACGAATTAAGGTTCTTTCTTCCATTTTAATCTTCTCCTTTGCATTCCTTTCTTCACATGAATCTAGATATGTTTTGTATATCTTTTATGAACTTTTATAGACGTTGTCACCTACTGTAATTTCATTACTTTTGTTGAGGTTATTATTAGTTGATAATTGGTATAATATTAACCTTACGAGTAGGAAAGATACTGACGGGCTCCGGGGTTGAAACCAGGCTTATTTACCTATACCCCCAAGGAGGCACCCCCGGGAGGAAGGATGAGGTGAGAGAAGACATCCGGCGGCCCAGACTAACGGCACAGATAGTGACAGAGGTCCTTATCGTTTCTCAAGTTTGACGACACTTCGAAGTCTAGGTCTTCCGGGGCCAACTCATGCGAACCTCGGCGCCCCCTTTTCTACCCGGATCCTACGCGCAACGAGGGACGGAAAGAGTTCCTGAACGCATATCATCCCTACCAAGCTGCACCTAACGCCTTCGCATACACTTGCGACCCTGAAAGAACCGATTATTAATGAAACGAAATGGAGGGACAGCACATTCCAGGGATGCAATTATATTTCACAGCATTCGCCTAGTAACCCCAGGAAACCCCGAAAAAACCCATGGTTCAGAAATGTCGGCCACAGGAATCGAACGTAAGGTCTCCCGAATGCGAGCCTCACACGTTACCGCTCGGTATGCTAACCTTAGCATTTCATTTAATATTCACGCTCTTAGCCAGTGTGCCATTGTTGCCAGCATGTCCTGAACGTTTTCAATTATCGCCGTTTCTTTCCGTGTAATAATACAGTATTAGCCACTTAGCACAATAAAGTGCAGGGTAAATGGCCAACTACAAAAGCTCTTGCATTATGACTGGTAAATCGATCACTTTATTGTTAACTCATCGCTTTGTTCATTAATGCGATGCATTTATTGTTTTCTATTTCCCACGTGAGCGAAAACATAGTACTGACCTAAAAAGGCTAGACACATGCAGCAAAGCCTGTTTTACAATAATGTGTAACGGAGTCAATAATTGCAATCAATTGCTCTTTCACCCTAGCCGTGTCTAGGACCAAGATTGGAAAGTTACAATCAGAGTGAAAAGTTGAATGCCAAAATACGGGAATGAAGTTACATTTTTCAGTCGATTCTACCTTTCCGGAGTCGGTAATACTTACAAACCAACCTGGGAGTGTAAATCGCATTCACGGAGAAACTACTTGCAAGTAGTTTTCCATAAAAATAAATAGTAGCGAAAGAGAGCAAAATTAAAGAAATAACGCTTACAGTTTATATTTCATCAAGTGTATACTAGAATCTATAGTGCTATTCAAATGGGAAGAGTTCTGATCTGGAGCCAATGAGATACGTTTACATGCACAGCGTTGCAAGCTCATTACCCCCCTCAACAAAGGAAGAGCGGGGCCAAGCTGCTTCGTGCCGGCGAGCGGGCAAAGACGTTCAAGGCTAGGCTGCCATACGGGACTGCTGTGTGTACCTCAGTTAACAATCAAGAGGGCAGAAACAAAATGTGTGTAGAGGACGTTATCGAGACTTGTAGCTGCGTAATTTACGGTGCTTGTGTTTGTAGAAGTCGAGAAAGGTCAGTGTGACCTCATCTCAGCATAAAAGGAGGCCAGAGAAGAACAGAGTGAGTGAGTTTTAGAGCTGAATTACGGACATGAGTCGGCCAGAGAGCGTGAGGCAACTGCGTGTGTGTGTGGTCGTAAGAAGATTCAGAGAGCGTCGCTAGTAATTGTAACGTCTCAATTAGTGTATGAGAGTCAGAGAAAGTGAAGAAAGACACTAAAATGACTGAGCAAGGTTATGAAAAGTAGAAATTGTAAGTTATGATAGCCCGAAAGACTGTAGACTGTGTTAACGACGAGAATAAAACTATGTATTTGTGGCAAAATTTTAGAAGACAAAGTGGCAGAAAAGTAACCGGAATGGATTTTTGTCATTTTGTAACACTGATGTCAGGAATAGGATTAGTTGAGTCGCAGTTTTGTTACAATTATATAGCCATTCCGAAATAAATATAATTTTCAAATCTAATTTAACCAATAATACCACGTACTACGCCCATTATTTACTTCGATTTGTTACTTTGCCAAATATCCACAAGCTTTGATTTTAAACAATGTCACGACTTACCCTTAATACTTATAATATGGTATCGCTTTGCAAGTTAATACAAAGAAATCAACTTTCTCTACAACACTGGAAGAACAGGAGTGAATGGTTTTTACTTTGTGTGTTACGTTTATGAGGCGCTCGTTTACCTCAGGACTTATAATAGAGAAAAAGCTGATGTGTTTCACTCAAGTAGCTCCTTCTAATCCTGTACTAACCATTCTTACAAACTATTGTTCCTATATCTTCGTCGTGTTAGTTGAGATAAACATTTGTAGAAATTATCTTATTGCCTATTTCCTTGTAGGTGCAAGGGGAATATGGGAATACAGTAGGCTTTGAGCGATAGTCATACCTTTTAAAGCTTTCAAATTCCATTCTCTTTGCACGGCTAACATATACAAAATGAGTAACGATGTTCCATTTGACAGAAGTATAAGATCTCCAAAACTCACAAATTACGAGGAATATCTCCAAAATCGTTCATTGTAAAAAATTGTGTAAATTGTGTATTTTAGCAAGATCTACATTTTTATAGTAAGATTTGATCTATATCTTATGGTTTACCAGTTATGCAAAAGTGATCTAGAGAGAGTAGGACTACATGGGCTGCAGCCAGAAAATTCAACGTATATATTTCATTTGCCATAAGAATATCTGAAAAATACAGCACTTTAATAAAAATCGTTACAGCCATTTTCAAGAAAATCAAAATTTTCGAAAAATCTTCCGTGTAAAGGGTAGTTTAGAGTGGAGAAATTTTCTTCAAAATCTTTGTGTCAATCCTTCAAGGATATTAAACTTAAATTCTAACTTTAGTTTTTTACCAACTTTTCGTTTTTCAGTTATTCTGTCCAGACTGACAGACACTTAGACAGACACACACACGCACCTTTTTCTAAAAATGCTTGTTTTTTCGATTCAGGCGACCTCAAAACGTATCTTTCCGGTGAAATCTGGACATCAAATTTATGGGTGAAATACTGTACTTCCTCTACTTTACTATACGTAGTAGAAAAAGTATAAAAACTTAGGTTTACAATCTCTTTCATAGTATCAGGTAGTTTGATACTATTTAGAAAAGTCATCTTCTGTTTAAAAACAGAATAAGGGATCTAGATGCTAAGGCTATCCAGTTAGACTCCATGCCTCCTGAACCCAGAAGAAAACAAGTTGTTATTTCCAAATCGGAAGCAGCTGGTGAATATATCCACATTTTTCAGCACAATTTTTATTTAATAAACATAGATATTAACATCAAGAGACGTTAATCTTGAAATTTACGTGAGAGTACTTAGTTTGAGGAGCTATTCTATATCTGAGCTATCAAAATAAGTACTTCGAAAGAAGAGAGAAGTCAATCTCCCTATCCCTTGAGTCCTGGGGATGCAAACGGTTGATTACGAGGCTCTTCGGGATGTAAAGGTTTAAAGTAATTTGAAAAGAAGGCAAACAAGCAGCGATAGCCTCACTACACTCAACTTGATTGAAGTTCTAACATCCTTCTTCCGCAAACCTATAGGATTATTTTTATTTTATTTTCCAGTTTCCTTAGTCCCTTTTCATGTTTCTCCAAAGTGTTTCTCTTCATTATTTATGAATCTTTGCAAGAATAAGAGCTGACTGAAGCTTTTCTGCTTCATATGCCCACAGTAATAAAACTAAAATCAAGACACCATATTGCTGCCATTTTGATATTAACCTTCGATATGATATGCAAGGTTTTTGTTGCTTCTTTGGTTGCAGACACTGATATAAATTTTCGTTAAGGAAAACTCAGCAAATTCAATACTGTGTTACGCATTTATAATTATCGCCTTTTATAAGAAGCGAATGTAACAAAATATTGAGACGCAGCTATCGGCCACAGTTATGGGTGGATAACTACGCCGAATTGACCTACCAACTGACCGACTGACTGGCCAGGTCATACGCGTTTTCCCCCAGAATAAGCACCATAACCGCTATCAAGAGATAATAGAAATCCTCTGGTAGCTTCCCTTTCCCCGCCTCTCGAACATTTTAGAACTGTATGGAAAACTCCAGCTGCTATACAGCCAAGGATTCTCACGAGTGTGTGAGTTAGTGGGCGAGTTGGTGAGTGCGTTCTAAATGTAATTATTGATGACAATATGAATAAGATAATGAAACCCAAAATATCCTTAAATGCAAAATAGGTTGGAAGGGATTTTATCAATATTTCTTTAGAGTGCAAGTGAATTATTAGATCCTCAAGGGCGGTATACACATCGAAGCAAAACAGTTATTTTAAATACTTCCTTACATGTTTCTACATAGTTGTCATGTTCGTTTAAATATTTGTCATAACGTTCCACAAACTTTGTACGCTGACGTCATAGAAATCTGCCGCCTACGAGGATAACCAATCGTTGGATAACAAGTGGAAGCTGTCGATCGCCGATCTTCAAGGAACTTTTTCCTCCACGGCATCCGTGATCATTGATGGCTGATCGCGGTTCATTATGGACGTTGTCCCATCCGGCCTTAAAACTCTTACCCATCTACGCGTTTGTTGTCACTCATCGCATTGACAGTTCACTGATCTGTCGATGAATGTCCCCTGCTGACACATTCCTAGCTGTCAGAAGCCGAATCACAGACTGTATTTCACAGTCGGTGGGTCCATAGATCGCTTTAAACCTGTCGAACCGACACTATGAACAGCACACTGCATCACTATGTTCGCAAATTGCGTCGTTTTACGCGCAAGACAAGCCGGTGCGCATGCGCGTTTGAATGTTTGGGTGCAACTTGATGAGCCACGGTGATTGGGATGTTACCTTCCAAATTAACCTCGTACACGTGATAAGAGTTGTAAGATATTATAAGTGTCTTGTGTTCGACTTTGCAATGAGTAGACCTACCAAAGAAGGGCTGCCTGATGCCTATTTCCTTACGCGGCTACATCGTGAAGAAAAGAGTAATGCCAGGAAAACTTGCACTAGCTCATATCAATGAAGTGACATGAAAACTGGACCAAGTTATACCAGCAAGATCAAAGCAAAGTCACAACAGAGGTGTGTTTATATATAGGTACACAGACCAACAAAAGGTATATTAGCTTATAAAGTTGTCTTAAAGCGAGTATTTTCACTACAGGAATAGGGAATGAGACTGGACCAGGGAAATACTGCCAAAACGAGACAAGGTTCTTACACTCAGCATTCTTGATAATTGATTTTCGTTAGTATCCCAAACTGTGGAAAATACTTCGATTGTCGAATGCTTAACACTGTTTATTCTTAAAATTCATTTCCATTTTCAGGTTCTTTGCTTTGTGATCTCATCATTGAACTATCAGTAGTTTCAATGCCCGGGGCATTGGAGCTCTTTTATACTATTATTAACGCAGTTCAGTATTTCATCCTGTTACATAAGCTTCATTTGGGAAGGATAATTAAGGATCAATCAAATTAAATGCATGAATGAGAAATAGTATATTATTTCTGAACTAAGAGCAAGTTGTTTCTTGCTTTGGCCATGAGTGGGGGAACATACACAACTATTTCATCTGCTTGAAGTAACACTGCACCCGTTCTGTTCACAGCCCAAGAACGGTTGAAGGAGAACAAAGGATGAACGCACGGGCTTGTACACAGGAGGTTTAATGTCACCATTTGTTGTATTTATTTAAGTATCAGAGACTCCAGGCCATCTGTGGTGTTAGCATTATGCATCAGTATTACGGGTACTGGTGTGAATTTGTTGGTATGCTCTGTATAATTCAGTTTACTTATAATTGAACCATCCTAAAGTCACAATACATTTGGGACCTGCTTAAATCCGCAGGGCACTGCCAAGTGGTAACAGGTTATCGACTGTCATTTGTTAAAACTAGTCATTCTTTTCTAGTCCCTGACAAAGCAGTTTAACCTATCGTACCAAAATAAACCTAACTTACATCATCACAGCTATTAGCCTTTCCCATTAGCCTTCGATAATACCATCACCAAAAAAGAGCAAGTCATATTTACTGAATCAAAAGATCATAGAATATTATGCAGTACCACTAAGCAAATAAACCAACCCAAACAATGTTCAAAATATAGGTGTTCCGCGGGCTCTCTCCTTTGCGCTAGAGAACCGAGAATAACCGGGAAACCAGAGGCACACTAAAATTCTTATCTTATACTAGATGTTGAAAATGTTAGTATTCTACTCTCAATATCGTGAAAGTGTTGTTGCCTACTCGCCTAAGCTCAGCAGCAATCACGCTTCTAGTGGATTCTAAACACCTCAAGAGATTCAGCATAGCCAATACATGAAGCTAAGGGTTACTAATTCTTGTTTCTGAACCACTTGAATATAGTGTCTGTGATAGTGGACGTCATGACTGAAAGGGTTAAGGACGAACTTTATTTTTGCAGGCCGAAATATTCTACGCCGAAAACCTTATTTCCAACATTAATATCATTCTGATATTTCCATTCATTATAATCCCATGGGAAAAAAAGCACACATGCAAATAGTTAGTACTTGTGCAGTGAAGCTGTTGTTGATAGTATTTTCACCTAACTTGCCCCTCCAATCATTTGTCATGTGAACGAAGGAATTAATCAGCAAAACGACGATGACAATATTAAAATGGTGGAACTTGTGGTGATTGTAGGAATCTTGTTATGGTAGCTACAACAATGGTACTTGTGATTATGCAATGCTAGTGGTGATGGTAACATTAGCTGTAAGTGTGATGGAGGTCCTAATTTAATTAGCTTTAACGTTTAGCCTTTTACTTTAGCCGTTGGTTAACCTCGAAAAGCAGCTGTGGAATCTACAACCCATGGTCTTAAAAAATATAAGTACGACTGTGTAAAAGACGTGGAATGATCGCGTTGTCGTCTTCGATAACAATGCCATCTGAGAGCTCCGTAAAAAGTGTGGGATTATTACTTCAAATTTCTTTTGGAAGTCCGGATCTATTTCAGATTATTCTTCAGATTCTAGTTGTGCTCTTTGCTGTATTCGCAAAGAATGTTCTCTTAAAACAGGCTATTTTTTCACAACATATTTTAACTTTAGGTCACTCAACAATATACGGATGAGAGGGGACGGTGTGACCTTGGATACGGGGAGCAGATATGTGTGTACGTGATATAATAATGGCGGCGAAACACAGAAGAAAGGAGTCGAGAGCCTCTTTCAATTCTCCCTGAGCCATTAAATATTACATGCTATTCACACAGCTTACAGGGAAAACGCAATTCAATTCTAAAGACACGGAGCGAGGCGTTAAATGCCTCAATGAAGCATGATATAACACCGCTTCTTGTTCTTGTTCTTCTTCAGCACGGTTTAGTCCACTTAGCTTGTTCCAGCTCCAAAGTCTCGTTGCTTCCACCGTTTTATGTTCCTTTGTCCCTGTGGTTAATAATTGATGGTTATTTTGGGAATTTTGTTTTCTTCCAATCTATTTAAGTGCTGTTTTCAATTGGTTCTATATTATATTATTATTCTGTTTAATTCTTCCACTTTTAATTGTTGTATTTTTTGTCCGGTTCTTGTGTATCCAGCTATGGATCTAAGGAATTTAATTTCTGCTGTTTGTGTATTTCCTTTATGTTGTGCCATCATTATCCATGTTTTGCATCCGTGTGTCAAAACTGGAAAAGTCGTTGTTTTATACAGTTCTATTATGGCATCTTTTCTTGCTTTCTTCTTCAAAGATGTTTCATTGTACTTGTTATTGTAGGTGAATTTATTTAATTCTGTTTTCAATATCGATTTCTGTTCTATATGTTACTTCATATCCAAGGAAGTTAAATTTTCAGACTTGTTCAATTAAGCCATTTCAGACTGAACTGGATGGACGCCTTTAAATGGTACTATTTTTGTATTATTTATGGATATTTTTAATTTATACGCTTTTGCTCCTTCATATAACTTATATGCCATAATTTGAAGTTTATTCCCGTATTTTGCTATTCATATTTGGTCATCTGCGTATTCAACTATTTTACTGATCTTCTCCCTAAATTAACTCCTCCTATTGTTTCTTGTTTATATATATATATTGAAATCAGTATTGGTTCTCTGTTATTTAACTTTATTTTCGTTTTTGTATAGTGTGACATTGGTCGTACAGCAATATACGGACGATAAGAGAGAACGGGTGGCCCGGAGCGGTTGTGTGTGCGTACCGTGGCGGCGCGATAACAACAAAAGGGGCTGAAAAGCTTCTCGCTGAGTCATTGCACACGTGCGCATGGAAAAATCTCAAAAGGTCATGTGACCCCGGCTCCAGTATAAATAGAACTATAGACAGCGCAAGCATAAACAGTAGTTTTTAGTTTTTGAGTCCGTTTGAGCTGAGTTGTGTACAGATAGTTTTTAGTTACCAGAGTGAGTCGGCCAGCCCATCAGCGAGTGCGTATGTGTCGTAATAGTCAAAATATAAGGGGCAGACGAACTGGAGAAATAAATTGTGAATTGTAATAGCAAATAAAGACTATTAACTGTATTAGCAACGAAAAAGAAATTCTGTATTTGTAGTAAGATTAAGAGGACAATAAAGTGATAGGAAAGTAGCCGGACTTTGGAGTTTTGCCGTCTTTGTTAAAATATAAAATGTTTATTGCGTTTATTAAATGTTGAGACATTCCTTTTTCTCTAGTATTTCCCATAATTTTAATAAAATGTAATACTGTAACAGTGACTTACAGTTCCAGATACTCCAAAAGTTCTAAACTTGAGATACAATATTCCATTTAATTTATGAGGTCTGTTAATTTAACCTTGAAGTACGCCTAAATCCAAATGCTTATTCACTGACAACCTCGTAAGCACTCATTTTATTAAGCTCTTGTTACCTGCTTGTGATCTCGATAAATTACAAATGTCGCCACAGAACCCAAGTTGTTGTGTTGATAACGTTAAGGACATAGTCTTTAATACTACAGTAGCTAATTTAATTTGGAGAACACTGCATGTAGTTGCTTAAAACAAGCAGCAATGCTAGACAGACATTCCTACCAGGCTTACTGCAGAAAGCTCGTTAGAGAGAAACTTGCGAGAAGCCTAACTTAATTCTCAAAGCTACAAGCACCCACGTTTAGCAAATCTGCCTTCTGTGAAGGGCTGGTCGACTGTCCAACGAGGGGTTTGAGAAGCTACACAAGGCTGCGGTCGCAGAGTTCAAAACTTTGTTATATTTCACTACTCGGTTAGTCCAATGAGAGCCTTATTGCATTTGCTGTAGCTAGTGACCAAGTAAACAAGATTCTGTGGATACCTGATTGAAGCAGGATTTCTCTACATAATAACATCATTTCCGATTACAAAGTTCTATTGTTTGTGACAGCAAACTATAATTAAGTCAGAGAGTATGGAAGTCATCATGCTTCTGTGAGCGATGATATTACTAAACTGATACAGGCAGCATCATGAATATGGGCCATCTTCAAATGAACGATAAAAATAAATACATATTCATGCGAGCTTTAAGGTTCTGGTTAACTACATTAAAACTTATGGATTCATTCTCCGGATGATTTGGCATAACGATGGATGTCAAATCAATATGAGATGTAGGTCATTCAGGAGGTCGTGTGTTCGGTTCCCGCGGTTGACCTTCCTGACCCATGGGCTTTTACGGGGGATTTCCCGGTTCACCAGATGAACGCTGGGATGGATAATTACCCGAATTTCTTGTCCCTCCATTTCATTTCACGCCAGTCTTTCTCGTCGAAGTGTTGGCGATGGTCGAGTTAGCGCTACCGTGTGGGAGATTTGTGCACTGTAACAGCTGCTCTGGACAGCTGGGTGGCCTTGTAGTTGCCAGTCCTGCCCGGGGGGGATTCAGCTGTCGAATACCATAAGGGCGGTGACCGCTAGGTGAACCTGCTGTAGAGATGACGAATACTAAGCACACGTTAGGGACCCTCAGGCCAGTTCACTGCCCACCCGGGTTCCCTCACGTCAATTCCTTCTTCCCAGTGGTCTGATATACAATAGCGAGCTTGGGTTCAGTGTGAGATCCCCTCCATACCTGCTTTATCTCTGCCAATGTAGCTAGCAAGGTTCACTATCATTGGAAGAAAGGAAGATATTGCTCGGTTTAAAGCAAAGGAATAGCAAGAAAACACAGCTTAGTTGAATATCTATGTTTTGTGTTTCAAATTCAAACCTAAGTTTTGACATCAATTTTGATGATTGTCAACTTGGCACGCCTTGCTTTGCACAACCAAATTTAATATGTGTGATCTTGTCAATGTCAGGTGGAGTGCAGCACTCAAAGTTACATCCAGATTACCCCATTATTTGCATCTAGCTTAAGGCATCTCATTTTGTCGTGACATCTGTATTTCTTATAATATATTGTGATTCCTAGACTGCTTTTATTATGAGAGATTTTCACTCCATTTGCATCAGCTTTTCTCCGGGCACTGAAATGTAGAAAATTATTGAAACTGTCCTATGAGGTCCCTCATAGCCCTATCGCATTCTCCACAAACCAGTTTTCTGGCATCTCGGGTCATTAGTTTTACATAATATAATTTATTGTGGTTTCCAGACCTTTCTTATCACTGCTATATTTGTTGAGGATATGTATAGCTTTTTTCTATGATACCTTCATCTCTTATACTTGAGCTATGGTACCGGAGATATATTATCATTTGTGACTTATTCTATGTATAAATCGTAGAAATCTCTCCTACGAATAAATTAAGCTGCACCAATAAGGTTTCCTAAACTAATACATTCTCAGTTGTGTTTAAATTCTTAGTGATCAACATAGGTATACTGAAATTGAAAAATTAATTGCAGTCAAATAAGATTAGCTTATGTTCTTCAAAAGCTGCTGCCACGAATTACCCCAGTGAGAATGTTGGTAATGTTCACTTATGTGCCTTGAACGTACTTACAAGTTATCGTGTTTCTCTTAGGTCAATTTCAATGGAAGTTTCAAAGAAAATCGTTCGTAAACGTGGAATATCTATCAGGCCGATATTCGGCGAGTTTATAGAACGCTTTGTGAAATACAAGAATCTATTAATATTAATAACATAACCAGCAAAGATTCGCCTAAAATATAGGTGATCATTTCACATACTTCAGTTCAAACTTTAAAAATGTTTACAACCAAAGATCATGTATCTCAGTATACCATACCAAAGTATTTTAATTTTCAGGAAGAACTCTCAAAAATTCGTGCATAGAAAAAAACAGGTCTCCTTTCAGGGATTTATGGGCACGCATGCAAGCTCACGCGCACACGCACAAGCACGCACACAACAATATATAGTGTATGTAGAAAAACGATCATCTCCGTATCGTAGTAGTAGCGCGCCTGCCTCTGGTGTGGAGGACCCGGGTTCTAACTCGGCGTGGGGGTTTTCTCCCCACTGAAAGGTCTGGCACTGGGTGCTCTCAGCCTCATTAGGTCCCAGAGGAGCCAATTGAGGAGCTACTCAATAAAGAAGTAGCGCCCCAGGTCGCGAAGGCCGCATAACTGGCCGCAAGGGCTCGGAGCACTGACCACATCTCACCCTTCAGTTCTACACCCCACACATGATGCCTGTAATGGGCAGTGGTGGGGAATGCTGCGGCCGTGTGGTAAGTCTTGGCCCACGAAGGGCTGTTGCGCTGGTGGTTATTATAGACAAAAAACACCGATAACGCTTAGTATGTTGGGTAGCACTTTAAGGTGAACATTTTTCAAGAGGAAACCATGTCGGGAAATACCTGGTTCGGACACTGTTGGGCTTTAAAGTTTCACCGGAAGGTTACTTGATATGGATGCCACTATAGGTTCCTCAGGTAATGTGGTTGCAACACGACGGAGCTCCAGCCCATTTTGGTGCAAATGCAGGCCCCACATGGACGCCACATACCCAATCGATGGATTGGTTGAGTGGGACTTGTGCCATAGACAATACGATCTTATATCTCTTGAATGTTTACCAGGTTACCCGAAGACTATGATGTGCGCTACCCTTGTATTATAAGAGGAAGGCCTTATCGCACGTTGTCACAAACAGTGAGCACACATGCGCCTTATTTACAATGTGCGTCTGTTCTGCTCTGCCAGTATTCAAGTAGAACAACAGTTTGTCAGTCTTAACCAAATGTCGAGCACACAACCATCAAGATATTCAAACCGCCCACTAATTTCGACGCTCCACAGCTTCCAAACCACGTATTTCCGGACTTGGGTTCCCACTTGCAAAACGATCACTTTAAAGTCCCCCTCAAAATATTTAAGCGTTGTCGGTGCACCTGTAGATACCACAGTTATTGAGTTCGTGGACCTGGTGCATTAGTGTGGATGTGATACCGTGGTTTAGTGCCTGTCACTTCTTCTCTCGTTTTAGCAAGAGACAGTTGCACGCCGGAAGTGTAAACACAATCAAGCTCTCTCCTGTGAAAGTGATTTGAATGCATGGTCTGGATTTCGAGAAGTGTTGAAAGTTGAGCAGCGAGCAAATATAAATTTCTACGAAAAATTAGATGAATCCTCCTAGTGAAATTATTAATCAACTTTACTGTGCAAACGCCTTGGACGATGGATATAGGCGAAACATTTTCCCAGTGTTTGCGAAAACTTCACTTTTTCGACTTTCCCCAGAACAAGTGTAATAAACCCATTTTATCCACTCCTGGAATTTCAGGGCCTTCACGCACTTGGAACTTTAAGAAGTGAAAGGATACTCTATTCTGATTAAGCGAGATGCAAACCCTAAATTACGTTTTCCGCAGCTGTATATCTGAAGCAGTTTTCTGCTTTCAAATTCTATTTCCCCCTACAAATTGCAAAAAGTTAACTTTTTATGCTTACTGGATGTTCTGCAAAAGGAATTAGTGGACCACAGCTGTGCAACGACGAGTATGCATAAAGCTCTCTGTCGGGAACTTAGAATCGTACGGCGGCTTATTATTTCTGACGAGTAGTGTACCTGTACTCCCAAAGACTTGAAGCCAAGGCCTTAGGTCAGTGGTCTGTTAAGGAGCAAGCGAGCAAGCTTCGTATAATAGGATATCCAGAACTGGTGATCACCCCAGTGCCTGTTATGGTGGTGAAGAAGGAAATGAAATGTAGGTATGGAAGAAATGATAAGTGGATTCGTAAATCAAATGATATAATCTAGTATTGACCTAGCGATCGAGGAAAACCGGGAAAAGCCTCTGGTCAGGTTGGTCGGCCTGCGGGTTTGAACACAGAACTCTCAAATGCGAGTCATGGAGGATATTGTGGTGTTATAATAAAAAGTAAAATAGCCGCTGTAGTTCTAAAAAGGTCCCAATTTTAACGTTTAGTGCATTCATTGCCTTCTAATTTATTTCAGAAACCAAATACATACAATCTGAACACTTTAAGGAAATGGTACTACTGTGTTTTCCAAACACATATTGGTTAAGCTTTATAGAAGGAGGTCGATTTTAAAAAATCGTGTTTAAAAAAATAACTGAAAAACTATTAATTTCGACAGGACGAAAGTTGCATTGTTTCATCAATATGGTACGGTAAATTTGTCTGCCAAAAGTGACGCTACTAGCTAAAGTGCTTTAGAAAACAGAAATTTACTCACTTCAGCCATTTAATGCAGCCAACTTTTCTTGCAGGGGAAAGATATCTTGAAAGAGCCTACTGCTTGGCCACAAACGATCAAAGGTGAACACAAGATCCACGAAATTGCTATGTTGGTGGGCGCCAACAGCTCCCATTTGGTAGAAGACCGCTAGGTGCCATAAAATGTTTCCGAAGAACTGAATGTGTAATGTGTTTGGTCAGCACGTTCTGCCACGTAACCTGGTGTTATTTGTAGGTAGCATAACAGGAGCCGAAAGATGCTGTCATCTTAAACATTCCATGAGGAAACGACAACCCGCTGAAAATCGCAGTTTTGGCCATGAGGGAAAAAAACCGTCACGAGGTATCAAAAGACGAAGTGATTCTTGGACAGGATTTCCTTTCTTCATAATTCAAAATCGAATTTTGGAATTCACAATAGATGGAGCAACTCTACCCACTAGAAATAGACCGTGCATCGTATATGGAATTCTATTCGTCGCAAGCGTCCTGAGATTTGGCAAGGAAGACTTCTCTACTGCTCCACGACAACGCCCCTTCACATCGTACTCTGCTTGTTCAAGAGAAGCTTTTGTCAATGTTTCGCCACATTACCAATATTTGCCCGATCTCGCATCATGCAATTTCATTTGCCTTCCCCAACTTGAAAGAAAAACCAAGTGGAGATAGATTTCTAGCAGTTGAGGACATCACATGGCTGCCACGAGAGAGGCCTTTTGGGAATTGATATCAATATATTTGGGCAGTGCTTCCAGCAGCAGCTATACCAACGTTAACCGACGTAAATGTTTTCTGGGACGATGGTGATCTGTGAAAGTGAACGCCGTATTGCACGGTAACATATCGATCTTTTCGTCTACACTCCAGGAAATAAAGGATGCTAAACGTCCATACATTGTACATATACAGAAATCAGCAGCAGAACATTTGTAAAACTAATTTGTTGCAAAATACACAGTTTTAATTATGAATATCTGCATTCCTCTACAAGCAGATTCTCTCTAGACTTAATACTAAAAAATGCCTTTACTCTTACAAGTCTCTTTGGTTATTCCAGACGTTCTGAGATTTTCACTGAGGTGTATTTTGGCGAAACAATATGTGGGTCAGTTCTCCTGCCAATGTCACTCAGCATCCTGAAAATGGTAGAGATGCACGCTCCTGAAATGCCAAACAAATAGTTTATGCCGCCAGGAAGGCTTTAGCTTTTACTTAGCTCTCGTTGCTATTCCTTCATTAGCTCATACTGTTATGGAAAAGCAACAACAATGTAGCATTGACCCGGACTAGTCGCGGCCGATCTGACAGTCCACGAAGGGACATTTTAAATTCTATGTCGGTCGGCATTGGCTGTACTGCGTTTACCTTCCCGCTATACTCCTAGCTCTAGAGTTACAACACACTAGTGTGAGTCACATGTTGCTGTTGTTAACGCCGTTTGTTGCAGCAGCCGTTTTGATCTCACAGATCTCCACGACTACAATGTGGCAATTTGTTATTTCTCAGGTTTATAATAGACTCAAACGGAAGATATAATATAAACAACGAAGATGATTTGCGGAAGGTGCTAAGGAATATTTCAAGAAGATGAATCTTACAGTAATGTTCAAAGTGAAGACGAGTCTGACACAAACACACAATATTTGTTGTTTAACGACGCTGCCAATTGCCAGGATCACATAAGCGTCGCCGGTGTGCCGGAATTTTGTCCCGCAGGTGTTCTTTTACATGCCAGTAAATCTACTGACATGGAGCTGTCGTTTTTAAGCACACTTAAAAGCCATCGACCTGGGCCGGGTTTGAACCCGTGACCTTGGGATCAGTAGGCCAGCGTCTAACCAACTGAGCCACCCAGACCGACAACACAAACACCGATGTTCCAGACGAGCAAAGAATGCGACAGGAATGCTCCACAGGGATGATGATCATGATAATGATGACGATGATGAAAGCTATTTAGGTGAGGGTTCTGATGGAAAAAATAATTGTGATTATTATTGGCATACGGCAAAAGAGTACCATGTAGTAATTCGTGGGACTGGAGAAAAATTTCAATGAAAACTACTAGGAAGCGTACGGTTCAAAACATATTGCTTCATCTTCCTGGAGGAAAACTTAATGCAAGAAATATAAATGGTATATGCGATACTTGGAAGCTTTTCATAAATTACACTATAGTAAATAGTATTCTTCAATATATATATCAAGTATGCAGGACAAATGCCAGAGATCTAGAGACTCTAAAGCAACAGAAGTAATAGAAATAAAAGCGTGAAAAAAGAGGACTACTTATACAACACATTTATTATGCTGATAAGGCACACTCGTGTCTTCAGCATTGCAGGATGAGCTGTCTCTTCAATTGTGAGTCCGTGGATGACCAAGATGATTCATTAATGTGTTAAGATTTTCAAAGTCAGTGTTTAGTTAATTTCAATTTTGCTTATATCTGTTGTATTGCTGATGAGTACTATCTAAAAGGCTGTAGTGTTAAATGATTTATGCAATACTACTGCTACTGTTTTTACATAATTATAAACCACGTAAAATATTTTTGTAGCAAACTGATCTCTGAGATCACCGCGATGAAGCAGGCATATTTTATGCTCGACCATACCCAAAATTATTAAATATAAGTCTGATAGCGATCCTTTAATGGACCTCCTTAGGTTCAAACTTTCATAAAAGGACTACTGTTCATCCAGTCGGACAATTTAATTTTCATTAAAGGACAGGTGTTCCACCAATTAGAGAATTCTCGTGCAGCAATGGCAAAGCGCAATGTCGACTAATTCTCGTAACGCAACTAGCGCGACTTTAGAAAATGCTAAAATGTATGACACTACTGACAGTCAAATGCAACTTATTCCGCCTAAGTAAGATGCAACTTACACAAAACAAACAAATTAACCTCAATACACCATCAATTTCCAATAATTTTGCACTAAGCACAGTCTCGCAAATTAATTTCAAAAACCAATATATTAAATATATTGCCTTGTATTTTTTAATGTTACGTACGATTCCAAGGTTATCATTTTTATCATACAGCTGTGACGTGCTGGAAACTAATTGATCGTTTAGCGCCTGCGCGGAACTCCAAACATCAGCTGATGGAATGTGTAGGTCATTGTCCCTGGTGAGTGTACAGCATTTTACAATATTTCAAGTATAAAATTGGGTATATGGTCGAGCATAAATTGTTGTATGAAACTTAATTATAATGGTATATAAGACATTCGTATATAAGACTCACTTCGCTCGTTTCCTAATATATACTCGCGTCCTGATTACTGTCATTATAGTCTCGTTGTATAATATACTATTAAGGCGCGACTATTGTCGGGATAAAGATATGTGCATATATGGTATGGACTGTGGCAAATACTAACAAATGTTGACCTGTATTGGGCTTAATGTTGATACTGTTAATTAAAGTGGACTGTAGGACGTTACACGAGAGATATTAGTGATTGGACAATACCCTAAACAAAGTGAAGGCATGTAACTGCATTCTGTGTAGGGATGAAGCGAAAGTGAGTTTTATGTACACAAAATATAATTTGTAGCAGAAAATGGGCGGCTTCTCACCCCACCTTGAACTACCTCATTCAAACACCACAAAGAATGAGCCACGAGGAAAGATAAATTTCACGAAGCAGAAAACACCTCATTAGTGCAGTTGTTAGGAGTGGAACTCTTATTCTGGCCCGAGGCGGGGATTACAGGTCACAACTGCAGATCAAAGGCACCCTGTGAGGAGACTTCCTGTCTCTAATGATTCTATATAATATGTTATGGCATGATTTTCGTCTAAGGGAAACTATTGATAATTAACGGCAGAATGTTTTACAGAAGCCTTCATTCCCGGATTTTCTCGCGAGCATGTTCCACAGAAGTCTACGATCACAGCTTAATGAGCTTAATGAGTATTTGCGGGATATTAGTGAGCAAAAGAGAAAATGGGGCAAGGAAACAAAGCGAATAAGGTAGCCAACATTACATGCAGCGCATTCTGATTCAAGTTAGCGCATACTCGGCACAGAAATTGTAAATAAATTAACGGGCCTCTTGGACGCGATGTATTGATGATTAATGCGCAGGTCCATGGGCTCAGATGTGAACCTTAAGCATTGCAAACGAAACACGACGACCAAGTGCAAAAATATTCTAAAAATAGTTGCATACAGGCATTATAGTCACCGTCAGGAACGAAGGCTGTTGGGCAGTAGACAAATGTTCAAGGACGTCACAGTACGTGCTTTCTAGCTAACCAGACGTAGTCTGCTTCAAAGCGCACGTGTGAGGGTATTTGCACAGTTTTACAGTGAAAATAAGTAATTCCGAGCAATTAGTACACTCCTCTGTGTGACAGTAAATCCATTAACAGTTCCGAAGGTGACAGAAGCAAAGAAAAAAAATGCTTGCATTATTCATAGTCCAGCCGGGGAAATAGGGTACAATGTGTACAGTTTGTCCAGAACGTCCTGACACTCGACATGCGCGAGAGAGGAGAAATTAAGGAGAAGTGACTGGAGTGGTGGGTAACAAGCGAGTGATGTCAGAACTCAGGCAGTCACACACACAAGCGGTGTATGTTAATGTATTATAAACAATTATTGTGTAGTGATCACAGTGAGAGCGAGCGATTCACTGATCCCTACCTCCCCTATTATGTAAGTGGGCACGCCTCTTCCATTGCGCATCTATACTTCAGGAGTGGAGGAGTGTCAAGACAATCTGACAAACTGTACAAGTACTTTCTGAGAAAGATGGGAAACAGTTGCAACGCAGTACCTCCCCTCTTGTCCCTACTTGCGCGTCATCTGTCACTTACCGCCATCGTTCCTGAGGGCTACTCTAGTAGTTATGCACCACGCCGTCGTCTGTGGAAGATTGGCATGTTTGTGGTTCTCCCCCTTGATGATCTCGCTATATATTGCAATCAGACATCACAAACATAGTGCACGTAATTGCTAATGTACTCTTTACAATCCTATCTTCAAATGATTACCCTTAATGGGGTATTTCAGTGAGACTTCCTACGTTCAAAATCGTATAGAATGAATAAAACAGCATTACAAAAATCTCATGCGTTGCACTCACACAACTTTACCTACTCTTGCACTAGCCATTGCTACAAACTCTTATAAATATATCTTCTTCATGTTAGGTGAGGTAAAAATTTGTACAAATTATCTTAGTGTTATCTTCTTGTAGGTACAAGGACAATGTGGGAATACAGTAGACTTTGAGCGATAGTCAAATCTTTTAAAGCTTTTAGATTGCTCTCTTTGTACGGTTAACATACAAACAAATGAATAACGATGTTCCATTTGACAGAATTATGAGTTCTCCAAAACTCACACAAATAACACGGAATATCTCCGAGATGGTTAACTCTAAAAAAAAAAAAAAAAAAAAAAAAAAAAAAAAAAAAAAAAAAAAAAAAAAAATCACTGATTTAGCGAGATCTACATGTTTATATAGTAAGAGTTTGTCTATCTCTTACGGTTTACGAGTTATTCTAAAGTCATCCAAATAAATATCCAAATTTCTTAAACATATGTCATTTTAATAAAAATCGTTACATCCACTTTCCATGTAGAGGGAAGTTTAGGGTGGAGTATTTTTTTTCCCCTAAATCTTCGTGTCACATCCTTGAAAGATTACGCTTTGGCTTTTAACCGACTTTTCGTTCTTGAGTTATGCTGTCCACAGAATGACAGACAGACAGACAGACAGACAGAGAGACAGA
This sequence comes from Tenodera sinensis, assembly GCA_030765045.1. Classification (NCBI taxonomy): domain Eukaryota; kingdom Metazoa; phylum Arthropoda; class Insecta; order Mantodea; family Mantidae; genus Tenodera; species Tenodera sinensis. The sequence goes on along the minus strand of CM060964.1, from coordinate 38,143,809 downwards.
TAGACAGACAGACACACACACGCGCGCGCGCGAACCTTTTGCTAAAATGCTTTTTTGGATTCAGGGGGCTCAAAGGATTCATTTCCGGTGAAATCTTGATATGGAATCTTTGGGTGGAATACAATACTTCCTCTACTTACTAGAAGAGTAAGTAAATATGAAACGAAGATGAGATTTTATTTGTGGGAAAAATTGAGCAATTGCAATATATGGTAGAAATGTCCGTTGTCTTCCCGACCACACATTCTTACTGTATCACCATGCTGTTGGATACATGCTTTAACATGTCTAAAATAATATTGGCGATGTCGGTTGTGATACTCCGGAGATCCTGGATGGTACGTGGGCTGCTTCTATAGGTTATTCCCTTGGGATATCCCCCACAAAATGTAATCCGCTAACGTCAGGAGACAAGACAATCTTCGAAGAAGTAGTTCCAGTTAGGTATGAAATGTAGCACCATTCTGTTGAAAACATGCTTGATTAAGTTCAATATCTTCTAATTGTTCTAAGAAATCCGTGAAAATAGTGTTGTAAAACTCACTTTTGGGAGAAATGAGCCACTATTTCAGATTATACGAGATTTAGAGATCTGATATCTTTACAGAATGTTTATGAATTGTTTCTAAGATTGTTACTTTGTTTTTATGATATAAATTTAATAAAATAAAAAATATGATTTTCTTAATGAACCTCTAAAAGTTAAAAAAAATATGAAATAATTATGAACTACAGAATACTCAAAACAAATATTTTCCACATAATCACTATTATGTGAATTGTGTAGTATAAATTTTATACACATAGACCTAGGATAATCTGCACTAATATAGCATTGGTGAGATATGGATTGACGACATCCCTTGATAACAAAGGGTGTCATAACAAAAATACTGAGGGTGATGGAAAAAATGGACGAGAGATTCGAAATCAGCATGGCCAACTTACTATAAATCAGGTACTTTCACATCAGTGCTTCAAGTTTTTAAAAATTTGTAGAGTTGCGTTACCATTGCGTACATACCATGGTACATTTACTGCTGCTCTGAAAACTATTTTGAAATGGTTGTATGTGTTCTATTTTGGTATGCTTTGTATAGCCCCAAAGCTGTATTCCGAAGTCTACACTGGTGTCAGTACTAGTTTATATACCAGTAGCTTGTTACAAACATCAAGTCCTGAATGTCCTCCAATTAGTCCCTCAACTTTCTTGGTATATTTCATATTTAACTCCTTTCTTTCATTTTCAATATGCTTTATCCAATTTAACATTTAATCCAAGGTCATGACTAGATACTTAATCAAAATGGTTAGTTATTTTATAATACAAACAATCAAGCATATATTTCTCAGATTTGTTTGTGCTGGGAGAAATTCACCTTGGAAACCTTAAAGTTCTTGATTCAAATGTGAAAATTTGTATAGGTGCATCCTTTTGATTTTTGGACATATCGTCTACATACACACTAACACAGAAATGCGCGGGCAAAGATTATTCTAAGAATACTTTCTCTAATTCAGAGGACGTCAAAAGTTCTTCCCGGTGAATTATATTTCTGGAATTTTTGGATCGAATTCAGTAGTCTGTCTACCTTGGATGTGTTTATTCGCTGTATGCTACTTTATTGCACAGAATGTGAAAATGATTCTGCTGCACGTTGATGGTATTTGTTGCATGCTACATCCATGCAAGTTGCTCACGTTCACGTTAGTAGAACGTTAATCATCGCAGTACCTAGACACTTAATACCACTTTATCTTGCGACATAGAAGCTTAAAAGACATTTTGCATGGTTTTTCTTTCGTCTGCTATTGGCAGTGGGTCACTTGTATGGTGACCGGGCCAAATGGTGACCACGCCCAATGCTGTCTAACTTGGTCGGTCGCTTGCGTGGCTAATTGAGTCAAGCAGGCTGGTTGGTAGGAATGAGGTAAAGGATTTGACTGTCACGTTAAACAAATGGGTGTGGCACTGCTGTCTGGCCACAATTTCTGTAGTGACGGAGCTCAATATTGCTTAACGTGGGGTAAAGGACAGATTGGAGTGACAGTCCTTCAGGCCCCAAAACATCCTTGAGCAGACGGTAACTCTTTCATGAGTCAATGACTCAGAGTGTCCAACAGCTCATTGCTATTTAGTGGCTGGTTTCCTGCACATGATACGGAATCTCTCTTGTGCCATATTCACATTGTACCTAATGTAGACCGGATTGGGTTGGAGGATATAAGATGAGAATCTACGCCCTGTACCACAGACTACTCTTAGAGCGCTGTTCGGCACAGTCTACAGCGGATGGTGGTCGCCGCCGCCGATCTGCAGATTTCGAGGGTTTGTTGCACGTTACCCATGCACAGGACATGATAGGAGTTGTGTTGCACGTTAATGATATTTCTTGCTTTTTTTCATCGATTTCACTGTTATTTTTAATGCTGTGTAAATAATATTGCTTTCACTCTGTCAGGCGAAGTGTTTGGGATTATTATGTAGCTATAGACTTGAGTACTTCTGCTCTCATCGTGAGAATAAGTAATAAGCACAAGGATTATAATTGAACTAGAATCAGTAGAACCAATACATATTTTATATTAATATAATTTCGTCAATATTTAATGTTATAAGAATGAGATCTTATAACATGGTCAACACTTGGCTGGTGTGCTTGACTTCATTTAATGTTGAGTACGTTACGACCCTAGGGAACAAACTTATCGTGTGAAATGCTTCACTGAACTGCCACGAGTTATATGCACTTTTAATCTCTTACATTCTGAATGCAACTGGCGAAAGAGTTTATAGAAGAGGTCTGCTTCCTTCAACTGCAGGCGGCTCTTCACAAAACGTACCAAGATCCACAGTGTGTGTATGTAACACGCAATCGTCAAACAACTTTCTAGACATAACTTAACTGGTGGTCTAACATTACACCGACAATTCCAAGAAGTAGACCTGAAATGGTCTAAAACTTAGAGATTACATGCATTCATACAAGAAGAACCCCTTTAATCACGCTACGAGAGACTTTTAACTGACATTACCTGCTGAAGTATGCGACTGTACAAATCACTTAGGAATAATTCTTCTACTTTCTTTCATAGTTCTAAAAACTTGTAACGAGATTAATCTGCCGTTTTGAATAGTACGATTTGGTTGGTTAATGGATCATGAATTTTCCTTGTGCACTTAGGCTAGCTAATCTCTGAAATCAATGAAAATTATACTACATACATTCTTTGCTTTCCTTTCGTTTAGCCATTATAAGGGACACGGACACACTGTACCTGGATAGAAGTATAAGTGCAACGCTATTAAGCTTCCAGTGCAAGACAGAGTAACTATACGTATTTCCCCTAGAATAGTAACTCTGTATTGACTATACGACCAATTCGGCTGGAGCATCTAATGTCTTTCTTACTTCTATGGGGCACTTACGCCATTTGGACATCAGCTTCATGCACTGTGGAACTCGTATGCCCCACCGTGCACTCAATTATTGATGACAATCATTAAAAAATTCAACGGAATAAGTTGTTGTTTGTTTCAAGTCATTGAGACAACAGGAAAAATGTTTTTCGTATCTATACAATCTGCAGATTAAAGTCTTACATGAAAACATCGTTCTACCTGTCAAGCCAGAATTTGTTTTGTAGCTGTATTGGGTCAAATACAATTTATCGTTCTTGGCACGACACCCTGATACCTAACTGTTTTGTGTAAAAGTGGTCAGTAGAAGCTTCTGGTCGTTTGGGCTCGATGTCAGTCTGCCGTGAACTGAACGGACATTTCGTAAGTGCAAACTTCCTTATAGGAATGCTTCTTTTCTTTTCTTTTTTTAATCAGTAATCATCATATTGGACGTACTAATCAGAGATGAAGAAAACAATTAATGGTAAATACAGAAAACTGATTACATTATGAACATTTTACCACATTTGCAGTTCACATGTAAGAACAAAGTGATTTCAAAAGGTACTTGATTAATAAATAAGTACTCCAAATTGCCTTTCATGTGTTTAATGCAATTTTTTGCACTCTGTGTTGTAATACCTTATCATTGGCCAAAAGAAGTGAAATGGAGGTAAAAGAACATTACCATAGATTCGATCACACGTCCCCAGAACATCGCTGTGACCGAAATGTAGTAAATCTGCTTGACCATCACAACCCTGTAAGGGATAGTCTTTGAAAATCGAATGCTGGTTGAACTATGCGAGAACTAACAATCGCTTCCTTACTTTACTCTATGCTAGAACCCGTTAGTGTAATTTTAAGATTCTAGTGTTGATATATCCTCTGGCTCAGGCTATTACGCTTGCTATACAAACCAGTAAGTGCTCTGATTTATGCGAACATTAAATTATTACACTGTGAAACATTTATTTATGTGACTGTAAGCTCCAATATGAGTTTAGACGTGGTTTTAATTGCTCATAATCTACGTATTAATCCCCTGGTACAGATCCACCATTTTGTTTTAACTGTACGAATAGGTTGTGGTTTATCAGGAGTTTTGGGAGGATATGTATAATGTACACTGAAAATAACAGTTGGTAAACTATGTATAAACCTATTGGAAGTCTCAGTTTAAGAGTACGATGTTTCTGGAGTGGATTTATATCGCGAATACCTTTTGCACCTTAATTCGCTTACTCACTGAGATGTTAAGCCGCCTTCTGTCTATGCACACCCAAGGACAAAAATTATGAGTCATGTCTGGAACGCATACAGATAGTAATACATACATGCGTACAGGACAGATAGATGTACAGACAATCATACACGCCTACTTGTTGAAAACTGCAAGTTATTTGGCACTCGTTGCGCTGTTCTCTGCCGTTCAAGTTGCCTGGAGTTCTAGACATGACCTCTTCCTTGTACACGGGGGCACATAAGTGTAGTGTAGGTCAAGACAGACTCAAGGCGCATCGGTTTCTTAATGCATTGCATACATTAAAAATAAATCTGATGTGTTGCACTCACATGACTTTCTCTACTCTTGTACTAACCATTCTTACAGACTCTTATTCCTATATATAGTATGTTAGTTGAGATAAACAATTGTACAAATTACCTTATTGCTTATTTCCTTGTAGGTGCAAGGGGAATATTAGAATACAGTAGGCTTTGAGCGATAGTCAAATCTTTTAAAGCTTTGAGATGCCGTTCTCTTTGCACGCTTAATATATAAAAAAATGAACAACGATGTTCCATTTCACCAAAGTTTTAAGTTTTACGAAACTGACACAAATAACAAGGAATATATCCGAAATGGATCACTCTACCAAAAAAAAAAAAAAAAAAAAAAAAAAAAAATCAGACAGAAGTTGTGTATTTTAGCGAGATCTACAATTTTGGTATATTAAGATTTTGTCTATCTCTTAAGGTTTGCGAGTTATTCAAAAGTCACCCAGAGTAAACACGACTACATGGGCAGAAAATTCAAAATATACATTTAATTTGTCATAAAAATATCTTAAACTTATGACATTTTAATCAAAATCGTTAGCCATTTTCAAGAAAATAAAAATTTTCGAAAACATTTTTTCCATTGAAAGGGTAATTTAGGGTGGGGCTATTTTCTTCAAAATCTTCGTCTCGCATTCTTGAAAGACATTAAACTTAAATACCAACTTTGGTTTTTAACCGAGTTTTTTGTTTTTGAGTTATGCTGTCCGTTTTTGGATTCAGAAGGTCTCAAAACATATATTTCCGGTGAAATCTTGACATTGAATTTTTGGGTGGAATACAATACTTCCTTCTACTTACCAGTAGAGAAAGTAAAAAAGGGGGCAAGTGAATCCCCTGGTATATTTTAAAACAAGTAGAAATCAGAACACTTATTCGTATTACAGGGCATACAAAAATGCTGGTAAAAGGTCATGAAAATAACCCAAGTTCACTGTAGAACTTTTAATTCAGTCTTTGGTGTAGTTTTAATTTTAACCTGCCTAAACGAAAAAACAGGGCAACTATCTACAATGTCAGTAACTATAAATAACAAGGATTTGTTTGCTCTGTATTAGCATTTTTCTATTGTTTTTCTGTATTGATCTGCTCTTAGTTGTTTGTTTTATTTTACGTTCTATTTTGCGAGTATCGTGTTTGCTGTTTAGTTACAAGCAATATCCGTAATTGCAGCTAGTTCGCTGAACAGATTCAATAAATTAATAACTGCAGGTTGTTATTATGTTTGCAATCCATTACGACATATGTGAAACTGTGAGCACCAGCGAAAAGCCACTGCTTGACTCTACCTGAAACATAAGCAACTCCAACATGGCTGCTACTATTTGATGGGAGGAATAAAATTCCTTATCAGTAGAACACAGTTTATATGAGCATTTACATTTTAATCGCAGTTGCTTAACAAGCAGGAGACCCGAGTTCGATTCCCGGTACCGACGCGGAGATTTTTCTCCCGCTGGGAGTCCTAATCTGGCATGTACTCAACCTCGTTAGGCCCCTGAGGGGCCAATTGTGGGGCTACTTGATTGAGAAATAGCGGCTCCTGGTTGCGAAGGTCTCATAACCGGGGACTGACCGCGTCCCACCTCAAGTACTGCACCATACTTATGACTCCGGTGATGGGCAGAGGTGGGGGCGCAGCGGTTGGGCGGTAAAGCTTAGCTCTGAAGGGGCGGTTACGCCGCGGGAAAGATAGGAAGACATATTTTAATACTAGATATTTATATACTTGTAAAAGCGAAATTTTGACAAGATGTGCACTGAGTAATGTATCAAAATGTAATTTTACAGCCCTTAATTATTTGGTATAATATTAAACATTTTATAGTAATGTCAAATCCTTCCTTTTTAACACTAGATGTCAGTAGGTGAAAGACTGGAAAGTAGAATCAGAGTGCCACACCCGGGATTGGAACCAAAGATCTTCCAGTCTCCGACCAGACACTTCAACAACTGCACAACCGGGAATGCGTGTCAATTGGAGAATTTAACGTCATATCGGCATGTTGCCATGGTAGCTTAATTGTTACAGCAACCAAAATCCATAGAGCCATTTTTTCTGTAGATATAGTAGCGAAACCTTTGCCAAGTAAAGGTTAGTTTGGGGTAGTTACATTTTCGTTAAGTGGTAGTCTTGATGGGCGATGAATTTAAAGTTGGTCTGGGTGGCTCAGTTGGTTAGACGCTGGCCTACTGATCCCAAGGTCACGGGTTCAAATCCGGCCCAGACCGATAGTTTTTAAGTGTGCTTAAAAACGGCAACTCCATGTCAGTAGATTTACTGGCATGTTAAAGAACTCCTGCGGGACAAAATTCCGGCACACCGGCGCCGCTGATGTGATCCTGGCAATTGACAGCGTCGTTAAAGAATGAAATAATTAAAAAAAAGATGAATTTAAATACCAAGTTTGCTATTTCAACAGTTTTTCGTTTTTGAGTTAAGCTATTCTCACACAGATGGGTCCTTTTCATATTTTATTTTTATTCAGGGTACCTAGAAACCAGTCTATATTTCCACGGAAACCATTACATCCAATTCGTGGTTTTATACAACACTTCTACTTGCTATCGATAGACAGTAGAGATTTATTTAGTTCATTCAAGTTGGTGTACTAAATGCTAGGAATTAATATATTGTAACAAAACGCCAATTTTAGAAACCCCAATTGACACCAGCGTAACCAAAACGACAATTCGAGAGTCCAGTTAACTTTCTATCACTGGATTCTCCTCCAATACACAACACAGTTTTCTGTGCCTGACGTTAACACAGTCTACAGTCTTTCGTGATATTACAAATCACTACTGTTTTCTTTTTCTTCTAACCTACACTCGCTCCTTTCTGTCTCTGTCTATTATCTTCCTTTCGACGCGACCCTACTCACGCTGCTGACACACACACCAAAACTAAAAACTGACTCCCAAATCTCGTTGCCCCGCCTCCTTATGTAGTGAGGATGACGTAACACAGACCTTTCTCAACTTCACCTTTCTGGAATATCTTCAAGTACCCCGGCTGCCAGACACTTCTCGAATAATCTAGAAAACACTTTGTGTTGCTACTGTGATTGTTGTCACGTGTTCACAAGCAGCCCCGAAAGGCAAGCTGACCTAGAGTGCCTTTGATACGCAACCGCCAGTGCTGTCGGACAGCCCGACCCTGAGCTTCCTTTGATGTACCCCGCCGCAGTCGGCCGGTATCACTTTGTGCGTGGATATAACTGCCATGCAAGTAGAAATAGTTGGCACAAAATTGGGATAATTTAAAAAATAACTTAGAATATGTATATTCCGTTTTCTTTTTTGGACAATCGGAGAAGAAAGTTAGGAAACTTCTTTTCGAAGCACATTTTACAAAGCTAGAGCACTAAGATATTAAATTCTCAACTTACAAAAAATTCATAGCCTTTGAAACGACGTATGGATAACGGAATGGCAACCTGACTGTACGGAGCTTTTAACGCAAAAAGTGGAAAACTGACCTATCGCATCTCTACCTTATAATATGGATTCATAACTACTCCCTTGACAACAGACAGTCTCTCCCAAGCAACCGTTCCCAGACTGAACACCAAAAAGGAATGTGAAGGTCTTTTCTCAAGAGTGGAGGGAATGATATTCAAGTTTATTCACATTTTCAGTTCAATAATGAAATCTCTCGTGTTTGAGAAGTTATTCTTTCACGTAATATTAATAATGCAAAACTCTTTATATGCTCAATGTAAATTCCACAAATGTCCAGTTGATAAGGACAAGAAAATGACTAAACAAAATTCCCACAAATGAGCATCAAATAGCATAAAATGGCTCAATCAATCTGCCACCCATGATAAGCATTTACATACAGGTAGTAATGCTTATAATGTATCTATTAAAACAGAGAGAAAGAGAAGGAGGGAAGGAAGAAAGGAAGGAAGGGGTGTTGGGTGCTTTGAGGTTAGATGTGTGTGTGTGCGTGTGCGTGTGCGTGTGTGTGTGTGTAAGAGGCAAATGTACATACTACAGAAGGGCCAATGAGACTGGGTAAGAGCATAGCAGGAAAACCATCTGGCCTTTTGTGTTGCTAACATGACCCTTGGAAGGGAGGGATGAGGGAAAAGACTTAAAAAGTGACTAGATCTAGAGGACGACAGGTATAACCATGGACGGGGTCCATAGCATCCGAGGCCACTTGAGAGCCCACCCCAAGATCCCAGTTCCCAGTGGTTCCCCTGGTGGAACCCACAAGGAAGCGGATCCTGCATAACCACCGCCCAGCCGCAAACCACGGAACACCGTCGCCTGGTCCTACAGCTCTAAAACAGACGACAATGAAGGAAAAGATGGGTACAGGAAATGAGGAATAGAAACACAGTGAATAGGAATCATCCCAGCATTCGTCTACCGAACCGGGAAAACCACGAAAAATCTATAGGTCAAAGTGGGTGGTCACAGAGGATCGAAACCTAGACCTCCGCGAGTCGCACATATGTCCAGCATATCAGTTCCGCTGTACGCTGTAAGTTGATGTCGGATTCAAACACGTATATAATTCCTGGCTCGTAATGGAATTGCGAGAGATACCTACTAGAATTAAATTGAATACACTCAGTGCAGTATGGGGAAAGGTGATGCGTTCAGGCATGTATCTAATCTAATCCAATCCAGTCTACTGTCCATCCATCCATCCATCCATCTGCTTTCTAGTGGAACAGCTTTACGGATTAGCTTTTAGCATTAATACGACTACCTAGTAGATGAAGTATTGCGTACCAACGATATCAATAGAAACTCATTTTGTTGCGGTCTCCTGTATCCAAAGACACTTTCAGGAAAATGTGCACGTCCACAGATAGCAGTCATACTAGATAAACGTACCCTTTAAGGGCATATAAAACTGACATTTAGTAGAAATCTCGCAAAACTTGAAATTTGTATTCCACGAATTTAAAAGCTCTAAATTCAAAATATTATTTGAATTTTTATATTACAAACACCTATATTTACATAATTTAGGTTAAAAATACAGCATAAAATGTTTTTCATTTTGCAATTTTGTATTTCTCAAAATTATTTTACTGTATTCATGTCTTCAAAATGCTCCACATGACGCAGTTTTCATCCAATTCTTTTTAATTTGTGATGTAGATTCCCAAAGCACAAAAATTAAATCTGGCATTAATTTTCTTCAACGGTTTTTTATTTATTATCTTTTAAAGCTGTAAAAGCACAAACAAAACTAGATATTTGAAATGAAAGAATTTAAAACATATTATATTTTGAACTAAAGCTAGTAAAACGAAGTTGTGTGATATCTGTACGTTATAATCAGATAAACATAATGAAATTTTAAAAAACAGTTATCTTTAAAATTGCATTGTGTGGAACTTTTGGCTTAGGTTAATGAGATTCCGATTTACCATTTTATAACTTGGAAATTAAAAGAGATGTCACACTGAAATTTAAAACCATCCAATGTTAATATAGAACAACATTGAAAATAAATGTTCAGCTAAATTGACTGAACACTTTGGAAAGTCGCATGTTCAATTGTGTATTCCCTTAAGCTAACTTTCCTGCAAAGATACAAAATAAACATTTTTATGAGTTCTGCCTCATCTCAAGTCGCCCTTTTCGTTATAAAAGGATCCAATATATTCTCAAAATTGGCGCTAACATTTTTCATTAAATACCGTATATCTATGATGTTTATATGAGATATGAAATATGTATCCTGAATGGAGTGCGGAGTCCTCCTCATTTGGGCAGGAATTTCATATAACTGGTATACGAATAGGAGAGATACGAAGGGGGTTCGCCACTGGAGCAAGGCTTATTGCACATATGCCCCTAAGTGGGTACTACCGGGAGGAAAGATGAGACGAGGGGAGACGCCGGGCGGCCAGATTCATACTATGAGTACAAACAAAGGTACCTAAGTTTGACAGTTCCTCGAAGTCTTTAGGTCTTCCGGAACCTTCTTAAGGGGATCCTGGCGCATATCATCCCTGCCAAACTGCGCCTGACGCCTTCGATGACACTTGCGACTCTGAAAGAACCAACGTGATGAAGGAATGAAGTGAAACGGAAGGACAGGAAATTCGGGGGATGCAATTATCCTTCTCAGTATTCGTTTAGCGACCCGGGAAACCCCCGAAAAATCCATGAATCAGGAAGTTCGGCAACGGGAATCGAACTCACGACGTCCCAAATGCAAGCCTCACACGTTACCGTGTAGTCTCTCGCTCGGTATTTCATTAGAGATAGAAAAGTTTACATGCAAATATTATGGGTCTGTTTAAAACGCAGTTTATTTCAAATAACTTTTTGTTGGCATAAGCCCTTTCAGAGATGTATATTCTGACTTCGCATTGTCGTGTCTCTCGAAGTCGAGGAAAGACTATGGAATTCACAGTCCAAGCAAGATATACTGACCCGCTTCTAAAAATATGACTGTGTTCAGCAAACGAAATGTGTAACCGTTTATCTTGATCGAAATGAAGTCGATAGAAAAAATCTGATGTGTTGCACTCGCATGACTTTCTCTACTCTTGTACTAACAATGTTTACAAACTCTTATTCCTGTATGTTCTTCGTGATAGTTGAGATAAACGTTTACAGAAATTACCGTATCGTTCATTTCTTGTAGGTACAAGGAGCATATGGGAATACAGTAGACCTTGAGCGACAGAGAAATATTTTAAAGCTTCCAAATTCCGTTGTCTTTGCATGATTAACTTATAAACAAAATTAATAATGATGTTATATTTGACAGAAGTATAAGTTTTCCAAAAGTCACAAAGATAACAAGGAATAAACCCGAAATGGTTCAAACTGTACGCTTTAGCAAGATCTACATGTGTGTACAGTAAGATTTGGTCTACCTCTTACGGTTTACCAGCAAAAGTCATCCAGGGTAAATAGGACTACATGGGTTATAGCCAGAAAATTCAAAATATACATTTCATTTGTGATAAAAGATCCTAAACATGTTTTATATCTGGCTATTGCCATGAATCTTTTAAGGGCGCTGATGACCTAGAAGTTGAGCGCTCTTAAACCAAATCAATCAATCAATCAAACCTAAACATGTCATTTTAATCAAAATCCTTAGAGCCATTTTCAAGAAAACCAAAATTGTCGAAAAATTGTCCATGTAAAGGCTGGTTTAGGGCGCAGGAATTTTCTTGAAAGTCTTCGTGTCGCACGCTCGCCCCCCCCCCCCCACACACACACACACACGCAAACACACGCACACACACACACACACACCCACACAAACGAGTGCCTGGACCTACCTGCTGCAGTTTACATGCGCGAGCGGTAACAGTGAAGTCTATGTGCAGTATAAATATGGAAAAACGCACACGCCTCCGGCCTTTAGCAATTACAATACAGCATTTAAACAACATTTCATAGGCTATATCATCCTTTAATTCGTGATATATTCTTAATAAATGCAACTCATCATAGTCAAGTTCTCTAAACTGACAATCATTCGCGGCATTACTTATAATTACAACAAATAGGATCTAAAATCCTATCTAAAATAACTGATCTTTGGCAGTACTAGACTAGAAACTAAATTCATATCTACGTCAATGAGATCAATGGTACTACACATAGTATACAGAAGTGCTTATCCGGTTTACATAAGGATGTAGTAAACTAGAATCTAAGAAGTATTTCTGAAGGAAAAACGGAAGATGACAATACCGATTTAGAGAAACGCAAAGGCCTTGAAAGCGCTGGAGGTCAATGTTTTAGTACATCATAATGCCCTAGCAGGCCTCATAAGCCTAAACCCTGATGCATATAATGGTTTTAGTGATTTAAAGGGTACACCGAAGTGAAAAGGGTGATTTCCTAAGCATTGAAGTTAGAAACTTAAATTTTTGGTCAAGCATTACTAGCAACCAAAGAACTGTGTGAACCAAATTTAATTCTAATATGTAATCACATTCTTGATATATTAATTTATATCAATTTGATTGGGTATAATCGAAATCTATCTCCTCCAACAGATGTTGAAGAAGAAAGTTGAGTTTTGAAAGTTGTATCTCTTATTACCTTTGTAACAACTTAAAGTATGGAAATTTTGAAGGAGTGAATAGTTTTTCTTCAAAAAATAATACTGCAAAGTGTAAAAATGTCATAAAACAGCGCATTATTGTATTATTTTTTTAATAGAAAGGTATAAACAACATCATAATTCTAAATGGACATTGTATTTCCCATATTCTGGACTACATTGGAAAGATATTGTTACATTTCTAGATATATTTTTGTAGCAGGAGATTTTGAATATGAAAAAGTAACAAATCAGATCGTTTCCGAGAAAAAGAGCAAAGTTTAAATGAAAGATGTGGGCATGCCCATTTAAAAGGCAGAAGCAGAGGTGCACCACCTTAAAAATTGTGTCCGAAATATGTGTTCCCCCCTCCATAGGGGATTAAACCTTCGCAGATATATTCTTTAAGGCATGGTGCATTTTTTGCAATAAAAATCCAAAAGTTGATTTTTGATCATATAGGCTAAAATATTACTTCGGTGTTCCCTTAAGTATTTTTCTTGCAGCATTATAAAGGGGAAAGCAGGGGAATTAATTTACCAGAATATTACACAACTGGAATTATGGTTACTGCTGTTCCAATGGGACTTCACGCCTTGAATTTTTGTGCCAGTCTGAAGAAGCTCATGCAGAGAAGGGTACAAGATTCGCCCTTGGGTAGGTTGCACTGTAGCTCACCTGTGCCATCATGTTTATTTTCGAGTTTATTGTCAACACTGTCAACTGAAGAGAAATGCCGACAACTCCAATACTTGGACTTTCTAAATGATTCTGCTTAAATATTTCTGCCATGATTTACAATCTTGGAAGAAGCACGGTGAACAGACTTAAGATAAGCAGTGTTATGTTCAGTGGGTGAATACTCTGAGGGCTTAGAGACTGTAGTGTATAAAAGAAGCAAAAGTTCTTAAGGAAATGGACAATATGAACAATGGAAATGTATCATATACATCCTTAGCAGTAGATATGGGAGTTCTGAAGCAGTTGGCTTAAATATATCTAAAGACAAACTATCACATCAAATAATATAAATGATAGTGTTCATGAGTAACTGACGGGCAGATAAACACGGTTCCACGAGTGCTGCCTGCGGTCGCCAATAGGCTATACGAAGGATGGGGTGGTTTGTAACTGCAGTGTCACTGCCTGAAACCCAGCCAAGTTCAGTTTCTTTTCCTTTCGTTCTAGCTTTAATGCTTAGAAATGCACATGTCTGGTGATCAGTGTATGAGAAGATGAGTTGAAAAATAACTCAGTAGACCCAAATGAACGAAAAACAATCAGAGGCACCCTCAGTCATAGGATATTGAGCTGAATTTTGTATCGTTAGGTTTATTAGGCACATTGGCCATGGAATGCTCAAGCGGGCTTGAATTCTGCACGGCCCGATATCTAACGGACCACACCAAACAGATGACGGCTCTTCAGTTCTCTATGAGACACAGAAGTGACACCTTCCCATTCGGACCTTGGGGGCTATAGCAAATGACCATCTGAACATGCGCTCTCGAGATTTCTCCGCTCTATGTTAGTAATGACCGATATACTGGTCCAGATCCTTTGTCTTTTTTCAAGGTCTTCAGCTGCAGTGTTGTTTCGTTATTCCCTCAAGGCGACACAGAGGTGTTCTGGGCTGCACAGCGTATCCTCTTGAACGATCTGCGATTATGGATTTGGTCGCTGTAGCACGGTGCATGACCTCTTTTGTTCCGTACTGTATTCAGGGTAATCGGATAAGTGGCATTTCAACATTCCCCATCTCCTCTGTTCTCCTGTACTATTATACTCTCCTCGTCTCTCATGTCTCTCTCTCCCTTTCTCTCTGCCAATCGCGTGAGAGAAAAAATCGTATGCCTTTTAGCTATTCGAAACTACAGTGGTACCCATGGTTACTTTTTTCCCGATTCTTTACTTTTTTGTTCTGTCACATACACACAACGAAACATCCATGCCCAAGGCGGGACTCAAACCCTGAGCCTTGCGCGGTTCCAGCAACCAGCCCTACAAGGGCCGGCACTTAGAAACAATGACATTTACCCACCCCCTAGTTCCTCTAAGCCAACACTAACGAACATTTATCATAAAGTGCTAAGTATTCATATTAAGATTGTATAAATAACAAAACAGGTAAGTAAAACATTGGATTAACACCCATGTTGAAACTTGCTAATAAGCGAGATATTTATACTTTTCCTTCAAACTGCAATACAGAAGCTAATTAGGATATCATATATCTTATTCTTATAATACGCCAAGTTTCCTACCAATCTGCTAAACTGCTTTTGAGTGCAAAGACAACATACTGTGACGCCAGCTGGTCGCGCACATCAAAAGATGCTCGAGGCCAAGCTACCTCACACCACTACTTGTAAATACGTGACCGACGCCAATAAGCGTGGCAGAACAAAGCATTTTATGAACGTTCGCTAAGGTTCAACTGTTTACCAGAAGCGTCGATAAATTGTGGATTTCAAGAAAAATCCGTGCTACGTCATTCTGGCCCATATAAGTGAGACGAGACGGAGAGAGTAGCGAGTCTTTTTCTCTTTTTTGAGTCGTGAGTGTTAAACGAGTCAGCTGGTAGAAGTATATGTGTGTGTGTGTGTGTGTGTGTGTGTGTGTGTGTGTGTGTGTGTGTGTGCAATCATTGAGAGGAATGCGTGTGCGCTTGTGTCGTCACAGATAGTTTTGGGACATTTAATCGTCGCATGGGAGTTGTGTGATGCATGTTAGTGAGTGTGATCATAAAGCCAGCAGTTTGTGAGACAGAACCGTAGAGCAGAACTGCAAGATGGTTAAGTATGCGTCTAGGTTATGAACGGCCAGAATAGCTGCAAGTTGTAAGGTCACGGAGAACTATAGACTCTGTTAACGCTAAAACAGAACTGTGTTTTGCACTTCAGTTTTAGAAGGGATAAGAAAGGGACATAAGAAGTAACTGGACTTGTCATTTGTCACAATATGCACTCAAATAAAAACACTGTGACTTTGGAGGCGGCGTACAACAATGGACGGACGGGGCCAAGTCATTTTATACCATATGCCAGGCCGGCGAGCGGGTAAAAACGTTGCCTCGCGTGACTGTGTGTACGCGGCCATAAACAATAGGCGGCAGAAAGAAAAAGGGGGTCATGAACGTGTGCAAGGCTTCTAGCTGAGCCATCGCGGCACGTGTTTGTAAAGAGTTTCTCGAAAAGTTGTGTGACATCATCCCCAGTATACAACAACGCGAGACAGCAGCAAAGTCAGGGAGTTGGTTAGTTTAATTTTAGCTACGGGAATAAGTCGGTCAGTTTGTCTGCTACGTGTATGTATGTGTGTGCGTGTGTGTGCGTGTGTGCGTGTTCGTGTTTGTGTCGTCCTGGAAGATACGTCGGCCGTCGCGAGTGATTGTAACGCCGTAGTTAGGTGTATAAGGGACAAATAAAAGGTGAAGAAGGGCTCTAATGGACAGAGCAAGGTTATAAGTTGCGAATTGTGATAGTTCGAAAGTCTGTGGGTTGTGTTAACTACAAGAAGAAAACAATATATTTTTAGTAAAACTTTAGGGGACAATAAAGTGTTAGAAAAGTAACGTTTTGATACAATAACCTAAAACGCTAGTTTGGCCTAAGCAGCCTACAGTACATATTATTTACCCCAATCGAAAATTGCCGTAAAATTACTGTTCGCGGATTTATTATGCAAATGATGTACGCATAATATTTGCAGAGTTCGTAAGATAGACATTTGGGAAAAAGGGGGGGAACAATAATGATGCAATTTCGAAGCACGCTATACGCCTATTTTAAAGGCTGCGACTAAATTGAAGGCATACGACCGTCATGTTTAAGTTCGTAATCACGGGGGGGGGGGGGGGGGGGAGAGGAAGAGAAGGGAGATGTGATTGGAAAATTCAGCTTTGAAATAATGATGCCTCAGGGACATCAGGATTGTTATTGTTTAAGCCTCATTATAGAGTCTATATTTTATTCTGTTTGATGCTCATTCGATATGAACGCAATTGTCACGGGAAGAGAAAGTTAAAAAATGTAAATAATGCAGGAGCTGAAGGCAAGCTATCTTCGATGTCATTTTTAAATTATTATGATGTGTGGAATGGCAATTGTGAAAGAATATTTTTGTCTCTAGTTTGTCAATACAGTTATTCGTTGGTCGCCTCATTTTTTCTCCTCCATGAACGAGAGATGATGGTAGATCACCGACTCTCGAGAGAGATACTCTGTTTGCTCTACTTTCTGCCTTGTGTTTTTAGCAGTGATTTTACTAAAATAACACATTATTATAGATAAAATCAGCGTTTGTAAATAGTTTCAAGGTTCATTACAAAGGTATACTCAGTAGAGATGCAAATTTACTGATGGTGGTGGGGGGAATGTGGGTAGTAGGGGTGGTAATACATTATTAACGAGTTTCAAAAGTATTTTAGGATCTAAAGAGCTGAGAGCGTGTACTTACCTCAGTGGGATAGGGAGAGACAGGAAAAACAAACACACACGAGAGAGAAAAAACTAGAATTTGCTCCAAATAATATTCGGGCCCTCTGGCTATTGGATCTGTATGAAAATGACCAGAACGGGGGTGCCGAGCCTCATGCATATGACTCCATACACCCGGTTGTCTTTGAAGATTTTCAATCACTCCGTGGACTCCAGTAATAACGTCCTCCGCTGACGTCACAGGAGTGCCCTGCACCATACTCTTCATGCAGCTCCACAGAAAATAGTCGAGCGTTGTCAGATATGGCGACCGTGCTGTCATCTGGGGTCATCTCTACCAATTTATCGATTTGACTATGCGA
Source organism: Tenodera sinensis (assembly GCA_030765045.1). Classification (NCBI taxonomy): domain Eukaryota; kingdom Metazoa; phylum Arthropoda; class Insecta; order Mantodea; family Mantidae; genus Tenodera; species Tenodera sinensis. The sequence goes on along the minus strand of CM060964.1, from coordinate 38,125,995 downwards.
CGTTGAGGTGATTCCTGACATTTACATCAAAGTGTGCTGGAGCTCATGTTGGTTATTTCCAGTTGTGTACTGCTGTTTACAACTTTACTGGACCGGAAACTACATAAGTAACGCAGCAGAATGTTCACCTAGGACAATATGGGGCAATGTAGGGCATTGCAGGAGTGTTATTAAGCTCAGCTCGTTCATCCGCAGTAGACAAATAGCTAGTGTTGCATACATTCCGTATTAAGATACCAAAACGAATGTCAACAAATTGTCACAATCGTGCCCAAACCGTGCATTTCTGGACAGTGGTTCTTATTGCTAATCTTCCTGTTAGTGTAAGGGCAATAAATTTAAGGGATAGCGAAATGTTTTGAAAGCTGGTTGCTATGCGACGCCTTTGAAATTCCATTCTCTTTGCAATGCCAAGAGATAAAAAAACGAATAACATATTTCTTCTTGAGAAACGTATAAGTATTGGCAAGCTCAAATAAATAATAAACAATATTTCGGAAATGGTTAACTCAAAAGAAGAAACAAGTTTTCGACATAAATTGTATGTTTTAACGAGATCGTAAGTTTTATTTAGTAAGCTTTTGTCCGTCTCTTACTCTTTACTACTTATGCAAACATCATCCAGAATGAAGAGCCCTTCTGTGGACATTTCCAGAAATTTCAAGGTATGGCTTAGAACAGGCGTGGGGAAGACGGGTGACATGAATGCAATCGAGTATTTACCTTCTCCATTTACTGACATAATTTGAAGTACTGGCCAATTCTCTGAGGTAGACAGACAAAAGTGGGAGGCGTGGCCTGGTAACTAATCGCTGTGAGGCAGTGGTGGGGTTAAATGTACGATGTAGGGGAAGTTGCACATTGAATCAGCGCTCCCCATTTATGACATAGAAACTACCATGGAATGGCGTGTTTGTGTCTGTCACTGGATACTTACTGTTTGTGAGTCTACACTCCACAGGCGTAGTTCACCCTACTCAAAGAGTGGGGTGGGAAAGGCAGCTAATTACGCAAGTGTCTCCAAAGAGACGAGGTTGGACATCGCTGAACTACGTTAATTCTTGTAAAACACACGCAAGCTTCACCGTTGCAATGACCGCGATAGCCCATAACCACCAAGAGACTTCACTTCGTCTTTAAGCAAATGCTTGATCTTGAGAATGGAATAATCATGGCTAAGTTACATGAATTTGAAGCTAGTGATGAAATTTTACTCGACACCCTTTGCTGGTATATAAGCTTCAGATGTACCACTATCAGCTGCAACTACCCATGTAGGTGCACCAAAATCAGCTGAGAATTTGTATTTCAGAACCTGAAACGGAGGGACAAAGTGAGCGTACCGAAAAGGTGGCCCAGAACCCGCCGTGGGGTCCCTAACGTGTTCTGAAAATACAGTTTTTCATCCCGGTGCCAGGTTTCAATCCTGAAGCCGCCGTTTTCCCTTTGTCGTCATTGGAAAGATTGGATCGATGACGGCGAAATAAAATGGAGGGATGGGAAGTCGCGGAAAAAAGTAACCAATCCAACATTCGCCTAGTGACTAAAACCACTAAAAATCTTTGGCAAAATTGCACCGAACCCTAAACCTCCCGAATTTAGAGTCGTCAGTCAACCCGCTCGGTAAAGGACATAAGAGTTCTGATACTTGAACGTTGCTGAAAATGTCATTCATAACTATTTGTAGCTTTGTTGAAGAGTATACAGCTCTCACATGCGTATTCCTAGAAATGGTGTGAGCAGCACCGGTTATGTAATATCATACAATTGTGCCTTGCGAGATAACGCTGGCTTGAGCAAACAGTGTTAGAGCACTCAGCAGTCTACTAATGGCAAATCCGTTAATTAAGTTGAGTGATTATTACTGAATGTGAGTATAGCAACACAGATGACATGTAGAAATAATGAAAATATGTAATATGTAAAAGCGCTATGTTTTCCTTGTAAAGAGAAATGTCATGAAACCGAGAGGAAAACACAAACGTAGAAAGGTCATATGTGGATGTGTCACCAAAAAATTCAATAGGAAGCTTTGAGTAAAAACTGAATTCACGAAAACAATTCTGGCATCCCAAACAGGGAAACGCCTTTGTTAATCCTCACAGAAGTGTTCTTTGGACTTGTCCAACATCCAGACAAACCACATGAGGTGCTCCGCTCAACGCATAGTACACTACACACTAACCAAGCTGTGCTCGAGGATCAGAATATCGAAATAAACTGTTTTCCTTTAGGAAACATCAAAGTTGGCTCATGTGTCAAGAGGCTTGATACAGAGGAATCGTCAAATTTCCAAGTTTAACCGAGGGCCTAAACTTACATTCTTTCTTTCAGCTAGGAGCTAGAGTAAAACTAACTCTGCGATACATTGATTGAGTGATTGAGTGAAAAATGGGTGCCCTTTAACCCTCAACTGGTGACCTGACCACTCTCAGACGTTGTGTAAGTTAGGAAAACCATCTGTGAAATTTCGAAAATCTACAGTTTTCATTGGATTGATTTGAAATTTTAACACAACAATCACTGTATAGTGAGGAGTGACTGTGCTAAATTTCATACATTTAGTCAGATTAGTTGCTAACATATCAATATTTTGTTATATTTTTTAAATATTTGTATAAATGGTTCCCCATGATGCAATTTTGATTTCAAGGACTTAATAATTTTCAGTTATGTCCTGTAATAGAATGTTAACAAATTGATGAGATCGTTTCTTAATCTTGTTATTAGTTTGGATAAAAATAAAAGTTAAAGTTTAAATTCATTTTTTTTTGTTCATTTAAATTTTGAAATGTAAACTTTAATATTTAATTACTTAGCAGTTATTCATGTTATGAAAAAATTATCTCATCATTTCTTCTTAATGTTATTTCTAAGCAGGTACACCAAATTTCATGCATAAGTACTGAAAATTGTATCGTGTGGAGCATTTTAAACAAAAAACGGTGCTAAAACAAAAAACATGAAAAAACTAAGTTTGAAGTCATAGCAACGATAATGGAACTGTATGGATTTAAATGGATATGACCACTTATAGGCAATCAGTTAAATGGACATTGACATAGTTAAAAAGGCCGTAAGGCTATAAAAAGAATGTCAAACTAAAGCAGAAGATCTATAGTATTTAACAAAGCAAAAGTCCATTTTTGGCAATTTTTGAAATGTTTAGCCTTTTTACACAAATGCGTATCCTTAAGAAACCCTATCCTCTATTGTTTATGAGAAATTGACTTCTGATACCTACATTACCATCTTATGATTGCTTACTCCACATATTGCAGTAAGGTTTGGTGAATAGGCCTCGGTTGTTTAGAGTGTAAGAAAATAGCAACGTCTGACAGACGTCACGTCACCAGTTGTGTGATTTTTTTCTGTCAGGAGCAGTATTGCTTTCAATGGGGAAATGTGCTGTTCCATAAAACGAAGTGACACTCAGAGACCCTGATTTTGAAATTCAAATGCTTAAAAAATTGAATGAAGATACCAGTGATGATGAAAGTAAGTTATGACTCACGACAGTCCTCAGTACTTAATTTGTTTGATAAGTTTTGCAGAAGTAGTGCTATAAACATAGATTACCAAGGCAGATGTCTCCCCGGTTACATATTCGGGAAGTCCTGGGCTCCATTTCTGGGGCCCGTCAAATTAATCATGGGCAACCCCATAATAGTTCGCTTTCACAAAGATGTTTCAGATGTGCTTAGGGGCTGTTTCCTGTTGCACAGATGGCGCAGATACTTGCTTGCTAGAATGTTCTTCTCGGCCCTGCCACATAACAGTCTTCTCTCAGTCGCCTCAGGTGGGTCGTGTTGTCTCCAGTTTCAATGCTTCACTGCTTCTCTGGGCAGTCCGCCGGTATAACCGTGTTCTCAGGATTCAAAATGTGACAGATATCTGCCCGCCTCTGCCAGGCGGCCTGCATGCGGGATGTATCTTGTTGCTGTTACTTAATCTCATCCGTTCCTCCTGGGGGTTGTGAGCACAAACGACCCAGGTTGAGGTGCGAGGTGTCCCTGGGCATTTTCAGTGATAAACATTCTCTAGGAACTTGGGTACTACGAATGCAATGAGGCATCTGAGACGGTTTAGTCCCCTTGAGAACATATTTAAAATGTGTCACAGTAGCTTATTTCCAGAAGCACATTTTACCCAAAATGAACCTCATCTTTGACACGAGTGTATTGTGAATGTGTCTATTCAGTGATGCAGAGGAAACTATTTTTTGTTAGATTTTGCACGCGGGGATTTGTCCATTAGCGCTAATGGGTCCAATATGTGTTTTGTAAATGACAGAGCAGGACCACTGTCCACAATAAGAGAAGTGCGTCGACAGCGTTTGCAAAAATGTAGGTTTGCATACCTGGAAACTCTGATTCACATTCACATAACTTTTTCTACCCTCTATCACTTATTAGTGGGTATACAAACCATTGTTACAAAGTTTGTTTTCCTATATACTTCATTTTAATGGGGATTACCCTTTGCAGAAACAGCTACATTTTTAGTATAAATATAAAGAGAATAGTGATAGTCAAATGTTTAAGAGCTAGACGCTTTAAAATTTCATACTCTTTCCGGGCAATTGCGAGAAACAGTTGAATATCCACGGGCCTTTAGAAAGATGGCTAACAATTTGAAAAATTAATAACGGATATGTTGGAAGTGGCTTATGCTGCAAAAAGGGTTGTTTATAAATACAATTTTTAAGGAGATCTATAGTTTTTGTACAGTACGATTTCATCTATCGCTTAACGTTCAACAGTTAAGCAACATTATATGAAATTCCTGCCAACAAGGTGGATTTCACAGCTTGTTTCCGGAAAATTCAAAGTGTACATCCTACAGTACAACGTGCTACACATATAAGTTCAAATACCTTTATAAATGGTACCTTAACCCTAGCAATGCCAAAACTTACTCCAGAACTTATACTACAGGTAGGGGGGGGGGGTACCCTGTGTCCATCACTGGAACCGTATGTCTGAGCAATTTGTAAAATCGGGTATTATATCTTGGCATGTTTATAAAGATAATATTGAATATTGTGTAACTATTTCGGTTTTACTTTTTTACATGAATCATACACCGACGGGGCAGTACTTCATGGTCCCTTGACATTTCATTGTTTCTCAAAAAGACCAACAATGAAAACTTTTAAACAATTATGCAATTCAGTGCTAGAACATTTACTGACAATATTATTAACGGCATACCTTTAATCAAAAAATTAAAAGAGAATTTAAAAATTACAGACGGCTGGCATAAACCTCCCCCTTTAGAAATACCAGGGTTAATATGAATCCGCTGTGGTGTTTCAACTGTTTTCCTCTTCATCTGTTTTTTTTCTTCTGTTTTTTGTATGGTCGTAACCGCGCCGCGAGGTGAACAGTGCCTATGAGGTAGACTTTTGTCTCACACCTCAATGCGTGACCCACTGGTCTAGATAATGCGAGGTCATTGGTCTTGCAGGAAAACTTTCGAACACAGTTGATAAGCAATCATCGCTTTGTTTCGCCCACTCTGCGTCGTGTTTTCTGTGGCACTCCTACTTAAAGATACTAATCACCCTAAGAACACACCATGTAATCTTAATAAGTAAAACTATAAGTTCGTAAACGAGCCGCAAATTGATATAAACTCCCAGCACAACAGCCCTGACGGGCCAAGGCCTGGCACCCCGCCGCTACGTCCTCCAGCTCTGCCCACCACAGGCGGCATGCAAGGGGTGCAATGCTGCAGAATGGGGCGTGGTCAGCACCCCCTCGAGCCCTCCCGGCCTGTTATGCGGCCTTCGCAACCTGGGATCGCTACTTCTTTGTCAAGTAGCTCCTTAAAAGGCGTCTCCGAGACCTAACGAGGCTGAGTGGACCCCGTGGCAGACCTCCCAGCGGGGGAAGAATCCCCTCCCCGGTAACGGGAATCGAACCCGGGTCCTTCGCGCCCGAGGCAGGCGCGCTACGGAGTCCGTGGCATACTGATATAACATTGTTTATTACTCTTCAGTTACCAATACATTTATTTTCCTAACAGCCTATATAAGCAACTTATACATGACTATGTTGATGAAAATCAGACATTTTTGAAAACATAAAATCCGAGACATCCTATATGCAAAGGAAGGTTTGACTTGGGGGAATTCTCTTGCAAATCTTAGTATCACATCTTTGGAAGATGCTGAACTTCAATTCCGAGTTTGGTATTTATGTGAAATTTCGTTTGATTTCTGCTGTTCAAGGAAGCGCGCGCACACACACATACACACACATACACACACTCGCACGCATGCACGCACAGGCTTACACGCATACACACGGACCTGTTTCTATTTTTTCTCTTTTGTATTTTGTTTTGTTTTGTTTTAGGGAGTCCCGAAATGTTTATTCTCCGTCAAATCTCCGTTTGAATGGAATGCATTACCTCTTCTGTTTACTATAGGTGACCAGTGGAGAAAGTAAATATGAGCTGTTTATTTGAGGTTGAAAATTGGCTCACACTATACTACTTGGCAAAGTCATGAGGCGTATCGGAAAGAATGTGAAACTGCCCAGCTGTTTACGCGAGCTTATCCCATAAACACGGCGAGACAGTTTCCGTACACTATTCAGATGCAATCATATGTTCAGGACAGTAACGTCTCATATATCAGCAGGTGCGAGAGGTCTTCTATTTGTGTTTTATCACTGACCATACCTCAAGTTACTATTATTCCGCTATTCTAATAAACAAGAAGCGATCGCAGCGCTCGACAGCCTAGGTCAATACGCCTCGTCGCTTTGCCAAGTAGTGCTTAGAGTTTTGTAAATTCTCCTGTGTTATCAATACGGGGATAAATAAAGCTAAGGGTTTCCCTAGTTTGTCAACAATGAATCAGAAAGAGAGAGAAGATAGCTCGACATCATTCATAACTTAACGCTAATTAACGTCCTGGGAAACACTATTTATTCTTTTTGTCCGTTTCTAGCTGCTTTTAGGCTCTCTAATCGGCATGATGGCCCGTACCCTTTCCACGCTGTTAATTCTGATTAATTGCATACTCGTATATTTCTTTATCCAGTCTTTTTAACATTGTAGTCTTTATAATGTTCTCTGCTTTGAATGATGTTTCTTTCATTTGTTCCACTGCTTGCCTAATGCATTTTGTCTGAGTGATATAATGCACACTTTTCATCTTTACGACATTGAAATTAAGACTAAGTGATTCCAAATTCTTTCCAAAGGTGAACTGAGATTAGAGAGAAGAGTTATGTTCACCCTGGAAACAGAGCAAGATGGAGCATTCTGCATCGTGTTCAATCCCCAGCGATCGCACACTCTAACTGGGGTTTTTCCGTGGTTTCCCCTTGTCACCTAAGCAAATGCTCGTGCATTATTTCATACCAGGGTTTCCTTGCTATCATTTCCCTTCATTTCACTTCCTTATCTTTCAGATATGCAGTAGTGGTGGTGCCGGACAGATGGCGCGGATGCTTGAGCATGGTAACTGCTGTTCTAGGAGCTAGGTGGCGTTTGGGAGGTCACTGACTTCTGTCGGAAGGGGAAGCTTGAGCGATTCCGGACCCGTGGGGTGGTGGCTGCTCGGCGGGCTGGCACCGAGATGAAGAGTTCTCAGCACTTGTTAAGGACTTCCGCGCGTCTCTGTGGCTCTGTGGTCCCATCGGTTTCCTTATTTCATCTCTGCATCCTGGGGATTGTTAGCACTCAATAGATCTGCGCAGCTCGAGGTGTCCCCCGTGTATGTACCATTTACCCTTTCATCATCGAATAAACAGTAAATCTGTAGACTTGCATTTTAACAATATCAACAATATATCCATAAAAGATTTATTTTAATTCATGCTTACCACTTTATTGAAACAAATCAATAACTGCCACATATATAACGAATTTGACAAAGTTAAAAACACACACATAAATAACAGTACCATCCGTTAGACAAAATTTTGAGTTTTGGTTTAACAATTTACATACAAGATATAATGATAGTATTATTATGGTTTTATTTAATTCAAACTATTATACACAGATTGTTAAACAAAAATATATTGTTTGTAGTTTGAAGGTCTAAATAACTGAAATCTAGGAATGTTTACAGAGCCACGTACATGGCATTAACAATTTTGCCACTAGTTGGAAGTTTAAATTATTCCTTTCGAAAATTCATTGCCTCCGGCAAGTACACTGACACCAATAGTTCTGATTTCATCCGGCTGGTACTTATTTTATAAAAGGGTACGGTAGGCGCGTAGATTGTTTGACTTGCATAGGTTGACTAAATTGGTACTCAGACCTTATGGTTGGAAACGGAACAGGACACCTTTGTTCAATTTATCGTGAAGGACCTAGCCTTGAAGTGAGCGTCTTGTGTGCGCGCGTGCGTGCATCTGTGCGTGCGTGCGTGTGGTGAAGTGAGGGATATGGTGAAATCAAGCCCATGGAGCGTGTAAACAAATAAATCTCGGCCTATGTGTGTGAAGAAGCAGCTGAATGGTTGAAGATCAAGTGCTTGGGATGTGAAAGTGATATACTAATGCGTTTGTGGTAAAGCACGCAGTTATCAATTTCTTTAAGAATACGTTATCACAATACTAAATAACTCTCCTTGAGGTTCATCTAATCCCAGAATCACCAAGCATGTGCCAAAGTTGCCGTTACATTTTTCATTTGTTAGGATATCAAACAGCATCCTATGTTTATGGCCCTTCTTGTAGTTGTCTTTCGTCTTATAAAGTGCTGTACTACACGTTTATCTGGTTAATATATTTTGGTTACAAATGAAATATGGAGGCGGCGCTGTGGTCGAGCGGTTAGACCGTTTGCCTACCACCTAGGTGGCCCGTGTTCGATCCCACTTGTGGTGGATGAAGCGACGTCTGGTTGGATTTCCTCTGGGTTCTCATATTTTCCCCGCCACTAGTTCCACCAACTGCTCCATCGTCATCCATTCCGCCTGCACTTCATATCATCCTCTTCCTCACTCTCATACCTGGTACTGGGCTAACCATCCGCTGCCAGATGTTCACTCTTTCCGGTCCAGAGGTTCCTGTGCTCCCCGATAGGCGTCTGGTCCTAGGCGCAGGCTTCTATGTCCTAGGGGGTGTCAGTCCCCCATGAGGGGAGGGTAAACAGAGAGAGAGATGTGGAAGTAACAGATGAAATATGTGTCTTAAATTTCCTGAGAATAACCTCTGTTTATTCTTCTGTAGGCACAAGGAGAATATGAGAATACACTAGACTTTGAGTGATAGTCAAATCTTTTACAGCTTTCTAATTCCGTTCTCTCTGCACGTTTAACATATAAAAAAATGAATAACGGTGTTCCGTTTGAAAGAAATATAAGTTCTCCAAAACTGACATAAATAACAAGGAATATATTTGTATAGTAAGATTTGGTCTATCTCTTACGGTTTACCAGTCATGCAAAAGACATCCAGCGTAAATAGGACTACGTGGGCTATAAACAGAAAATTCAAGATATACATTTCATTTGTCACAAAAATATCTCAAACATACATCTTAATCATAATCATTAGATCAATTTTGAAGAAAACCAAAATTTTAGAAAAATGTTCCATGTAAAGGGTAGTTTAGTGTGGAGGAATTTTGTTCAAAATCTTCGTGTCGCATTCTTGAAAGATATGCAACTTAAATACAACTTTGGTTTTTACCGACTTTTCGCTTATGCTGTCCACAGTCTGGCAGACACACAGGCAGTTACACACACGCGGACCTTTTTCTAAAAATGCTTTTTTAGGATTCAGGGGGCCTCAAAACATATATATCGGGTGAAATCTCAACATCGAGTTTTTGGGCGGAATACAATACTTCCTCTACTTTACTATACGTAGTAGAGAAGGTAAAAATAAGGGGATTATATATAAACAACGCTAGCTGTAAAGTTAAGTTTAATTGGCTTTCGATATTGTTGTTTGCAAAATATCATCAGCTGAAGAAAATGTGATGATAGTTTTCCTAAAATTTAATTGAGTTTAAGTAATGCTGCTTTTCATACTAATTATTAGACAGTGAGGTGCCAGAAATAATTATCTTGTGAAAAATGCACGAGTTGGAAACCAAAATTAATGTGTCGTGGAAAACTGGTAAAACATGTGGTATATGGCTTGATAATAACAAAGAAAATTTACTTATTATGAACTTACATAGTTTAGTGGCAGCCATGTTGGTCAGTCACTGTACTGTAGATGATGACGCACGCTTGTGTAAAGGAAAAATATGTGCCTGGGGTTTTTAAAATGATATTATTTTATTGAACAAAACTGCCATACAATTTGCAGGTAATTGAGTTAGGCAATGCATTTAATAATAATGGATTGTGCAGTTTTAATCTATAACAGATACTCGGGCTTTTAACCCTCCGTTAGGCGCGCACCCTGGTGGAACACCTAGTAGCCCCGCGCTATATTCTTGTTTTTATATGCACTTGTTCAGCTTTAACATTTTATTTTATTTAAATAAACCTATGGGACTCTATGGTCTTTAGTCACCAACTACTGGTGCAAGTAAATAACAAACAAATGCACTACAATGAAATAGTGTCATTGTAGTAATGGAAGGTTCCGTACCATCAGTGTAATACGGCTTGGATTGGTCACCTGTCTGGCATACTATACCTGTCATTGGCCAATAGAGCATTGAGTGCTGTTATCACAAAGGCCAAGTATATTAGTATTTAAAATGGACATGGCATCCTATTAAAAGCACTGGCACCACATACAAGTAAATAGCTAATGTGTTTGCTTTATCTATATATGGTTGTTTATTTTTGTGAAATTATTCTTACAAAAGTTAATTACTTGCTCTACTACGTAACGTAGAGGAAGTATAGTATTCCACCCAAAAATTTTATATCGAGATTTCACCGGAAATATATGTTAGCATTTTTAGAAAAAGTTCCGTGTGTGTCTGTCAGTCTGTGGACAGCATAACACAAAAAACAAAGGTCTGTTAAAAACCAAAGTTGGTGTTTAACTTTAATGCCTTTTAAGGATGCTACATGAATTTTAAGAAAATAGCCCCACCCTAAACTACCCTTTACATGGAGAATTTTTCCAAAATTTTGATTTTCTTGAAAATGACGATTTTGATTAAAATGACAGATGATTAAGATATTTTATGACAAACGAAATGCATTTTTGAGTTTTCTGGTTATAGCCTATGTACTCCTGTTTACTCTCGATGACTTTTGAATAACCCCTAAACCGTAAGAAATAGACCAAATCTTACTCCAAAAAAGAATGCAGATCTTGCTAAAATACACAATTTATGTTCAAATAAGTTTTTTGTAGATTGAACCATTTCGGAGATATTCCTTGTTATTTGTGTCAGTTTCAGAAAACGTAAACTTTCGTCAAATGCAACATCGTTATTCATTTTTTATACGTTAGTCGTACAAAGAGAAGGGAATCTCAAAGCTGCAAAGCATTTGACTATCGCTCAAAGTCTACTTTATTCCCATATTCCCCTTGCATATACAAGAAAATAAACAAAACGTAATTTGTACATCTGTTTATTTCAACTAACATACTACCTATAGGAATAAGATTTTGTAAGAATGGTTAGTACAAGCGTAGAGAAAGTCGTGCGGGTGCAACACATCAGATTTTTTTTCCAAGGGAATCAGTCATGCGTCAAAATTCAGAGGTATTTATTTCATATCCGTGTGAAGCTCATATTTCTAGGAACGACACTGCATCAAGGAAATACGCAGAATAGATTTTATTCCAATAGTAGCTCGGGGATTTCTGTTACATATACGAATATACATGTAGTTCGGTATTAAATCTCAGGCTTAAAATCGGTTCGCAATTTCATTGGAGTAATATGTAGGGCGCTTTAATTTGGATTAACTTGCGAACGGTAAAATCAATCGGGGGAGTGTGTCGCAGAATAAAGATCCTATATTGTTATTATTAACATCCCTTGCGGCTATGTAGTGCTGAAGGAAATAAAGTCCATTGAATAAATTGGCTAGAATGTTACTTAATATCACCTGGTGATTTTCAAACTCAAATTGTCTCTTTATTTGCCGTAATACTTATTTCTGCAACTATGCCACGGAAAGCGGCTTACACGGGTTTATCCGAATGAATTTAGATTTTTAGCTGGTTTTATGATGTAGAGTTGAATAAATCACATAACAATTCATTGAAACTGTCGTCAATTCTTGCTCCAGCTTAACACGAAAAAACGTGTTCTTTTACGCTTATAAGTATTGAATGTAGTTCTGCTGTAGCGTGCGAGAAACACATTCCGGAGACCTGGGTTCGATTCATTTGGAAAGCCACAATGTTCTTTGGTTTTTCCTGTTTGACAAAGTGAGCTTAGGAGCGATTTCTTTTCTACCACGAAATTCCATTCCCAAATTCCCAATCATTTCACGTCCTCTTTCACGTTTTAGATTGGCTTAGGTGTCGTTTGATATCGGACAGATAATGCAGATGCTTGCTCGTTGGAGAGTACTCTTCGGCCCTGCCAGATGGCAGTATTTTCTGAGCCACCTCCGGTGGGTAAAGCTCTCCCGCTGTTTCCAGAAGAAATTCTTCTCGGAACACCAGCCGGTGTGACCAGGCCATCAAGCTTGCAATCCTTAGAGACTGCTGTGTATGTCTGTGGACCGACCGGCCTGCAGCTTATGGATTCGTGCGGTTTCTTCACCTCATCCATTCCTCCTGGGGGTAGTAAACACAAAAGAATCACGCTGGGCCGAGTTACGGCGTCACTGTCATTAAAAATATCTAGATTAGCTGTAAGTAACCATAAAAAGCAAAACAACTTTCTATAATTGAATCAGTCCGTCCTTATTAGCACCTTGCTTAATCCCGACATCATTTAACGATTCTCTTGTAATGAAGATTTTTTGCTCGTCATCTGTTACCATAACAATTGCGTGCCTCTTGACTAGGTGATCACAGGTTCTCAGAGTTGCTCACTTTTGCAGAAACTTTCGTCATAGATTACTCCATGCATTTACAGGACGGAATTGCACCAATCTTGGTTGCATAGGCGTAATTTTGGTTTTTATCAATGGCTTTCTCACCTGTATGTTAACCATTGTTAACCTTAGCAACCAATCTGAACGTGTGGTAAAAGAAAATGAGTAGAACAGGTATGGACATCAGTGCTGAGAACACAAAAACCACGTGACCTACTCACCACACCACCAAACAAGTAAGTTACACACTGTGTCTTGGAGCAGTGACTAATCAAGAAGGAATATACGATTTGGAGATTAGTCAAGGAACAGCTGCAGCAGGTAGATTATATTATGCCATTAACGGATCATTTATTGGTATAAGAGAGATTAGTAGGTAAACCAAAATGACAGTCAATCTATAGTACATATCCCCACATTAACTCACACTTTAGACTCTCAACACCCAACATCGCAGAAGGCTGCAGTTAGCAGACATGAGATGCTTTAGGTAGGTGGAGAATCAGACACGTAGAGACCGAGTACGTAACCAGATTAATATAACAACGATGATGATGATGGTGGTGATGATGATGGTGGTGTTGGCGATGATGATGATGATGATGATAATATCCTCTGCACTCCATTACTCTGGTACCTGGAAGCTAAACCAGAGCGTGTCTGTTCTTTTTTATTAATTTGTTACAAAATACATTAATACAACATTTAACAATTTTACAGAGAAAGGTTAACAACTATAAAATGATGCAAAGTAAAGATTTAACAATTCTGATCCTGGAATTATTTTATCCGGGCTTTCGTAGTTGAGCGTCTGGTCCTCAATTCTCCTCCTGTATTCCGTCCAGGATTCATTTGGGTTCTCAGGTGGTCTGAATATCCTTCTCTCAGCCCACCTGTCTTTCTTTTGATGTCCAAAATTGTTGTCGTCTGCTCGGGTCAGTAGTCGAATGTGTATTGCTTGGCCTCGTTTGGTCAAAACTTGGCTCTGCTGATGTTGCCGATCTTCAGCTAGGCTGTTGGTCTTCCATTACATTGCATCTTGGTAGTCAAGGTATTTTTCGGACGACTGAAATAACAGTTTTGCTTACAGCATGTAATTTTGTGCAGAATTTTAAGGTGTGTTGGGTTCCTCAAAATATGCGAAATTGGGTTACCTTCCAGATTAGAGCGCCCTTCACAGTATTACAATCTTCGTATATATCTGTAGATTTTCTGTTTATTTCCTACAGATATAGGTAACCAGAGTCTAAGGGCGACATTAAACATAAATCCTTTGGGAGAAGAAGTACAGCCAATACAGTTCCACTGGTATGGACGTATGATAAGGATCCCCGACACCAGTTACCCACGTATTGCGTGGTAAGCACATCATACCGGCAAACGACAACGAGGACTTCCTTAAACAAAGTAGGAAAACACAGAAGACGCGCTTGATAGAAGAGGGATGCCAGGAGGAAAACACTAGACAGAACAGCATGGCAAGCTCTCAGCCAAACCTGAAGAACAGGCGAAGAAGTTATCCTTAGCAACATTTCATTATATAAGTACTTTCCTATCTTGTGATGACATTAAGATCAGTTCTTACTGTACTGTGTATGCGCTGATGTGATTTGGGCAGGTAGCGCTGAAGTGAAACACGCGCCAAGTCGCTCCTTCTTCCGTTACCTCAATCGCTGGGCGTCGAACACAAGGCTTCTGGTGGTAAAAGCGCTCGCATTATATTACACCTATTGTCACTATAGTACTTAATGCCGTATGAGAAACGCACACGCTAAATTAATAGTTGACTCAATCACTAACACACTTTCTTACATAGACGATGTGAAGAGTTCTAAAATGTCCGGGAGGCGGGGAGAAATAATGTTTCAAGTTTGTCTCATCGCGTTGTGAATGCTTCCGGAATTTAACACATATGAGAGGAGGCTTCCTCCTGTACTTAATCTCTTCAACCAGCCGACCGGTAGGCTACACTCACAAGATAATGCTCTGCCAATATCCGTGCGTTGACATGTATTTCCCTAGCCTCAATTTATTTATGGTGTACACTGTCTCACAGATACGCATAGTAACACTAGCCCCTGTTTTCCGAGGTCGCGGCTGCAAATTGGGAGGGGGGCGATGGATTTTTTCGGACGTAAACATTCTTAGTACGAGTATGGCTTCATTTGGAAAGAAAGTCAAGCCTCGTCTCCCGTGTTATGCGTTTAGGTTACGTAAAAGAGGACTGTGAGCAAAATTAATCAGTCTTTCATGCCCAATATGTTATTACTGTTGTGTTATAGTCTAGAATGATACGAGTGTTCAACGGAAGGTACACCATACCCATCTTAGATAAGGCCGTGGATTGCAACCTCGATTCACCCAAGAATGTACATATAGCAACAAAGAAAATTTTCGGTGCATTTTGTATCGTTTCTTGGGCTCTTCTCAGGCGTGTTCTTAAACTTACTGATGACAAAGCAACAAGAGGGGAGATCGATGCCTTTTTTTTTTTTTTTTTTTTTTTTTTTTTTTTTTTTTTTTCTGAAAATTATCCAGTGATGTATATTTAGAATCTCTCCCTCTGGTGAGGAAAGCATAAAGCCCCTAATGGAAACAATGGAAACAGCAATATTAAATAGAACTAAAGGAATATATAATATATTATATGTTGCTATATGGTGATTCATAATTATGATACAGTTGTGAGAATAAAGATCTCTGTGATTAAATAAACCAAACTTTTCTTATAATTGACTAATGTTTAGAAATTAGAGATAGTATATGGTTAAATGAATATGGCAGACATCATGACAAAATTGTGTTATATTTTTTTCTATACTCGTGTTCTATTCTTATGATCAACAAAATCCTAGTATAGATAAATTAGCCAATTATAGTTCCAGTTAGAGGGAAAACACACTACTTTGTTTGTTTCTATTTTTATTTATTTATTTTTTATTTTTTATTTTATTTTTTTATTTTTATTTTTTTAACTTCTATGCAGGAACTAACGTTAATATCACAGTGAGGATACTGTTCCGTTTACTTTGTTCTTATAATATTCTACCTTGTTACGTATTTAATGAATACAATCCAAGCTTTTATTTGCATCCCCTGTAAATCTACTCATACATATTATACACTTCGCAAACTTGGGCGCTTATAAAGCTTTCCCCTTAGACTTTAGCCCCTTCCTGCACTAGCCAATAGGGCATGCCTGCCAATGATGACAAGAGACTGACAAGACTGAATGCACCTACTACCTCTTTCTCTTTTACCCAATACGGTCGAAAGCGTAAACATGCATTTCGTTTCTACGCCATTTTATATCTTTTGTTTTGGTGATTGTTTTAAAGTTATTTAGTAAAAGGAGCAGCATATCGTTGCACCGTGGCCTAAAGGAACCAATGAAATGGACAAGGCTTCGTAATGTGACGTAGACGCCAGGTGTGGGGGTTTCAAGGTTTACCATTTCCTCCTGCAGCATAGGAATGAACCGTTATAGCAGATCTCGTCCTTCATCCTGGATGGACATTTCTCCGCGACTGAAAAATCGCTCGCCACAACCGGAAAAGAAGCGCGCGTTCCTTTGCAAGCCAGTCAGCAGTCCCGCCAGAGGGACAAAATGAACTGCATGCATTTAAGTGCGTCGGAGCGTTTTAGAAAGCGGGCTGAATTTGGTTCGACCATAATAAATAAACACATAAAAGCAAACAAATGCCTGCGCACTCGCATACCGAGAACTGTTTCCGATAGTTGAAGCGCTTTCATCCAGTTCTTGATATGCGGGTTTCCTACTTAGCAACAGTGCACGGCATGCCAAATCTGTGCGCGGTTTATGCCGATAAATAAGCTGTCTGCAATACCAGAAAACTGAGATGAGAAGTAGGTACTGTTGTGTCTGTCTGTTTTACTGACTGAGCTGAGGCCAATTAGTGCCGTTGTTGCATGAGTAGGCACCCTGGTTACTTCTGGTCCATAGACGCGTATTTCAAACGCTAATTGGCACCCCCCCCCCCTCTCTATTCCGTAGCAGCTCTCAAAGTCCGGCTTCTGCCTCTTCCACATTGAGAGTAGCAAATTAACTTGTATAAACTACATCTTCTTTTTCCACAGAAAAATTGAAACTAGAAGCGCTCAGCTTTTCAACGTAACATATCCTTGAGACGTTTCCAAGTCAAGGAACTCTAAATAGTTGTGAGATTCAAGGCAACTTCAAACTATCCTTGTGCCATTTCCCATCCTTGGGCGACTACTGGATTTAGTAGTTGAAAAGTCTTATTCTCTGAAAAAGAATATTGACTTTTCACAATTGTTGGCTGAGCCTAGCCATTTTGTATCAAAGTCCGCCAAGTTTAGGCAGAAAATTGTAAAAGTGTTTCACGAGAAGGCTGATGACTTTTTAGTGTTAATACATTTTTTAAGACATTCATAAAAATAATATTGATCCTTTCATAAATACTACCCCTGTGATAATAGTAATAGAATCTCCGACTGATTCTAGGCCGCAAGGAATAAAACCTCGTAAAGACTTTCATCTCAATGAAGATTGTGAAAAGAATAAATAATCGTTCCAAATAGTCTCAACGTTTGGCTCGAATTTCAGGAACATCTCGTTAAATATTTTTGCACCCGTTTTCAACGTCTAACACAAGGAAATCATCTTTTCAATATATATAGTGTTTATCAGAAAAAGAAGCAATTACTTCAACTTAATTCGTTATTCTTTATTTTGTAGTTTAATGACGCTGTCAACTGCCAGGATCACATCAGCGGTGTGCCGGAATTTTGTCCCGCAGAAGTTCTTTAACATGACAGTAAATCTACTGACTAATATGTAACCATACAAACCACTACAACTCGTGGTGAACATACAAAAGGTGGAACAATGAGGAAATGTTCGGCGAGCACATTATCTAAATATCTTTGTTACATTCAGATAAAACGTGATAGCTAACAATGGTTAAAAAATATATTCTGTCTATAGCTAAGTTCTGGAATAACGCCTTATATTGGCATTTAGTCTTTTCGTTATTAGTGAAGCAGCTAAACGGGCGATAGAACGTTTGTTATAATTACTAGCTTGGCCTGCAACTTCCTTGCAATCTGTGTCCAAGTGAAGTTTACAAGTGCCACTTAGACTGCATCTCACAATTGAATACATACTTTGCTGTCAATTTAGATAGTATACTTCTGCTATTTCTTCGTAATATATTGTGACACCGACAGATGGCAGTGGCGACAGCAGCAACACGGCAGTGCTCGGGGTCGAGCTGCTCCACACTGCCTCGAACCACTGCGCGAGAACACCTGACAATGACAGCGGTAGAACCAAAAGGGGGTTTCGAGATTATTCGAGGTGCGTACGGCGGCCGGCGTGTTTGTAGGGATTCCAGAAAAGGTCCGAGTTAGTTCGTCCTCACTATGTACGGAGGAGAAATTGGTTGTTACAGATATGAGTCTCCACAGCAGTCAGTTTTAATGTGTGTTAGCTGCGCGTGTACGCGTCGTGAGCGAACCGCCGCGTCGAAACATAGCGAAGCAGTTAATGAGTGTTGAGTGATCGCATCGTCAGTCAGTTCTTATGAGACAAGAGGAGAACTGAAAAACAGAAAAGTGTGTTAAGGATACGAGAAGAAAACAGTTGTGATTTGTAATATCACGAATGACTGAAGACTGTGTTAATGTCAATAAAAGAGACTGCGTTGTTGTGCATTCAGTTTCGGAAGAAAATAAAGTGAGACAAAATAATTAGACTGGATTTCGTGGTTTTATCACACGGGTACCAGAAGTGGGATTTGCCAAATTGTAATTTTGTTACGATATGATGGGGGCCAAAATAACTACAAGAATACAAAATGCGGGAAAGGGATTTGATAAGCGTTATTTGACCACTGCATGCTTGCCTTCTCCAGTTTTGTTTTATGTAATCTGTATTTTCGTGCCATATGTTGCGTGTATTTCTTGCCACCTTGTCCCCAATCACGATTATTATAAATTATTTGTGGATCCGTCCTCTCTGGTGATGTCAGTAATGACTGGCAATTATACCCATGGTGTATGCAGCATTCATTGCGCGTGTGCCCATTAATGTTGGAGAGAATCGGCTCACACTATGTAATCGGTCACCACTCGAATAAAATATCACGACTGCAAAATGTACTTCCTGGGAATCTCATGCGGAATACCACTGTTACAAGATGTAGTTTTAACATATAACTTTGGTTAACTCCCATTTTACGGCAAGCCGTAAGCTAATTATACTTTTAGAAATTAAAACAACGATTAATTAAAAAATAAATATTATACTGTAACAAAAACCACAAAAGCCCAGCTGGGTACTTTTTTACTTTATTGTACTCTAACTGAATGTACAAATAGACAGTTAGCTTTTATTGACGTTAACAATATGTTGTATTTCGTGATATTACAACTCACAACTGTTTTCTTCTCGTAGCCTTGACTCACACCGATGACTGTCTTTCTTCACTTTCTCTGTCTCTCAAACACTAAGTCTGACAGTACAATCACTCAACACTCATAACTGCTTCGCTATCTTCCTTTACTACGCAACGTCACATGTGGCTCACACACACACACACACACGCACGCACACACTCACTAAGAACTTACTGACTCCTGTCTGTCACTCATTCACTCTGTTCGTTGCTTCACCTCCTTATATAGCGTGAATGATGTAATGGGGAACTTTCTGGAATAATCTGAGTTCTGCCGCTCTGATTGTTTTGAAGTGTTCACTCGCGTGAGTTAGTTTGACCTTGAGAGTCTGATGCACGCACCGCCAGCAGGATGGGGCAGTCCGGCCAAAATCGTCCCTGTTTGTACGCCGCGGCCGGCGTCACACTTAAATTTAGGGAGTTGTACGAGTTTGTCTAGTCTCTTAGTGCAGAAGCCTTCGCACACGTTAGCTGGGCAATGTTTTGTGATTTCACTAGAATAAATTGTGTAAATTTATTTTAATTATCATTCACTACCTATTGATCCCCTTTGTTTACGTTCCAAAATAAACTGTAACTTCAGATAATAAGTTTATGAACGCATGTAATCTGATTTGGTTAGGTTGCGCTCTAATGTCCGATCCAATTTTAACTGATTTAATAAGTGTTTAATATTATAATGTTGAATACCCTGCCTAGACTTGTAGAGCTACCGTAGGCCACCGCAGACTATCATAAGTAAGTGTAGACTACGGCAGTTTGCCTATACTGCTCGCAAAAGTTAAAGGCATGTGAACGCTGGCCAATGCTCAAGCAGAGCGCTGTTGCCAAGCGTAATGCTTGTACCGGCAGAGGTTCTGTACATAAGGCACGTGAGATTCGTGTACCACATTAGGCAACGCTGGTAGGAGGGGCAAGCATCGGATTCGTTAAGAGTCTGCAGTACGGCCCGCCTCCATATGCCTTTAAGTTTTGCGAAGATTATAGTACAATTTATCAGTTAAGAGCCTACCCGCTTTATCTGCAGGTTAGGTGTGTTGCATACCTATTGGGCGTTACCTCATATCGATCGAATTGTTTACTACGTTATGTGATTAAGTTTTACTAGATTCCTCTGGAAGCCGAAAGCGTTCAACTTTGAACCTTCTCGAAACTGAGAGAAGATATAAGAGAGCCGCATACCCTATGGAACATTAGTGTCTTCAAGACATTTGGAAACTACCCTAAGCATACTGAACTTCAAACTGAAAACACTGATACTGATCACGAGTGATGTTGCTTTGAGCCGAAAAGAATAATTTTTATTTTGATCAGCTATGAAAGTCGTGATGACAGTTTTTGGTGACCTTATGTTTAAGTTTATTAAATTTCTTAGTTCGTTGTATTCTGTACACTCTAGATCTGGTCCATTGATTTCAAGCTGACAATATTAAAGGTATGATTTGAGAATAACACTCTTGCCTTTTTTAAAGACAATACTAACACAATAATTGTAAATCTGTGCAGGTAGGACGTGTGCTATGCTTCACTATACTATTTTTACAGTTGCTATTTTTCACCAATTCCCAACTCCAGAAAATAAATGCTTCTATTACTTTTAACACAGTATGCCACACAGCAACTGTAAACATTGGCACAGAAGCATAGGCTACGGGCTACTGAAAGCAATGGGAAGACATTAAAATTTCAAACGAAATGGGCTCCGCTCTTCACGGCAAATTTCGTTTGCTAAAACATTCTCTATTTTCTGTTGAACATCGATTCCCAATTTAAAAAGTACACACGCTATACGACCGTATTTTTCTGCTGAGTTTCACCTGTCGTGCAGGACGAGGGGTTGGTGCTCGTGGAGTGACGATTCTACTGAATTGACGTGGACACACTTCCCCGAGAGAGAGGATCCAAACTGTAGCGTGGAAAATGAGTACAGACGTGAAAACTCGATGGGCGGAACCCGGCTACTGAAGGGGGGGGGGGGTGAGTGAGGAGACAGTTTTGATTACATCTAAAGGGTAAAAACAAATCACTCCGTTGCCGCATGCAACACATCGGTTCTAATCAAAGTGCTCACCTGCAGGCTTTAGATTTCCTGCTCCTAACTCAGATTAAACTTCTATTCACATTTCAGGTCTATTAACAGTTGCGAGCTAAATTTGTGGTTTGGCGTGTTTTGTAACCATTTAATCATTAAGCGATTATTTAGCGTAACTGCTCGGACAGGAAAAATGGTCCATACTGAGAAGGGGTGTCGTGTAAAGAGTAAGTAATAACTTCCTTCCGACCCAAAACCAGCGGGATAGATCAAAAAGTAATAACAAGCTGGAAAAAAGTAAAACGAGTAATGAAAAGCTGAAGAAAATTTCTTGTTCAGTATGCAACCAAACCGTTTGGTAGAGAAAACAAAATGAAAATAAGGAAAAAAGGAACGTTGCAAAAGAGAACGAAAGGAAAGAAAGAAAGGAGAGAAAGAATGGAAAGTAGAGAAAGGAAGAGAGAAAGAGAGGGAGGGAGGAAGGAAGGAAGAAAGGAAGGAAGAAAGGAAGGAAGAAAGGAAGGAAGAAAGGAAGGAAGAAAGGAAGGAAGAAAGGAAGGAAGAAAGGAAGGAAGAAAGGAAGGAAGAAAGGAAGGAAGAAAGGAAGGAAGAAAGGAAGGAAGAAAGGAAGGAAGACAGGAAGGAAGACAGGAAGGAACAAAGGAAGAAAGAAAGAAAAAGAGAAAGAGAGAAAGAGAGAAAGAGAGAAACAGAGAAACAGAGAAACAGAGAAACAGAGAAAGAGAGAAAGAGAGAAAGAGAGAAAGAGAGAAAGAGAGAGAGAAAGAAAGAAAGAAAGAAAGAAAGAAAGAAAGAAAGAAAGAAAGAAAGAAAGAAAGAAAGAAAGAAAGAAAGAAAGAAAGAAAGAAAAAGAAAGAAAGAAAGAAAGAAAGAAAGGAAGGAAGGAAAGAAAGAAAGAAAGAAAGAAAGAAAGAAAGAAAGAAAGAAAGAAAGAAAGAAAGAAAGAAAGAAAGAAAGAAAGAAAGAAAGAAAGAAAGAAAGAAAGAAAGAAAGAAATAAAGAAAGAAAGAAAGAAAGAAAGAAAGAAAGGAAGGAAGGAAGAAAGAAAGAAAGAAAGGAAGAAAGAAAGAAAGAAAGAAGGAAAGAAAGAAAGAAAGAAAGAAAACTAGGAGGAGAAAAAAGAAAATAAGGAAACAAACAACCAATGAGTTACTCTGACATGTATGTTTTCTTAATTGCAGAGCTAGCTGCTCTCAGTAAGCGACATCTAGGCAGAGTAATTGCTATAGTCGACTTAAAAGTGAGCATTACTTTCTGACTGATAATTTGGAGCTCGATTCTCATTGTATGAATGATTGTCCAGGGAGCGGAGAAGAAACTCCATACTTTGACCCAACGTGAATCTTCTGTGTTTTAAACCTCCCGGAGGAAACGACGACATGAAGCAAACGTAGGTACTATAGGCTACAGACAGACTGGTAGACAGAGATGCGCAGAAATCCCTGTCACATCAGTAGGCTGCGGAGATAAGGCTTCCTTCTGGCGGAACTGGAGGGACTTCCATCTGTGACGGCTCAGAGACAAAATTTCCAACCAGAAAACATCTGAGACATCTGTTCGACACCGACCAACACTACTGAATACTTAAGTGTCCCTGAAACTTGGACGTGGAAGAGGGATGTTGGGAAATCAGGGAAAGGAAATTCGTGATAGACTAGAAATCACCCCAGCGTTCATCTTGTAATTGAAAGCCCATGGTCAGAATGCCGGCTCCAGGCTTTCGAACCCAGGACCCCCCGAATATCAGCCTCGCAAGTTATCGTGGAATTATCTCGCTCAGACTGCCTAGTAGTAAGCTTTTAGCGTTATGAGTAAAGGCCGGAGGCGTGTGCGTTTTTCCATTGGTATACTGCACATGGACTTAACTGTTATCGCTCGCGCGTGTAAACAACTGCAGGTAGGTACAGCCTGACCACGAAAACCGCCTCACTGCAGACAACCTACAAGCATCATATGAACACAAAAGGACACTATCACTCCACGTCTACAGCTCACTGCGAGAAGAAACAAAACAGGCGCGTTATACTACACCTTGGCCTTGCGTCTGAATACACCTGCAAGGCAATGCCTCACTTGTTCGCAGAGTACTACGTTACGTTGTTTTCGACCCTTGCTTCTAGTGGCAGTTGTTTGCACATTTGATGGTCGTGCTGTACTCATGACGTCATTCATACTCTGCGTCGAGCTAACCTGTATCGCATGCGAGCGCACATCCCTCCGGCCTTTATTTATGAACTTCTGCAAGGAGCAGAGAGAGAACAGACGAAGAATACCCGAAATTTTGATTCCAAGTATTCCTATCACACTGTGGTTGGGATGAGCTAACGGAAAGGGCTACTGTTTCTGTCAGTAATGCGTCAAGGGACATAAAACGCTAGTCAACGTCCTGCATACACGTGTAAGTTTATGGCGTCTATAGAAAACTAAAATAGAACATTTATTCTTACTTTCTGGAAAACACTAAATGATAGGGACTGAAGTAAAAATGTTTAGCTGGATGCTATTTTATTTCACAATAGTTTTGTTTGGACTAAGATTTAAAATGTGAATTAGTTTCGGAATATATAATTTTCACGGCTGGTATTAAAACTAGGAATCTTCGGGGTATGCGTGCTGCTGCTTGAGCACTTGAGATACCACCACGTGACTTCCTAAAGTGTCTTGCCTCATATACACTCGTACCGGCGAATAACACTCACTAGAAGGCCGAGTTTCATAGCACCTTTGTGTTGCAAGTCACTCCAAAATAAATCTCAGAGTTAACCTCAGAATTTATGTAACTTATCTACAGGTCACCATTTAAACGATTACATTTGTTCTCACAAGTTTCGTGCTATTTTTAGAGCACCTAATATTTTTTTTCTTTACATTACCATCATCGTATGGAGGACTACACCCCTAAGACTTACAAACCTGTGCCTAGGGTCAGATGCCTGGGGGAACCAATGGATCGGGCAGAGTGAAGACCTGGAAGCAGGTGGTCAGTCGGCCCAGTACCAGGTATGAGAGTGAGGAAGAGGATGACACGAAACGCAGGCGAAGTGGATGAACGGAAAAGTGATGCAGCAGTTGGTGGAATGAGTGGTGGGGGAAACAGGAGAACCCATATGTGGGTCCCTAGGATCAAACTCAGGCCGCCTTGGTGAGAGGCGAATGGTCTAACCACTCGTCCACGGTACCGCCGCGTCTAAAAATGTGATTATAGATCTGTAAATTTAAATTCCTTACTAAAACAATGAAGACTGGAGTCACATCTTTCAATTAGCTAAAACTTCCTTTCAGCCCACACGATAAAGATCTGAACGCCAAAGTTTCATGTACTAAAATAAAAAAGCAGGCTAATAAAAGTAATATCATTCTTGACCACCTAGTAGCGTAGTGGTAGTGCGCCTGACTCTGGCATGGAGGACCCGGGTTCTATCCCCGGTACCGGCGTGGGGAGTTTCATCGCTTGGAAGTCGGGTTCGGGGTACATTCAGCCTCGTGATACCAACTGGGGCTCCATATTCGGGCCACTGGTAACAGTAATGGAGACAGTATACCTAGATCCCATCTAAACCTTGTCGTTGGACCTGACCAGGAGATCAAGGATCACTGATGGAATCTAGGTATCTACCTGCGGAAGTATTGTGCTAGCACAGGCAGACATCAATGATTGGGTGAGGAAAAAGGAAAAGAAATGAAAGGAAAGAAAACCTTTCTTAGAGATAAACTTCGCTTTTGGATCTTTCAAAAGACACATATTAAAATATTTATGTAAACTGAAGGAAAATAATTGCATTTTATAAAGTTAAATCACATAGCTAGAACGGTTAAAGAAGATTGGAAGGAAAAAGTAACTTCACTGGGGTTAAACTATTACTTTTTACGCAATATAAACATGTAAAATGTGTACATATTTATGTAATAATATTGGGTGAAATATGTACTATTACACTACAAACTTTGAAAATATGTAATATTTAATTTAATTTAATTTTTATATTTATGATGTATTAAACAATAAATTGAAGATTCCTCATTTTAATTGTGTTTTTGCAAAATTATATTGAATTGTAATGAACTATCAGACACATCTCCAAGTTCTCCATTGTCATGGAATGCCGCAGGTCAGATAGGATCCTTTGTGTACAGAAAATGACCTCTTCATATCATCAGAAGCTGCTGGTGCAAATTTAGGTAGATCAAATGTTTCAGGAGAAAACAACAGCTCCATCAGTAGTGAATGAAACCTCGACTATAATCCACGATTTTAACTTTGATGATAACTTCGACGGTACAGGAGGCATTGCAGGAGGAATTCAATTAAACATTAAACGGACGAACTCAAGAACAGATTGCTTCGTAGACTTTGCACACTGATTAACATAAGCAATGAGCATGTTTTTGGTTGTCACGTAACAGACAGGCTGACAACAATTGGAAAGGTAATCTAGTGCCGCACGGGAATCCTTATTTGCAATCTCCTAAAGCTCCTCTCAGCAACTCAAACGCAGAAACTTAAGTTAACAAGTGGATGAACAATTATTTGCGCATATACTTTTATTTTATTCTGTACAAAGATGCTTGGATAATCCGCACATGAAGGTAAAAAACTTCTTACAAAAAGAGACAGAATGTGTTACTTTACACATAAAGGGCAAAAATATCTGGTGGAAGTCATTGGATTAATTTAAACCAGTGGTGGATCTCGGTATTTGGAACGCATTTTGTATTTTACGTTTTTGTCTCTGACCATTTCCTACGCCTGTTTTGTCGACAACAATTTGGCAACGCTGCAGATTGTATGGGTGCTGCTTTCCCTAGCTCAGTACATAAACAAACATCATAGCGGTGGATCTTGGGAACATAAACGTATACCCTGCCGCCTCAATACGTGTTTACTGTGAGAGTAAGCGTTAGCTCCCAAAACATTACACGAAGGCGAAAGTGCCCGATCTGTTTATATCCACAAACAGGTAAATTCCACGACCAACCTCAA
Source organism: Tenodera sinensis (assembly GCA_030765045.1). Classification (NCBI taxonomy): domain Eukaryota; kingdom Metazoa; phylum Arthropoda; class Insecta; order Mantodea; family Mantidae; genus Tenodera; species Tenodera sinensis. Next base: position 38,099,572 of record CM060964.1, on the reverse strand, counting down.
CGCAACGTTGTCGAGTTACTTCACGTCTGAAAGAGCTGCTTGGAGTATTCCTTCACGTCTTCTAAATGATTAATTATTTCGTAACCCTGTGTAATGTCCCATAATTGCTACCAAAGCTGTGTCAGAAATGTGTTACTCTACCATCTTGCAAGTAACAAACTGTTATCTTCGTACATTCTTGTAGAATTAGGCATCTGATTTGGATCTAAAACCATTTATTTTTTCGAAATCGGCTGATCAGAGAACAAAATCCCATTCAACATGTTTCTTTACAATGTTTTTATGAAGCACATATGACTTCCATGCCACCCTGTATGTAAAAAAGATGTCACAAAGCTCAAATATATAAAATATGCAGCAATAACATGTCCTTACACAATAGCTGAGGTTCTAATTCATATGCATTTATCACTTTTAGTTATGTATAAACAAAGGCAAAGGATATGCATTTGTATACAAATCCCACCTTTAGTTATTACATAAACAAGTAGTGAATGGATCAATGGCCATGCACGGGTCATTGGCTATACATTCATATTTAAGGAGCACGTTAAAACTGACAAAAACAAACAAAAGAAAAAGATGAATGCCTCTGGCTAACCGAACAAATATGATCTGACTTGGCCCACTTTAGCCGGCTATTTGCCCATGTTTTTCCAGTTTCTCTGGTCAGCCAATAGAATTCAACATGCCAATCTCCTTCCTGCAGGATTAAGAGTTTATGTGCGAGATTAATTGTCCGCCGATTCTCCCACTCCGGGCATTCCGCCAAAATAGTAGAGGTTAAGAGACTGCACATATATATGGAGAGCTAATATGTTCCCTAAAGCTTAAATAGTTCTAGTATTCCATCTGTAAAAATCTGATGTGTTGCACTCACATCATTTTCTCTACTCTTGTACTGACCATTCTTACAATCTCTTATTCCTATGTCTTCTTCTTGTTAACACACATAAATATTTACACAAATTAACTTATTGCTTTTTTCCTTGTAGGTACAATGGCGTGTTAATACAGGCTTCGAGCGACACTCAAATCGTTTAAAGCTTTCAAATTCCGTTTTCTTTGCACGGCTAACATACAAAAATGAACGTTGTTGCATTTTACGAAAGTTTAGGTTTTCCAAAAGTGACACAAATAACAAGGAGTTACTCTGACATGATTCACCCTACAAAAATAAATTTTGTTTTAGCGAGATCTACATTTTTGTATATTAAGGCTTTGTCTACCTCCTACGGTTTACCAGTTATTCAAAAGTCATCCAGAGTAAACAGGACTACATGGGCTATAGCCAGAAAATTCAAAATATATATTTCATTTGTCATAAAATACCTTAAACGTGTCATTTTAATCACAAAATCTTCAGATCCATTTTCAAGAAAATCAAACTTTTCTACAAATTGTCCATGTAAAGGGTAGTTTCGTCAAACTCTTCGTGTCGCATCCCTGAAAAACATAAAACTTAAATACCAACTTTGATTTTTAACCTTTTCGTTTTTGAGCTATGCTGTCCACAGGCTAACATATAGGCACACATACACACACAAACACACACACACACAGAGACATACACACATACACACACACACACACACACACACAAACACACACACCTTTTTCTAAAAATGCCTTTTTTGGCTTCAGGGGGTCCCAAAACATATTTTCGGTGAAATCTTGACATCGAATTTTTGGACGGAATACAATACCTCCTCCACTTACCACTAGAGAAAGTAAAAAAATGTGCTCTTTGAAAACAACCTAGAATTTGAACAACTTGTTCGGATGGCCTTTTACATTTTCCACGTTATTAAAGTCTATTTTAATTGGACTCTCCCAAATAACGCAAATATACGGTAGAAGAGCAAACTGCGTTTACTGGACGCCGCACATGATTATGACTGCTTGGGTGATCAGGGTTGCAGGTGTTATTAAGGTCCAGAAATTACTACCTCTGCAGCTCACAGCTTCATAATGACCAGAGTTAGAAATAGCTTAAGCTTCAACTTAATCGGGCTGGACGCGACAAACCATGGTAAACAAGCTGTTACAAAGTTTTGCTACAGACTTCTAGACCATCCTTAGGGAGGAACTGCCTTACTTAATAGAATGCCTAAATACTGAAAGCACCAAATGAATCGTCTAAATATAAATGTTGTCTAAATTCCAAAATAGATGTGTACATTCATGTTAATTTTTGTAAGCAACGCTATCGGGTGACAAGCATCAAGCACAAACCAAAAAGTAACAGTGTGAACCTAAATTGAGATCAAGAGTGAAATTAGCAGCTTAATCGTCCGATTCCCTTCGTTCTTTAAGTGGATACGGAATGCCCTATCTTGGCAATGCTAAAATGTGTCACATATAAGGAACATTTTCTAAGTCACTGTACAACCTAGAAAGCTGAAATTGTTACACTTTGTAGGTATAACATTTATTTCATAAAAACAAAAGCCTTTACATTTAATTTACACTTAATTATTCAGATAAAACTACAAGTAATCGCTTACGAAATAAAACATTTTAAAGAAAACTTTAGACGTTAAATGAGAGTCAGAAATGCAGCAGTAAGAGTGTAACAGAAAATATATAAATTACAAACTTTTACTTAAACTACTGTTGCTGGTAAACAGCTACTAAATGAAGCAACTACTTTACATCTATATTCACTGGTACCCAGAATATTCAACTTCTATCGCTATAGATGTTTGCAAGTTTATCTACTTGATTTTTTGTTCATTTATCTATTTACCCAATTGAAACCAGGTTATTAATTTTCTTTATTATTTCTATCAAGTGAAAACGTATATCTGCTTTTTTGGACCTTGCTTTAATTTCTTGCAATATGCCAATGAACTGTTTTTAATCGGAGCAGAATGTCTGCAAGTTTGTCTCCAGGTATGATGTATATACGAGTAATGGGTTAAGAGTACAAAAGAAGCTCTTATTAACAGAGAGGCACACGATGTTCTCTGTAAAGCTGCTTTATAAACCTAGCAATACTTTAATATAGGAAAGGTACTGCAGTAACAGAATTAAAATTGGAGATAACATCAAGTGTAGTCATTTATATTGATTCTGGCATTGTAAAAACTGCTTATCTACACAGAGAGCAAATGCTATACCAGATCAGTCACTCTTTGTTCACTGATTATGCATTTGCATTCTCTTATCTGACTCTGTTTATCGCTTACTTGTAAACAAAATCACTTATCAAGCGATTCATTAATGCATGCAATGGATTAATGCATTGTTAATAAATAGGACACCTAAATACATTCTAAGCACATTAATGACATGGAAGTCAACGCTAGCTTCTCTCGCTGTTTCCCCGGAATGATTTATGGGATTCTAATGCAGCAGATCGACAAAATGCGTGAATGCAAATCACTTTCCATTTGAATAATGTGTTGGGATGGGCGACTCGCCCTACAGAGATACAGATTAATAAGCCTCAATTCTGGTGCATCACAGAAAACGGTAGAGGGTGAGGTAAAGTCTATCCAGCAAAACGGTCACAGCACAATCGAATGAACACGCTAAACTGCGAGATATATGGCAGCAGTGCTATGGAAACTTCTTTTGAAAACAGAAAGTATGTAATTTGCATGAAAAAGCGGTTCAAGAGATGCTTTAAACGCTGGGATTGTCATTAAAAAGTTGTTTCCCCTTCCTCGGTGTTACCGGTTTTGTCATTGTCGGCTGGACATGATGAATGAGCATTTAACTTCGCTATCTGCTGAAATTTGTATCAGCGTTTCAAAACCAACTGTCATATTATATGACAGCCTACGTTTTATAGTATTATGTGCTGCCAATACTTTCTGGATATTCTCTCGATTTCGTTACTGCTTGTGTTTCATATTGCTGTTTATAGATTAAATTTTTCAACAGATTCTCAACTTAGGATGGTCCTTAGATTCGTAAGAAATAAAAAAAGTCTGATGTGTTGCACTCCCATGACTTTCTCTACACTGGTACTAACCATTCTTACAAACTATTACTCCTATATCTTCTGCGTGTTAGTTGAAATAAACATTTACAGAAATTATCTTACTGCTCGTTTTCTTGCACGTGCTACTCGAATATGGGAATACAGTAGATTTTGAGTGAAAGTCAAATCTTTTAAACCCTTCAAACTCCATTCTCTTTGCACGGTTAACAAATAAGAAAGGAATAACGATGCTCAATTTGGAAGAAGTATACGTTCTCCAAAACTCACACAAATTACAAGGCATATCTGCGAAATGGCTAACTCTACAAAACAATTTATTTAAACATAAAGTGTGTATGTTTTAGCAAGATCTACATTTCTTTGTAAAGTAAGATTTGGTCCATCTCTTACGGTTTACCAGCAATGCAAAGATCATCCAGAGTAAACAGTACTACATAGGCTACAGCAAGAAAATCAAAATATACATTTCATTTGTCATAAAAATATATCATATGCCATATTAGGAAGATTTTATTACTATATTCCATTTTAATCAAAATCTTTACAGCCATTTTCAAGAAAATCAAAGTTTTCGAAAAATTGGTTGAAGAATTAAGAGTTTGCCCATTTTATGTATAAAACGGATTTGTAATCCATTTTTGAGTATTATCGTCTTTCTCAATTTCTGGAAATCATTACTCACTGTATGTTTATTTCACATTATATTATTTTTACTTTTGAATAACTTTTTTTTTTTTTTTTTTTTTTTTTTTTTTTTGTAGAGTGAATTATACCAGCGATATTCCTTGTTATTTGTGTCGGTTTGGAAAACTTAAACTTTCGTCAAATGCAACATCGTTGTTCATTTTTTATATGTTAACCGTGCAAAGAGAACGGAATCTCAAGGCTTTAAAGGATTTGACTATCGCTCAAAACCTACTCTATTCTCATATTCCCCTTGTACCTACAAGGAAACAAACAATAAGATAATTTCTGCAAATGTTTATCTCAACTATCACGAAGAAGATATTGGAGTATGAGTTTATACGAATGGTTAGTACAAGAGTAGAGAAAGTCACGTGAGTGCAACACATCAGATTTTTAAACAGGAAGTTGTGCACTGTTCGTAAATTGCATTGCTAACAAAACCGTCACATTTTTACATCGCGTATATTTTCGCACACGCTCATTCTCTCCGGGTGTAACCACTTTTTTCACTTCAGATTTTTCTTTAGTCGCGCTGTTTATACTTGTACTGGATGCATCGGTGAACTCAGAAGTTAATTTCACCACTTCTTTCAGGGAAGTGTTGGATATTTCTCACTTGACTTATAATAAACATTCAACACGACTGTTTTTACCACTACTTAACGGTTTACTTGGCTTATGCTTTACCAAGCTGACAAAGACGCAAGGAAAAATTCACCACGACGTCCGCAATGTCTCTAAACGGAAACTGATGGTTTCTATCTGTAAGTAATTTTCTGTGAATACCCGTAAATTAAGTGACATGAATTGAATGTTGGGACATGTAGCTCTGTTTAATGGTTTGCATTAGAAATTCTTAAGTTGTTGTTGTAGTGTTTAACGCCCGCTTTTACTACTACGGCACCGCAGGCGGTGACACTGATGATACATGAAGATGGAGCACCGGTGGAATGAGATGGCGGGGGAAACCGGAGTACCCGGAGAAAACCCGCCCTGACGCCGCTTCGTCCACCACGAATACCACATGCGGGTCCCTGGGATCGAACCCGGGCCGCCTAGGTGGCAGGCGAGCGCGCTAACCGCTCGGCCACGGCGCCGCCAATTCTTAAGTATTCATATAGAACTTAAATGTGGAGAAGTGACACGTGTCATTTCTCCTACAATGCACTTTTAACACCGTCCACTCGGTCACACACGGTTAGCTGCCAGGCCATGGCTCCGCTGTTATCTATTTACCCCAGGGAACCGTTTAGTCCCTCAAATCGTGTCAGCGGTGGAATCATGTCTCATGATAAGTTTAAAAAATGCTTCAAAGCCGAATGGCAACATAAGTATGTTTGTGTTCCAGGTAAAAACAGAGCATTGTGTTGGCTATGACAAAACACTTACGTAACGTAATCACAATCACGTAATCACAAAACCAATACATCATGTTCCTATTCTGTTCCACCACTGCACGCTTTGAAACTTATCTTGTTTGTAAAGATGTGTGTAACCGGAAACAAACAAAACCAGAAAAGAGAGGTGGAGAGGGTAAATACTCGATTACATTCCCGTCACACCTCTTCCCCATGCCTAATATAGAATATTGGACAATTTAATGCATTCTAAAATCTAGATTACTTTCCTGCGCGCATTGCTACCGTGTTGTACTATGTTGCAATGCTCACGTGAGGTTCTCTTGGGAAAGAAAAGCAGAGTGTTTTAAACTCGCTGGGACTTTTCAATCACATCTGCACTGCAGTAACTTAAGAGTAACTCAAGAATTCCGTCATTTATCATGAAATATTTAACCTGTAGCTGCTTAATCATTATGTCAACTGCAGACTAGAGGGGACATCGCCAAAGGATCACGCAATGAGAATGAGGCAGAAACATCAATTCTATTCTGTGTCGCCTGCATAGCAGGTGGCTGGTGACTGTTGATGTAGAGAAATAGGCTGCCTCCATGTAGAGTACAACATCGAGGGATGCATTATGCACCTTAAACCCATCGTTAGCTAACCGGAGTACGTATACTTGACATAATTGAGCAGGTTGGAGTCATAACGCACATAATCAAAAAATACAAAATAGAGATAGCACTGCGTTAAAATACAGTTTTCTGCGTAGAATATAATTCCGAAGAAATGTGGTTTCATTTCTCGGTTGATCCATGTTTAAATAGGTGACAAACTTCCCGGTTTATATCAAAAGTCTCATGATTTTTTAATCTCTCTTCACCCTTCGCCATAGTATTGCTCCGTACTCTGTTAAAGTAGGACTGCACTCTCAGTTTTTTTTATAAATATAATCAAGTTGAACGATTAAATTATAGAGATTTTCACGCATGCAGTGATGGAGGAAAAGGTGTCACCAATTGTACCAGGGAAATGTGCAGCTGCTCCAGAAATGTGGAAAAGAAACCAAGCCAAATTAGCAGGGTTGCCAGCGGAAGTTGCTATCTATCAAGTTGCACAGATAAAATAGGTTTTAAGGTTCCAAAAGAGTTGTTTAATTAATTTTAACCGAATATTTAATTTATTTCAGTGGCCAGCTAGCTGCTTTTATTGGTGACATCCAAGAGTTGTTCTTAAATGTTTACCATCAACCCACATGTTCCAAATGAGCCATTTTCTAAACTCACATCTTTCAAAATTCTCATGATCCGGAGATTAGAGTCAAAATTCACATGACCCATTATTTAAAGTCAAATAATGTTCATTCATTGACAAATAAACATAATTTGAAAGGTTATTAGTAATATTTAGGCGCATTTTTTCACAATAATAGCTTCCACCAAAATGGAAATTAAATTTAACTAATACAATTTGGTTTTCAGTTGTTTGCCAACATTTAGGTGTTTGGATCATGTGAGTTGTGACTTTAGCCAACTCAATTTCTCTCAAAGTAGAGCAATTCTGTTGTAAACATATGGAGGGAAGAAAGGGAGAGACAAACGCTATAATGGAATGCTTTTAGGCCGCTGATTGGTGGAGGGTCGTTCCAGTTTGAGACAGAGTATAATAACTGAAGTCTCACAGGTTGCATTTATCTGCCATAGATATTTAATCAAGTTTCACACTAACCATTTCTTACCTTAAATACATTTCTAGCATGGGTCTAGCGACGCATTGAATACTTCAAAACATACACCACTATCAGTAAGTTGCCTCACCAACAGATTATTCATGGTTGAGCTTTGGGTAGAAGGAAAGGTTCTGTGTGTCTTACAGACAATGATTAGCTATCCACAAATGTGGGATTCTTGACGTCTTTTGAGAGGTAAACAAGGCACATATATCTTTATCCTCGAAAGCAGAGCATTCTATATTGTTAATGTATGGTAAACCTGAAAATTTACGCCCGCCTCGATAGCGTGATGGTTAGCGTGTCTGCCTCACGTTCAAGAGGTCGCAAGTTCGAATCTCGCTTAGGGTAAGTTATCCGGGTAAGGTTTTTTCCGAGGTTTTCCCTATTCCTGAGAAGACGAATGTCGGGTAACTTAAAGCTCCATGGACCTCGGGCTCATTTGAGCATCATTTCACCCGTTTCATTCACTCACCGTCCGATATGACGCAATGTTGGAGGACGTTAATTTAAAAAAAAAAAAAAAAAAAAAAAAAAATGAAAATTTACTAAGGTTTCGTTCATATTTGTTATTTCTTCCAGGTATTATACGGATGTTTTGTAAGTGTGTGACTTGAAGATGTAAATAAAAGTTTTAACATCTCTTTCCAATGTTTCAAGACGTTTTATTGCACCATGGATAATGTTAAATGTTATCATTTTTTATCTAAGGGTGGTCCAAATGGTGAATTTTGAAATGTTTACCCCCCAAATTCAGGTTTTACTTGCATGTGAATATTTGAGATCTTCCGCTCGCTAAGTTTCATAAAGTTACGTTAATGGTAAGTATAATAAAATTATTGTTCAAAATAAGGATCTCATCTTGTTTAACCACAATTTCTTAAGAAGTAATAATCTTCTACACGTACTCCCCATTATCTCTAGAAGTTGCTCAATATTTTGTCCCAGATTTACAATTGAATAAGTATTATTTTAATGAAAATGGTTTTATGTATCACGCATACTAGTTAGTTTTCTTTTTTAATTCTATAGATACCCCTTATATTTCAATAAAATCGAGACATTTTATTAAAAATCATAACCTTGCTTCTTAAGTCAAAAATGTGCTTTTGTTTCATCATTTAAATGTCAAAATGCCACAGAGCCTGTCTTAAAGGATTCAGTTGATTATCTCAAATAATATCCCAGATAATGTGTCCTCTATTGGAGAGATAGGACATTCCGACTCCCCTTAAATGTGGCCACATTTTTCCAGGTTAGAGAATGATCATTTCTCCCCTAAAAGGGTCTGAAAGGGCCACAAGTTAGGTAAACAATGGACGTTGCATTGATTGATTATTGGCTGTGACGTTTTACGTTTGTGAAAATCACAGCGTTAAATTAAATCAAAATAATGCAACCGATTATATTTTTTAAAGTTACTGAACTTCTCCTCTATACTCTTTAGATTGTGGTTCTAAGACATTTAAAATAATTTTCGATCTTGCAATGCTCAAGAATTCTGAAGCTGCTAAAGTCCATACGGTAGTACTGGGAGACTTTGGGCTGGCAATGAACACCGAGTTTACGCTTTGAAACAGAGCAATCCTTATTTGGCTTCAGCGGCCAAAGCAGGGGACGATTCAAAAAATCAAATGCTTGCCAATACATAAAGCCTGTAATTATACTGCGAAAGCGAAACAATAGATTGAATGCATGATCCGTGATGCCAGATTAACTGGATCACGATGCCAGTTGGTTGGTATTTTACATTTCGTGCTTTTGGATTTATTTCCATGGAGATTCACACAAGTCAAACGAAGGCAAGCCATAGATGACCTTTTAGCCATATATAATTTAAACATAATTATTTATATCTGATATTTTTCTACACCAGGGCTCTGTGAAATGAGTTTGTTATCCCGCCATACTCGATATAGATTGCTTAAGCAAAGTGAAATTGCAACTTAGTGAAATTGTGTTTCATTTGTTAAATGTCACAATGAAGTAGTGTTTATGCTTCCCTAAGCGCATGAATTAATGTGTGGTTTATAAAATTTCAAAATAAATATACAAAAGCCTTAATGTGCGCTAGAACAGATATTTCCTAAAATTATCTGAATCAAAAAATCTGTGAACCATGAACAAAGTTATCTAAACCTTTGGATGCATCTGGATAAAACTGTATTACAAACATTAAATCTAACACTGGCTAAATTTTGGTAGCATAATGAGTACTGTACTTGAAAGAACTAGATAGTAACGCAATGGTTTTGTAATTAATCCATTTATAAAATCACGTAGTCCGTTATATTAGGACTGAAGGATTTGAGTGACTGTCCTATACAAGAGGCACAACCCTACGTGCAGGCTTCTAACAAGACCACTCAGTTTATCATCATCATCATTATCAATGTCCTTTTAAAGACTATGAGGATTCAAATTATGTTGTTGTTAGCTAATGCTAGATTTCTGACAATGAAGTCATTAATCCTCTTGCTCTCCAATATTTTTCACAATGATATTGAAGAGAGCAATAGCAGTAATAGTAACCGTTTTTAAGAGAGCACCATATTTTTATGTTTTGGCGGTCACATCGCTTTCTCACAACCCCCAGAATGTCTGGAGGACCACACCTGTCGTTGGTTTACGGGTCTCACCAACCTGACCGGGAGAATTATCAAAATAAATTCACCGACCATATCCTCTTATTACCAATCAGAGGACGTATTACATGCCATGATAGGTCAGCATGTCAAATTATTCAAAATTGGAATACACGTTTGATTTCTTTAAATCTTGGGTATTCTATTTTACGAAATAATCTGCTGTTCCATCACGATAATTATTCAAGTACGTAACAGGATTTTTTAATTTTAAAATATATAATAGGACCCATATTCGTTATTTAATGTAGATTTGCAACATTCTCGTAATTATCGACATTACCATTTTTATAAACTGAGTTTGCACGACAGCGAATTTTTAAATCTCCACAACACACCACTTTGTCATCAAATGTTATTTTAATTAATGCACATATATTCAAATAGAGTCCATTTCCAACTAGATTCTTGGAAAACTGTCTTTATTGTGTTCTGATTTTATCTTATTTTAAGATTCCCACTGTTGATTAAATGGATAGCGTTCCGTAACACATTCAAATATTTATTAATTAGTAAAGTATGTCGTGCACTTTCAGTTGACAAATGTTGAAGACAGATAATATCATACGAATAATAATTATTATATCCATAATCTGCTATGCTCTATTCCTGGAATAGTCTTGATAAATCCCTTTCGAGCTCACAAATTTCATTTACCTAAGTTCGTCGCCTCTAATGCGATTATTTATAATAATCCTTGTTGAAACATGCAATATCAAAAGGTTTAATAAAATAATAACTCAAACACATCAAAACGTCGTAAACGTATTTTTTGTATTTGTAAACATTTCAAGCATTTTTCCCTGGAGGAACAATGGAGAGAACTGCACATTTTTTAAACCGTTGTCTCTGAATTTTAAGTTTCTCAGATCGTTTCCAGTTTTCAGAGCCTACTTGGAATTGTAACATTTAATTTAATATGTAATGAGTCTAAATTTAGAATTATGTTGGAATCAGGTTCAACGAGTTTAGTTCGCTGTAGTCTGTGAATGTGATGTCATGAATTTTTGCGAAAACACGAATTAGCAACGATATATGTACCCTAGAAATAAATATACTAATATCTATTTCTGTTTGAAAGTATCTAGAATTTTGTAATGCGATTTGAAGGATTTGTTCAGTAGTGGAAACCTAAACTCAATAGTAGGCATGTCTGACTGTCCATCAGTCATGTATGCGTGTATGTCTGTATGGATGTAGGCACGTATGAAAGTATACCTTTCTTTGTGCACGGGGTACATCGTTTCCTGACAATTTTCATTGTTTGAAAAGAAAATTCAATTTCGTATCCTCGACTAATTGGATAATATTTCTGGTTTGTTCATATTCCACTATTTTCCTGATCTTGCCCACTCTGACATACCTAACCATGACAATTGAGCTATATCTTTGAACTCAAACATCTTTAAACATTCCAGCCCCCAAATAGTACATTTCATATTCATACACATGTGGTCTTGTTTATAAAGGTGAGAAATCTACCGAAACGGCCATCTGCATGCCAGTATGTGTGTTCTCATACTGACAGGATAGTCGTGTGAAACAGTTATATATCTTGGTAGCAGCTATAGAATATGTGCGCGAACTCTGATTTATATTTGAGGTGTTTAATGATTTTAGGATATAACGCTGATTAGTTAGCACAAACGCGATGACCCAGATAATATGGTAAAATAAATGTCCCTGCTTGTACTCTGCTGCACTATTGGTATTCAGTGGACACATTATGTTTGGATCATCATGACCGGATGCTACCCTAGTGTTAGGTATAAAGGACTGTTATTCTTTAAAGTAATTTTGTGAAATGCTTTCGGAATTATTCACAAAAGGTATAACAAAAATATCAAGCGAGCTACCTGGTGAAAGCAGAGCGTTACTTTCCCAGGCATTGAATAACCATAATTTAACATTTGTGCTGATTATATGTCCTAATGCAAAGTTAATGACATTTATCACACTGTAACCAGTTTCTTTTTTCCTAAAATAACCACAATCATAAGCTTACCTTACAATTTATTACGCAAGTTTGTCATCAATCACAAAAGCACCCCACTGTGGAATTATTCGAATGGAATTTAAAAGCATTAAAATATAAAGCCATTATCATTTTCAGTCACTTCAGAAGACAAGTGTGCAAACCTGAAACAGACATGCAGCATTGGTTCCCCTGCATTTTGGGCAGTAGTAAGATCCGTGTATTTTACAAAAGTATTCCTAATTTGTCATTCTTTAATGTAAAAACTTGGATCTTACTCATTTAATATCTACTAGAAGGGATTACTGAGGAGGTAGTTGTTACCTTATCCTGATTTCAGAGCTTGTGCAGTCTTACAAGCGTTTGTGCCCAAAGCATGCATTGTTTGGGAAGTTGGCCGGTGATTTTCCCAATTCCTCAAGGAGCAGCCTTTTGTTTCATATGTCTGGCGTGTTGTAGAAAATTAATATGGGCTAGTAATTTGTCTTTCGTTTGCAGGTGTCCACAGTTCCTTTAGTTGCACTGGGAAGTAATACCATCAACGGCTTTTTGTGGTTTCTGGTACAGGCTGTTTTGGATGCTATGAAATATATGCACTATAATATTTCTGTTCCTCTTAGGGTGTAATATGCGACTAGTTCATCCTTGGCGAAGTCAATGTCTTGAACTGTGTGCTTCCTTGTTAGTCATATTCTTCAGGCAACTCGGGTACTCCCTCCTCTTATAGGGCCAAGAAAAATCAATTTTGAGGATAAGTTGTCCGCAATGACATAAGTAAAAGTTGTTGCTGGTAACGTGATCTTTAAGTTCTTTATTTTGATTAATGATTTATGTTGGGCTTCTGGTTTCTTTCCAGTACAGAGCTGTGCTTTCAAACCAGTTGGCATTTATGTTTTGTACAAAGATCATAGCTTTGCTCCACCCTTCGATGGCTAACTTCGTAAACGATAGATAGCAACCAAGAACTTGCAACAGTTTTTCATTTACTGTTGTTTTTTCGCCTCAATTACATAGCTGCGGGAAGATCAGCAGCCATTTCGATTTCTGCCCCATAGTGTCACTAACTTGTCCGAATTTCTCCTTTCTGACATGTACTTATACCATCAAATCAGAGCACTCGTGAGATTGCTAGTAGGTTTTCAAGTGTGCAAAAGTGTACTCTGCCCAGTTTCCTTGTGCCACACGCTTTTTTTTTTTTAATGCTAAAACGATTTGTACACTCCGGTTAGTAACAAGAAACCAATATTAGCTTGGAAAGTTACGAGATTCACATTACTCATTTTCTCGCCATGAAATTGGGTAACTGGAAATTGTAACGGTGCCTCAAATTAACTTATTGCATCACTGGTCCTAGTGACAGCACCTCTTGAAATACTTGAGATGTTCCTTGCGGAGTTTTCAGAGGTGAATCTCCCATAAAGTTGAAGAGGTTCTTGTCGCCATTCCATTTTTTCCACCTTTAGATCCAAAGGGGACTTCATAAGCTATTAGACTTATAAATTCGCTATCAGAAGATGGAGTTGTATGATTTTCAAACTTTAACATTCACACCCCTCTATTTCACTTTAAGTACACCAGCAATAACCAACGTTCACGAAGGGGGAGATTGGGTTTACCTCCATCCACTATACCTGGGCTTTGCTCCTCTTTAAACCCTAGCCGTGCATTGCGTTTCAGTGGCGGGTTGGTTAGATGTAGGGTACGTTTGATTTACAAAATAACTAAGATCTGATAAATATATGTTCATTAGTGACTTCTTTGATACTGCTTACGTTTAAGAAATCTGTCAATATTTGGTGACAAAGTCGAAGTGCATAGCCTTAGAAGATACACCAAGTGATCGTCGCGTAACCTATTGCGATACAGACTTTCAGTATAGCTCAATTTGGAGAACCTCCTATCTTATACACACTACTCTTGCAAATGTTTATTTGTCTATCTGCTTCATTTTAATCGACATAAGCATATTCAGAAAGCATCTTATTGCTAATTTTCTTGCAAGTGTAAGATGGATAAGGGAATACAGTACACTTTAAGCGATAGTGAAATGTGTTAAGAGCTGGTTGTTATGCGATGCCTTTGAAATTCCGTTCGTTGTGCAAGGCCAAGGAATAAGAAAACGAATTATATATTGCTATTTGAAAAAAAGTATAATTTTTGGAAAATTCAAACAAATATTAAAGAGTATCTCCGAAATGGTTCACTCAAAAGATAAAAAATATTTGACATAAGTTGTGTTTTCACGAGATGCGCATTCTTTATTTAATGTACTTTTGTTTCTTACTGTTTACCATTTAGGTAAAAATCATCCAGAATAAAGAGATCTCCCGAGGACATTCCCGGCAAATTCCAGGTATGACTTAGAAATGGCCATGTAATCACCTGTTTGTGTCCGTCACTGGATACTCACTGTCCATCCCTTCGACTGAAGGAGTGGAGTGGGGAATAGCGGCTCATTACGAAGGTTCTCCAAAGACACAGGCTTGGACACTCCTTAAGCCATGTTGAATACGACGTGAATACAACATTAATGAAAATTGCCCTGAAGCCAGTACAATAAGCTTGAAGTATAATTTGAAATATGGCGCAGCATAGTATAGTCATTATTAATAAGAGTAGCACACAGCCAACAATGAATGGGAATATGGAACTTAGAAGTTAGATTTTAAAATCACATCAGTTCATTCTATGTATCCGCTTAAGTTGTTTAAAATAATATATGAAAGTATATTATAGAACTGACAAATTTTTGTTCAAGTATCATTTATGATGGTTCCTAAACTCCATGGTAAAACTCAAATGTTATAACGATGGTCGTTTTTGCTCTCTCTACTACATATGGTAGGTAGAGGAAGTATTGTATTCCATCCAAAGATTCGATGACGGGATTTCACCAGAAATAAATGTTTTGAGGCCTACTGAATCCAGAAAAAGCATTTTTAGAAAAAGATCCGTGTGTGTACGTGTGCGCGTGCGCGTGTACGTGTGCGTGTGCATGTGCGTCTGTGTCTGTCAGTCTGTGGGCAGCATAACTCAAAAATAAAAACTCGGTTAAAACCAAAGTTGGTATTTAAGTTTAATGCCTTTCAAGGATGCGACACGAAGATCTTGAAGAAAATTCCTCCACCCTAAACTACTCTCTACATGGAAGCTTTTTCGAAAATTTTCATTTTCATGAAAATGGCGCTGACTATTTTGATTAAAAGGACATATGTTTAAGATATTTTTATCAAAAATGAAATGTATATTTTGAATTGTCTAGCCCATACTGTCTACTCTGGATGACGTTTGAAAAAAAACCGTAAGAGATAGACGAAGTCTTAACATACAAAAAATGTAGGTCTTGCTAAAACACAGAAGTTATGCCCAAATCAATTTTTGGTATAGTGAACCATTTCGGAGATATTCCTTGTTATCTGTATCAGTTTCGGAAAACTTAAACTTTCGTCAAATGCAAAATCCTTATGCATTTTTATATGTTAGTCGCGCAAAGAGAACGGAATCTCAAAGGTTTAAAAGATTTGACTATCGCTCAAAGCCTACAGTATTCCCATATTCCCCTTACACCTACAAGGAAATAAACAATAGGATAATTTCTGCAAGTGTTTATCTCAACTAACACGAACAAGGTGTAGGAATCAGGGTATCTAAGAATTATTAGTACATGAGTAGAGAAAGTTATCAGATTTTTATACTTATAAATGCTAGTGTTACTGTATGTAGCTTTTTTATGCTTTTCTTTGAGAAATAATATAAATAAAACAGTGTCCAGTGGAAACTATAGGAATTTAAGGATTAAATGTTTTTCCTATTCCACTGACTTTCAATTAATAAACATTACAAACTTGCGGATGACACCAAAATAATCTAGTGACATATCTACTGTAACTAGAATGCTTTCTCCACACATAACGCCATGCGCAGAAGATTTTTCTACCAGAGCAAATGTTCTAGCTAATAGTATTGTAAGTGCTTTGGCTTTGTACACTGCACACGATTCCTGAAGTGGCCTTTGCTACCCAAGTGTTCAGTAAGTCCTAAATGAACAGGAAACTCGGTTTGACTCGAAGCACTTCGGCGGCAAATGTAATTAAATTGCATAGAATTGCAGAATCAAACTTCAGAAATACTTTGAACTCAGAGTTTGGTTTCTATTAGATGCTCTGGGAAACTATTTCTGTGTAATAACTTACCATGCGGGTGAAGTGTAACCTTCAGCAATATTGCACTCTCGGGTTTGGTTCAATGTTGGTATTTACGGTTTATCTCGCAGTCTCACTGACCTGTATTATAATAGAAGGTCGTGCGCTTTAATAGTCATGTTTAATACACTGGACATTATTTTTCCCTTTAGCTAAAACCTTCACAATCATTTACCTCGAAACGTATTCCAATATGCGACTGGAGAAACCAAATTACTATCGACAGCATTATCACCAGAAACACTCTAGAATCGCTTCTGAAAATTCCAACATCCATTCGAGCAGAAATTAAATTATATACTGTTGCTTCTCATGGACGGCAATAACAGCTGACAGTTTCAATTAGAGTTCTTTTCAGGCAACCGCCGAAACTTCCAGAAGTGTACATACAAAAACGGATCACTAATAGCCAATATACCGGTTCCATGGAACAGTGCTTGCTCCTTAGACAGTTATACAAAACATCCAAATAATGTAACAGAAAACTATTAGTTATGTGTAGTGTTCTGTAAATCTGTAATGTGCTGGATATTAACATAGCAGCAAATGTGTTACGTTTTATTGCACATAAAAACACATCTTCTGGTTTTTATGTAAATAAATATTTTCGGATATTCGTATAAATTACACATAAAGTCGCACAAAAGGAAACCTCTTTTTAAAATAATTTTCACATATTTACATAAAATCACATAACAGCAAGAGCAGGATTCCTTTTAACAACCACCATCAAACATCTTTAATGCTCAGTGACATAGACCAGATGTCGCAATGTGTTATTCATTATTAGAAGAACTGATTCCAGCTATAGTATCCCTTCAGTTGAAAGTAAATATTAACATCCTGCTTTCTCAAGCTACATGAACCTGTAAGGTAAAAACGGGGAATTCCTCCACTGTCATGTGCTTGATTAAGCATTTGTTATCGCCACACAGCCCGCTAATCTACAAGATACTAATACTTGTACGTGGCCATTAAACTGTATAGTCAATTAGGCATTTGTGAATCCGTAAAGTTTATATAACCTTCTAGTTGTGTTGTGCTGTTGGAAAGGTGAAACATAATAGTGAATTTAACATAATGTGTAAAATTTTAAATGTGTTTGGAGGGCAACATGAAGAAATTATTATTTATTTATGCCAACAAAGTTACTGCTGGTGTTTTTAAGTACACCATGAGTGGACAATGTTTGAGAGGTAGAATCGGAACTGGAAAATTCAGTATCACAGCTGGGCATTGAATTTTTCAGTTCCCATTCTATCTCTCAAACATGAAGGAATTATTGATGTGAGTGTGAGTGACATTCTACGTTACAAGTATGCTAGACTTGTAACGTGGACGATCATTTTCAAAATTCAAGACAATCTTGATAATCGACCATCCTTCGCGATGGAAAATTTGAGAAAGTGTGTGGTCCTATAATTCTACAGTACTTAGTGATACCTTCAAGGTAAAACGTTCTGTGAGTAACATATTTATATTAGCCCAACCATTCTTATATTAAACGGAAGATTTTATTTGATCTGGCAGATATTATTTACATCCTCAGCCCATAGAAATATTTTCCAAGCTTTTAGCACCTAAAAATCCGAGCTCTAATTTTTTTTTTCTTTTTTTTTTTTTTTTACACGTATGTAGCCTAGATTTTCAACATTATTTCATACTGTTTAAATAACTAAGAGAACCTTCGAGTAGTATAGTATTTGATTAAGATAGAACGATATCCTCCTTCTCGATATTCGATGCCGATATACTGATTTTAAGCACCGACTCAGGGTAATCAATACTTTATAAGCAGCCATGTATTGTTCACTGAATTACGTATACTTTTAGTAGTGGTTTTCTGTGTATAAACGCATGTAATCAATTTTGTTTTACTCATAATTTTCAGATGTCACAGCATCATGTTCTGACAGCGTCGGAAAACTCGTACACTGCTATTTCCATACAGTGTTTGTAAGCCTCATTCGGGGTAGAAATGTAACAGGGTTGTTTAAATTTATTGCATTACGCTACTTATCTCCGAGCGAAAATGTGCTTTCTTTTTTTAAATATTGGATACACTGCTCTGTTATAATTAGTACTGACTAATTCAAACTAGTTGCACACTTCACTCACGTTTCATACAAATATAACTGTTGTATGCAGGGTTTCCGAGGCCCTATTACCTAATAATTCATGGACCATGATATTGTTTTTAAAGTGTGGTTACTGAGCTTTTATGCAATCTTTAAATAAAGCCTTGGGAGTCTTCTGTTCAGATATAAGCGATATATCCAATTTATTTTCATAAACACTCCGAGAATGCATAAGCACGGCTTTCAAGGCCCTATACATATCTAAGATTCAATTTAAGGGTACATATGACTGAGTTTTGACGATTTTTTGTAAAAAATTGAATTTTTTTTTATTTTAGCGTTAAAAAATATTACAATCTTTCCTCTATCATATGCATCCATTATTTTTTCAGTTCCGCCATTTTTAAAGCTAATAGAAGCCATCCTTTAACTTCATGTGCGTGGTATTTAAATGTCCATATATGCCCATTTTTACGATATAACTGTTACCGTGCCATTTCACTCCTATTTTGAACTTGCTAATGATTGGCTACTGCCATTTGTAATGCATTTGAAAATATCATCTGAAGAAAGAAACAAGAGGTCTGAGGGGGAGACATTTGGTCCAGGGCAATTCTGAGGTCAGTTTATTTTCTTTTGCCTTTTTCTCAGTTTGCAATTTTTCAGCATTTTGCTCCATACAAAATGCTCCTTGCGGAGCATTTCTTATCAGAATGGCTTTAAACTTGCACTATGTAGTAATATGCACTATAAATAAAAATTGTATTGGGTTTTGATATCAGATGGATTTTAGTGTGTTTTTTATCCTTCAGAACAGGCTGTTAGTCAATATTTTTTAAAAATTATGAAATATAAATATTTACATTTTTCTGTAATCCAAACAAATAACCAGATATAAAAACCCAATAAAATTCTAATTTATCCTTGTTTAAAGTACATCTCTACAAAATTTTATAATGATTGGATGAAAACTTTGTCGCAAGGGACTTTTTAAGTGCGACTATTAATCCATTTAAATAAATTGCAATATTTCTTGAACAAAGCAACATACAGAGTTAAAACTTTGCACAGCATAATATGGTTACAATATAAATATGCACACAAACTTTCATCAAAATTGATTAAAAGATATAGAAGTTGGAAAATTCAGTCATATGTACCCTTAATGAGTATATTTTAACGTTAATTTAAGCAGTAGATCGGGGAATTTCCATCCTCTGTGTTATGTTTGTCTCTTATATTATTGTTGGTTATAGCTTTAGGCTTGTACTTTTCACAGCTCTTTGACACATTTAATATCTGTACCTGCTCTCCTGCGACAAATGCCTTACATTCTGGGTGACCTCTCTAGTTGTTTATTGTAAAATATAGTGATTACAGTATTTTACTATGTGTTATTTATACATTTTCGAAATTCAGTAGGTACCTATTTGCTCAAAGACAATGTTTAAAGTTTATATATAAACACTTATTTGCATTAAAACGAAACTCTTCATCATAGAAATGTTTCCTAATGCAAGTTACATTCACGGAATAAGAACAACAAATCATTAATTTGTTAGTAGGCATATAAGTGCAAATAATTCAATTTACTGAATACCTTTTAAAAATTATACACAAATTGATAGTAAACACAAACACTGTCACTTGATGTGGAGTTGTCTGAATGACTAACTTCACCCACATGTTACTGTGTGTTTCGCAATCTGAATCCTCACTGTTTTAATCTCAGACACTCACATCGTCGCCAACATTCCCTTGTAGTCATGCAGTTACTGTTCTCTCTAAAGAAGCACTTCAAACACGCACATGTCAGTTACAGCTAATGAGAAATACTAAACTGTCTCAACAATGTACTAATTTCCTTTCAAACTAACTGTTACAACAATAGAATCCAAGAATTAAGTTCCTACTAACTGCATTGTTGTCCAACTGTTGCTACACACTTAAGCAACCATCCAGCCAAATAATTAAATACATAAATGTGTCAGTTCTACATGAATCACTCTGTATAATATCTTACAGCTAGAAACTTTTTCGGCATGAAAAAATACAGAGCAATACCATATTCTAGTCTCAACTCCGTAACTATAATTACAGGTGTCAGCTTTGTATCTGCATGTTACCTTTGAAGTATTTTATTAACATTAAAGGTTTCAGAAAGTTAAGTTGAAAAATATAATTATTTAAAAATGGGTTCCGATATTAGCTGCAGTTTGCCATTTCATTTGTATATTCTAGGAACGAACATTCAGAGCTTTAATTCATCTTGCTGTAAATCCCAAGCAACTTTTTATTAAATGCAGAAAAAAGAGGTTGTGTTTTAATAGCATTGCTTGCTCTTCTTTTGTTGTTCTTTTTTTCATTTGGAACATTGCAGATAAACGATAAATAGCACGTGATAGAAGTGTAAAGCTTGGCCGTTGCGCAACGCTTTCAATTACCCCGTTGCCTTCACAAAGCCGTCTTTATCCAACTCCCGCTAGGGGTATTGCTTTCGCATTATTTGCGAATGGAGGAAGTACTTAGCTTTCTTGCTGAGAGCAGGCTTGTGTATTAGCGCAATGGCGCAACCTAGGGCTGTCTGTCTACACCTGCGCACCCTAATGCGAGTACTATGTAATTCAATCAACTACAGGCTACAGTTCCACTGAGGTTCAAACAGAGAAAATGTCGGTTTCTCAACAGACAAATAATTGTTAGACGATTCACAATGAGAGCTGTGGGTGTTTCATTTAATGTCAATTTTGTTCCTGTAGATGTGGTCAGAGATCCTAATACTTTACTTTATTTGCGTTCATATAATTATTCAAACTCTACGGTATATACCATTGTCTATTTTTCTATAAATACCTGCTTTCACCATAAGTTCATATACTTAGCACACAATATTTATCATTTACAATAAACACATACAGTTCATTTGAATAATATGAGTTGCAGAATCGAACATACAATCATGTACTATCTTTCACAAAAGTAAATACCTAACTCCAGTGGGATCTGCACGAAGGGTCACCTAATTCTCAGTCGTTCCTAAATAGATGGTATGAGAATTAAATTTACCATATATGCTTCCCTTGCTGTTCAGAGAGCATGACACTTCTCTCTGGATCCAAGCCCATCTTTAAAACGTATTACTCTCATTCTGAGAGCTGTCGGGCTTTCCAGTCATTTCTTTCTTGCTTCCTTCCTTCTTCTTTTTCAAACCTTTACTATACAGCTGCAAAAGCTTCCACCAAATAGGAAGCTGTCATTAGCATCTAATGTAAAATTAATTAAAAGGGAAAATGTAGGAACTATGGAATGAGTTGCAAGTACGTCCAATTACACACATTCAAAATGCATGTGGCACTCTCACGTAACAACCAATAAGCTTCCTTATGCAATATTTCATGTTTAGTTAATCCATAAGGTATAAAAGTTTTCAGATATCCTTCAAGCGGTGCTTAGCGAATACAACTTACAGCCTCTGCATTTGATACATAACCTTGTTCTAACATGTGGCCGGGAATGTTTTTAATACACGTTGAGCTTCAAGCTTTAGAATGGCTGAGTGGAACAAGATCTAACACCTGGCATTGTGAAGTAATAGTATTGGCTATAGTCTTTTATTTGCGGTGCAATGGGATTGGAATTTTGTTTCCCTGTGTCCTTTCTTATGAGAGTTAAAAATAAATTAGTCAGACGGAAACAAATGTACTATATGTACTCAATTCTCAACACCTCGAGAAATAATTAATATAACTAAATAAACATATTCAAATAGTAATAAAGAGAGGACGCCAATGAGGTAGGATGTTGGCTACTCCGTCTACTTTAGTAATAATTAGGCTTAGAAGCCCAGCTACATTAAGGAGGAATCAAGTTATGCGCGTTCGTAGTGCATGATCCTGTCCCTCTGCTCTACAGACGAAACTTGCACAACTTCATTTCTTTGGTAGCTCACCTACTAAGCTTAGTAATAACAAATTAAAATTGAACCAGAAAAAAAATTGCCACAGCACTGACGTGAACAACCGAACTTCGAACTCTAATCGCTAGTCCATTTCACTCTAAGAAACTTCTGGCGAGATTCTCTACAAGGTAAGAACCATTTTGTTTTCTAATTAATACCAAACCATATGCTAAGCTGCTCTTATATCCTTGGGATCTATACAACATAATAGTTGGCACTACGAAAAATTGCATTCTGAAGAAAGGTACTATTTAAAAAGACGAACACACTTTTTACTTTATTAAGTATTTGAAGTAATTAAAGGAAATATTGTATTCCCCTCAAAAAGTCGATCAGAAACACACATTTGAGGCCTCTTGAACGCAAGAAAACCATTTAAAAGAAACGGTTAATGTGTAACGCGCGCACGCACACACACACACACACACACACACACACACACACACACACACACACACACACACACACAAACACACACACACATCGATCGCGCAACGTTAGTATCCCAGTATTACATACAAGATCGAATGTTTTTTTAAGAGGCCTAAGACTTGTTGATATGTTAAAACTGTAGCCGCAATCTTTCTCAGAGGACACTAGAGTTGTGCGATGTACACTGCGTTTATCCATTAAGTATTTTACTTAGCATATAATATGCATGTTAGTAACGAGTCTGACATTTGCATGTACTATGAAAGTATACCTATTTTCAAAGCAAATAATAGTGGCGACTGTGTTGCATTTACTGTAGATCACAAACTGGAAGGATGACTTAATGACTAACAGTCTCTAGCCTCCTCTGCGGCAACCTATCATAAGCTTAGCAGCAAATGGCCTATAGAAGGGTGTATCTATATCAATGTGGAAGAAAGAAAAGGAAGTGTAAAATATGGGTCCCAATCCTTTATAATATGTAGCTCACAGATTTATGACCTTTGAAAGTCAACAAACTACCACAAAGAACATATCTAAAAGAAACGAAGTTTAGATATATACAATTCAAAACAACAATAGTCAGCACATACCTGAGGCACCAGTCTAGGAAACAGAGGTAAACAAATGAAATATAACAGAGTGCTTCACCTCTGTTTAAGTTTATGAACTACTTGCAATATCCAAATAAAACATCCTGATAAACCTACGTGTTCCTCAAGAGTAAAAACACACTAACGTGTTGCACGTGTTTCTAAAACCTCGTTATGTGCATTCCCTTTCAATGCAGTTGAACAGTAAGGGCGAGTGAAAAGAGACATCAATTCATTATTGCCAATATTAAAACAAGTTTGTCCTTCTTGACTGTGACAACGAGTAAATTTAAACACAGAGTATTAAGTTTAGGGAGCATGACATGTAAATGTTCACTTTTATGAAAACCCTTGTTGCTAGACTTCATGTTTTGTGAAAAGCGTCAGTTGATCCACATTTTGCTTCACTAGGTGTTAACTTTAGATTAATTTTGACTACACAAAGGAATTTATCCGACGTTAAGATCTAAGGATACGCTAATCTCTCAAAATTAAAAATGCTGTAGATGTTCAGTTTTATAACCCTTCAGTTTTATAATCCTTCAATTCATATTTTACTAAAATTTAAGTACACCATAAAATGCTCTAATTTTGGTTGCTTGTCACCTTTGAAGCTGAAATTAGGATTTTAGAAAGTAAATAGTCAATTTAAGGGGATAGGAGATGTAATGAAATATGATTAATATTTTATTGACTTATAGAGGAGATAGGGCAGTAGAGAGAAAACAAGATCAGGGGAATTTGTTATATAAAGTTTACGTGTATAAAATTATCCTGTACAGGGAATCGGTTTCATGTGGCAGTGGAAAAAGGTCGTTAGGTAATTAGCTAGCAGAGCTTGAGCGAATGGGTCATTAGGGGCCAGTTATAAATTTGCGAAATTGTAGAGGCTGGGTGCTTCCAGGTAGCTCGGTGATTAAAAGAATTAGAGAAGTGAAAGGGAGACGATACAGCTTATAGTCAATGGATTTCTAGGATTGTGCAATCGGCGGGTCACATTTGCCATCTGCTCCTTTAAGGGACACTGGGAGTGAAATTTGAAAGTTCCACATTTCTTGATAGATTTTTCTGAAATTTTACTATGTTTGTATTTATATGAGAATAGGAGGTACACCAAATTTCATTAAAATTGGATAATTCGCTTATGATATATAAATTATTTTATGAATTTAATAGGCACATTTTAAAAATGTAGCTTGACTTTTCAAAATTCATTTATATTGGCTGAACTGGTACTCTAACACATGGGTAACAATTATATGAAGAGATATTTCAAATACGCTTGCTGATTATGCTGTACATATTTTTAACAACAAAGAAAGTTTAATCTTAAAAATTATTGATTTTTTTCATACAAAAAAAATGTTTTTTGAATTCATGTTAATGATAACATCAATATTGAATCATAGTTTTGTTTAGCTGCTATTTATGAATACTTTTGGAAATATTCATTGAATTTGAAGAAAAACCCAGGCGCGATCTTCTTTTGGAATACGCAGAAATGTAGTTTTGAGAAAAACAGGCTTTTATATAGGACCATCCTGTGTACGTTAAGGGAAGAGTACTATTTGAAAGGGTCGTAATGATCACATGGAGTGGGGGATATGAAAAATGTTAGCTGATCCAAATGCACCGATGTTCCAGGAACATTTTCGACTTTTTGACAATTTTGACCAAAATTTCACTCCCGGTGTCCCTTAAAGTAACTGTACACATTTTGAATAATGTGCTGTCTGGTTATGTACTGTTTTCCACGTCCTAAAGGCGAGGAATTTGCTTTATAAGTAGCAGGTACATTACCTATTTCTCACGGCCGCCAAGTATTTATACATGTTTAAGAGTTTTGTGTAATTTTTGTTGTGCGGCACTACTTGTGTCTGAATGACTGTATGAACCTTACAACCCTGGCTGGGTTGTTTTGGTTTTTCTACACGCGCCGGCCACGCGATGTCTCTATCTCCCCTCCCACTGTCAAAAAAGGCTCTGAACAAGTATATATTCAGTATTACTAGACCACATCGGTGGGATATTTCTCCGGAATTTAGTTTAAGTATTCATTAAACATTGTATGCTACGAGCTTGTGTTGTCCTTCATCCTTAAACAGTCACGCATACCCTGAGTAAAGAACTTCACTGCTCGGGCGAAGCCCGGCAGAACAACGAGCTGAGATATTGTGGATATAATATCCACGTCGGGAAGCAAAAGCTGCGTCTGAGGGAGGGGGTACGCTGCTTCACCCTTTTTGGGTAGTTGCTACATTTTGCCACACATATGTATGTAGCCATCTCCTAAGCATTTAATGTATGTTTTATACACAAAGCTAGTATTAGATTAACCTTTAGTGAACTTACCGGATGTAGTCTTGTGTTCAGTTCCCTCGTGGGATGTGTTCACTGAAGCTAGCTTTTCTGTAGCTCCTCGCTCTGAAATTAGAGAGAAAGTCAGAGATAATACCAAGGGCTTGCATGTAATAATTTGAGTCTGTAATTATAGAAAGTGCTTATTACATTAGCACGCAGTGTGAAAATGACTAATGTGCCAGGTATTCGGGCTACTGTTTTGTGTCACAATGCAATCGAATGGAATATACCGATAATCTACAAAGAACTTCTCCTACCAATCATCACGACTGATGTTGAAATCTCATAAATTAAGCATAGGGTGAAAAAATTCTAATATCAAAATGTAATGCTCATGTGGCAGATAGTGCATTAAAAATACAAACTATCTGTTTGTCACATCTTCCCTCCTTTGTCTATAGTCTTACACCTTTTCTCTTGCAGTGAGCTGTCACTTAACCACTTCTTTCCGCTTAATTTGCTTGTTTTTGAGCCATTTTTGGCCCATGTTTTGTTCAAACATTGCCGAAAATTTAAGAGAAGAAAAGGGGCGTTTAGACGTAGCGCACATGACATTTGTAAAGCACGCGCCAGACCTTTAAAAATGGCACAATCTAAAAAATATCAATGCCAACAGATGACTGAAGGTTTGGGGAGCATTTATGCGCATAAACCTACAATTCGTCAATTTAATAATTTTTCGTTTATTTGTAGTTACTCTACTACGTATAAGTAGGGGAAGTATTGTATTCCACCCAAAAATTCCAAGTCGAGATTTCACCAGAAATATATGTTTTGAGGCCCCCTGAATCCAAAATAAGCATTTTTGGAAAAAGGTCCGTGCGTGTTGTGTCGGTGTGTCTGGCGGTCTATGTGCAGCATAACTCAAAAACGAAAAGTCGGTTAAAAACCAAAGTTTTATTTAAGTTTAACAACTATTAAGGATGCGACACGAAGATTTTGAAGATAATTCCTCCACCCCAAACTACCCTACACCTGGAAAATTTTTCGAACTTTTTGATTTTATCGAAAATGGTTCTAATGATTTTGACTAAAATGCCATACGTTTAAGATATTTTTATGACAAATGAAATGTATATTTAGAATTTTCTGGCTATAGCATATGCAGTTCTGTTTACTCTGGATGACTTTTGCATAACTGGTAAGCCGTAAGAGAGAGACCAAACCTTACTACAGAAAAACTTAGATCTCGCTAAAACACGCATATATATATTAGAGTGAACCATTTCGGAGATATTCCTTGTTATTTCTGAGAGTTTCGGAAAACAAACTTTCGTTAAATGGAACATCGTTATTCATTTTTATATGTTAACCGCGCAAAGACAACTGAATCTCAAAGCTTTAAAAGATTTGGCTATTGCTCAAAGCCTACTCTATTCCCATATTCCCCCCGCACCTACAAGGAAATAAACAAAAACTAATTTCTGCAAATGTTTATGTCAACTAACAGGAATAAGATATAGGAATATGAGTTTGTAATACTGGTTAGTACAACAGAAGGTCATGCGAGTGCAATACATTGAACTGTTTAGTCCCAGGATCCCCATTATTGTTCTATCCTTTTTTATTTTGATTGGAGGGGAAACGCCTTATGCGTGCCAAATGTGGGGCTCCCAAACAGTTATACCCATTATACTCCCTCCAATTTCTTCTTGCACATATTACACAAACTACTTCACAGCATATTCACAATGTGGCAAACTTTATCACCCATTTCTTTAGCTTTTATAATTCTAGTTATCACGCCTTGAACTATTCTCCATTTGTTTTCACTTTGCAACATTAACTTTACAATATTTTCCAGAGTCATCTCTTGTCCAATCTATTTTGCATATTCTTGTTCTTAAAGAACTCCATTTTATACATTTTAGCACAGTGTGTTCAGTTGTATCCATATCCTTGCAATACTAACAATTTTCACTATTAGTCAAAGCCATTTTGAATATGTAGGTCTTGAAACGTCCAGGTCCTGATAAAAATTGGGTTAAATAATACCCTACTTGTCCACTTTTCCTGTTTATTCAGTGTTCTATATCTGGTATCAATTTCTTGGTGCACTGTGCCATCTCAGTATCCTGTTGCCATTCAGCTTGCCTTATCTGTATCATATTGTAACAAATTAGCAAAATCCGAATTTTTGTTACTTTTTCCAATACTTTATTTTCCTCTAAATTTTCCTACAAATGCACAATTTCCTTCTCGTTGCTAACACAGTTTATGGTCTTCTCGACCATTAAAATTCACAATTGTTCTTACAATAACCTTTCGCAGACTTTTAATGTCTTTCTCCAGTTTCACTGTCTCTTATATCTTGACTATTACGACACAATCACTCGACGACACACACTTGATTACTGACAGGCTGGCCGACACACTCTCGTAACTAAAAACTAACCGTACACGACGACTCAGGTCTAGCATATACAAAAATTGACACCAAACTGACTGAACTGCTCACTGTCTGTCCTATTTATACTGGAGCCGGCGTCACGTAACTTGCTTCGAGTTCTCTCCATGCGCATGTGCGCAAATGACGCAGATAAGATATAGCCAGAAGTTTCTGGTTTTATCGCTTTTCGATCACATACACACAGTCCCTAGTTTCCCTGTAGCCTCGGACCTCATTTGTGTTTTGCCGCCAATGTTACGGTCACGCACACACATAGCCGCTCACCGTATCCAAGGTCACCCGGCTTCCTCTCTTCCGTATATTGTTGAACGACCCAGTGCCATAATATTTTATCTCGTCTTTGCATTTTGAGCCTTCTTATGTTTATGTTAGTTATGTTAGTATACTCTTGGGCTAATAAATGGATGGGCATAGTCCCAGCTATTGCTTGTATTGCTTTTGTGGATATGGTCCTGCAGGCTCTAGTGATTCTAATTGCAATCTTTTGCCGCACTCTCTTGAAGTTAATTTTTTCCACCCACGCTTTCCCAGCAGCTACACAATACAGCATTATAGATCATTGTTCTATACTATGACATTGTCACCGGTCCGTGTTACCTACAGCATCACAGTGACGAGTATCTCACGTGATATATTCTATAGGTGACATTTGATATCCAAATCACTAGTTGCACCGCAGAGACAACAAGGACAGCACATATCTGTCCCCAAGTGAGCAAGCGAGAACAAGCTATGATACTGCCTTAATTTTCAATCATGGTGTGAATGAGTAATCAGTGAATCAGCACATCGTGGGTACCGTATACGTACGTTGCGGATTATCATGCAGCGTGAACTAATCAATAACTGAGTCGAGTCGAAGTGAAGCAAGATCCTTGTCACAGTGTTTACACCCGGTATCGTCCATCCTGCAGTATCGGCTCGTTCCACTATACTAGCAATTCAATTTGAAACAAACTCAACAATAGCTGTTGATTGAGTTGGCGTGCGGCGAGAGGGGGAGAGGGCTACAATAATCTAGTGGACCGACCGACACGAGGGATGTGTTTGCCCGACCCCGATACCAACAAGAACACAACCTGATACGGGTGATGCATGATACAACTCCATTCTAATTCTGTTTTTCGAGGTTCAAGAAGATACAACGAAACCAGTGAGCGTGTTACTGATGCAGCAACCTCTCATTTCAGTTTATATTGTTGGAGGCAATTCCGCATTTCAATAAATTATCTTACGGAAAATTTTGTTATACAACTGCAGCAGTATCCTTGACCAATTGAGCGATCGGCAAAGATTCCAGCTTCGGATATAGCATATCACAAAGGTATAAAATGGGGTAATCAGTTTCCACATAAATATTTATAACTTAATAATTTATGACAACTAAAGCTGAAGTAATATAAAGGGTGGAAGGGAAATCATTACATTCCTTCCACTATGTGCTTCATAGAAGCGTGACAAACAAAAAGCTGTTCTTTGATCAGCCATTTCCAAAAAGTAAATGGATTTTGAACCAAATTGGATGCGCAATTCCCCAAGAATGTACGAAGATAACAGGTTCTTACTTCTAAGATGCGTAGAGTAACTTATTTCTGACACAGCTTCGGTAGTAATTATGGGATATCACACAGGGTTTCGAAATAATTAATCACTTAAAAGACGTGGAGGTATACTGCGAGCAGCTCTTTCAGGCGTGAAGTAACTCGACAAGGTTGCATTGAGGTTGGTCAGGGAATTGAACTGGTTTGTGGATGTAAACAGGTCGAGCACTTTCGCTTTCGTTCAATGTTTTGGGAGCTAACGCTTGTGATTGGCCTACACCCGCGCAGTAAACACAGAAGGAAAAGGCAGGGTATTTGTTTGTGTTCTCAAGAAGCACCGTTACTGTGTTTATTTATGTACTGAGCTAGGGAAAGTGACACCCACACAATCTGCAGTGTTACCAGCTTGTTTTCGACAAAAGCAAAATATCTCCGTTTGAAATAATCAGAGACAAAACGTGAGGTACAGAATGTGTTCCAAATACCGAGATCTACCACTGTTTTAAACTAATGTAATGAATTCCCTACCACCCGGTATACCTAGATAAATTTACTAAGCGCACGCCTAAGTTAAGAGGTGTGATGGTTATCGTTACTTATAAGTTTAAATTAGGCTAAAATTTAAGGGGAATACATTCCAACTGGCAACTATCTGGAATGGCTGCTGGCTTCTAGTCGTAAATATTATTGGAAGTAATTATATTAATCTCGTTATTTTTTTGCTTTGTTTCATTACTTTACTTTAATTAAGCTTGTTAACAATATATCTGTACAACTATGCATAGAAACAAACAGTGCAATGAAAAATAACTAATAAGCAATGAATTCGGAATATACATCCTGGCCTTTTGTTTGATTTACTGTTATTCTTTTACAATTTTTGTCGTTTGGTCTTCTATTTTATTTTCTACACTAGTCATTCTTTATTTTTTACTTCTTCTACCACGTATAGTAAGTAGGGTAAGTACTGTATTCAACCCAAAATTTCGATGCCAAGGTTTCAACGGAAATGTCTTTCAAGGAACCATGGCATCTGGCACAAAAAAAAAAGTTTTAGAAAAGGGTCCGCGCGCACGAGTGTGTACATTTGTGCGTGCGTGGGCGCGCGCGCGCGTGTGTGTGTCAGTCTGTGGACAGCATAGGTCAAAAAACGAAAAGTCGGTTAGAAACCAAACTTGGTACTTAAGGTTAATATCTTTAAAAGGTGCAACACGAAGATTTTGGAGAAAACCGCTGCACCCTAAACTACCCTTTACGTGTAAAATTTTTCGAAAGCTTTGAATTTATTGGAAATGGCTTTAACGATTTTGATTAAAATGTTTGAGATATTTTTATAACAAATGAAACGTATATCTTGAATTTTCTGGCTATAGTCCATGTAGTCCTATTTATTCTGGATGACTTGCATAACTGGTAAACGGTAAGAGATAGACCAAATCTTACTTATGGATACAAAAAATGTGGTTCTTGCTAAGCACACAATTTGTATCTAAATAAATGTTTGTACAGTGAACCATTACGGAGAACTTCCTTGTTATTTGTGTCAGTTTAGGACAACAAACTTTTGTCAAATGCAACATCGTTGTTCATTGTTTATATGTTAAACGTGCACAGAGAACGGAACCTCAAAGCTTTAAAAGATTTGACTATCGCTCAAAGCCTACTGTATTTTCATACTCCCCCTGTACCTACAAGTAAATAAACAATAGGGTAATTTCTGCAAATGTTTATCTCAACTAACACGAAGAAATAAGAGTTTGTAAGAATGGTCAGTACAAGAGTAGAGAAAGTAATGTGAATGCAACACATCATATTTTTTATTTAGTGTTATTACAGGAAAGTAATATGCCTGCAAAATTTCAGTGACATCATTTGTGAGTCTATGCCTTCCACCACTAAGAACGCTTACCTTCAAAGAAATCCTCTTCTGTCATAGACATAATCTTTCAGTTCTTACATTTTCTCCGTATGGCAGCAGTGCTTTAGTGCCACAGTGTCTTGAGTAATTAGTGTAGCGTACTGTATTGTACTTTTCAGTCCACTGAAGTACTTGTTTAACTCCCGAAGCTTCTATTACTCTACTAGTGTTACTGTAATTGGCTGTACGAAATAGTCTGCAGCCATTCCCATGTTTTAATAATTATACTACTTCTAAGATAGCTATCGAGGTCATTCAAACGACATGATGGAAAAGCTTCATACTTTAATATAAGACAACAGTCCAAAAATTGAACATTCTGACCGAAAAGCCATTTCGTATCCCCTTATAGGATTAATGGACAATATTAAGCACCAGAGCAACGGAAGGCATTATAAGAACACCACTATTTCTTTGAACCTGAAAAGGCCACGTTGTAACATCAGAGGCTTGCCGTAAACAGCGATTTAAGAGGGAATAAGTTTGGCCGTGCATAGGTTGCGGCTGCGCCTTCTGGCGGCGGGGCTGTGAGGCTACAAAGGGAAGAAAACTGTAAGGTGTTCAGTTGAGTTCTTGCCTTAGAGTGCAGAGGATCATGTGAGTGTTACTCTGCTGATGCGTGGGAATAGGGAAATGCCGGACTGATAGCTTAGGGAACTTGACCTGACATTCAGTTACAGCATACCGTATATGTTTACAAGTTTAGGAAACTCCTTTTGACACAAACCGTTTCAGCGTTCCAGTATTGTATTAGACAGAAACACATCTAAAATACCCCTGCTATACCATTCATCCGCATGTCATGGCAAATCTATGTTTGTTCTTAGAGAGGATTTTTATGCTATGCATTTTACTATGCTACGCATTACATTCATACGGTTTTCTCCACTCGCATTTCTTTTACCGAACACGGCCACATTTCTTTCTCTACTCCTAATTCTACAAACAATACACATAATTTTCTGTATGTTTAAAATAGAAATGTATCGTATTACATTCACAGGATTTCTCTACTCTACTTTTATGTAATACATACACATGTTCTTCTATACTTGCTCTGGAGCATACAATTTTTACAATATTCTATATGATTCAAATAGAAATACAATGTATTAAATTCCAATGGTCTTCTTAACACACTTTCCTTTTACGTAATACATTCACATGTATTTTTCTTCCTACTCTTACAAAAACAATTCATATACTTTTCTACATTGTAGAAATAGAGCGACAATATATTACATTCATATAGTTATCTCTACTTTCTTTTCCTTTATGTAACAAATTCATATGTCCTTCGCTTCAAAAATAATTCACCATTTTCTATGCCTGATAGAAATACAAGATATTACATTCACACTGTTTTCTCACACACTCACATATATTTCTCTTCTCACTCTTCTACGAAAAATTCATACTCTTTTCTATATTATCGTATCAGAAAATCAACATTTTACATTCACACGGTTTTCTCTACTCACTTTTCTCTTACGGAACACAGCCACATTTCTTTATCGACTCCCAATTCTACAAACAATACACATAACTTTCTATATGTTTAAAATAGAATTATATCGTATTACATTCACACGGTTTTCTCTATTGACTTTTCTTTTACGCAACACATTCACATATATTTCTCTTCTCACTCTTCTACGAAAAATTTATATACTTTTCTATATTATAATAATAGAAATGCAACATTGTACCTACATTCACACGGTTTTCTCTACTCGTTCACCTTTCTGTGATATTTGTGGTTGTTCAACAGTACTTTTGTAGTGTGTTGACTGTGTTTCATTTATTTAGTTCATGTTTTATTTTCTACAGTATTTGAGGAGCTTTAATTAAATAGTTGTGTGTGTTAAAAAATTAACATTAATTTTTTGTGATGGTTTATAAATGTCCACAAAGAAACAAGACCTTTAGGCTAGTGCAACCTAAGTGCGAAAGTTATAGTGATAGATCGTCAAACCACCGGTATTTCAGCTAGCCAGTTATAAATATGGCTTCAGTTTAGTTATATTCTATAAACTGGCCATTTAAATTGCTGTAAACCCATTAAAATTAATGTATAAAAGAGATTGACAAAAGGCACAATCGGAAATTGAATGAATATTCAAATTAAATAGGCTCCAGTGAACAGTTTATTAAATGTATGTTTCCAGAATGAACGGCACAAATTTGTGTCTGTACGAATTAGGATAAGCGATCTGTGATAGTTTTGTTAATATTATCCTTAGACCACGTTTCATGTATAGAAGTTTGCTTCAGAATATGCCATAATTCAATTGCTATTTGCCACACTAATGAAAACTGTGAGAATGTTAGGCTTTATGGCTCAATATGGAGTAGGCTGAAGCTCAATGTAGACTTGTCATTTGGGACTCGTACTTCGTGACCTTAGCCGGTTGTGGATCGTGTATACACTTTAGCCCTTAATTCATGTGGTCTCAAGGCCTTAAAACATGATGGTGTTGGATATTCTATGGATAAAGTTCATGCGCCAACGAGTACTTGAATCTCTCCCCAATGATTCAATGACAACGTGCGATTGGGGACTTAGCACCTTGACCGAAAGGCTATCTTTTGTGCCTATGCCCCTGACGGGCACCACCGGGAGGATAGACGAGATGACGGGATCCTAAGGGTGGCCGGAACATTGTCACGACAGATCAGGTGGCAGGGTCCCTAAATTTTCCCAGTTAGAATCACCCCGGCGGAGGTTGGCTTAGGCGACCCAAGAAAACACGGGCCACGGCCACGGGAATCGAACCCGCAACCTCCCGAACACGGGCCAAACACGCTACCGCCTGAGCCATCGCGCTCGGTATCTCTCTTCAAAAAATTCTGTGCAGGTGTCATTTGTTAGGACGCTTCCGTATGCGAGTATGACGATAACGGAGTCCTAGGTTCTTTACCCAAGCAATTTGCACCACAACTCCTATTTCCGTTACTGTATCAATAAAACTGCCATTTGATATTGAAAGTTGAAAATGAAAAGGTAAATAAAGCTTAGTCAGGGAGAGGGGTCCTGCGTGACTGTTGGATTCGTGATCTTGGTGTGAGTAAATTGCTTCTTTAAGCACCTTAATTATTTAGTTTGTTCATTTTCTGTAATTCTAATAATTCCGCTGGGTAAACCGATAAGAACCGATTACAAAAACAATGTGTACATAAGAAATAGCCCTTCCATAAGAATACACATTACTTTTCTGGATGCAAATGTTTGCTGTTTAACTTATCTTCGTTTTATGTATTTAATCCAAAGCACAAAATATACAGAAATATTCTACCTTTATCCAAAGCTTATTAATAATCTATAACATACTTTTAATTTTATGCACATTGTCCCCGTTTGGAACTATTGTATATTGTGACATAGCTGTGGGCTTCAGTAATCGCATGAAGAAGATATGAAAAGATAACCCACGATTTTCTGTTTCTTTGTCGCGGCCTCCACAACATTACAGAACTGTGAAAAATTCCAGTGGATATATAATCGAGCGTGTTCGTCAGTAAGTGCGTGGTGCGATACAGCGCTCTTAAATCAGTACGCTCTCCGAGTGAGGTTGCAAGGATGGTTGTGACGTTCAGCGAGTGCTGCCTGCTATTACGAGTACTTAGAAAGGTATTGTGTTCGACTCTTTAGAAAGCGAAGTAAAAGTAAAGGTAAACTGCCTCGCACATACTTCGTCACGTCGTTACGTCACGAAGAAAAGTGAAACGACAGTGAAAGTTAAACTAGATCATATTATTGAAGTAACCGTGCAAACTGTACAAAGCCACAATATTAGCACCATAACTTCCAGGTTCAAAGACATTATCTGCAAATATTTATTGATACTTGTTCTATTACCTTTGCCTAAACCATAGATGGGGAAAAGTGACACAGTGTGTCATTTCACCTACATCGTACTTTTAACCCGGTCCACACACTTAGCTACCAGGCCACTCCCCCCGCTGTTATCCACCTACCTCAGAGAACCGGTCAGTCCCTCACATTGTGTCAGTGGTGGAATGTCACATAAGGTGAAAAAAGTGCTTCAAAGCCAAATGGGAACAAGTATTTTTGCGCTAGAAGTAAAATTAAAGCCTTCTGTTTGCTATTCCAAAAGAAAACGTAAGCAACGTAATCACAATCCTGTAATCACAAAATCAATACATCATGTTTTCAATCAGTTCCGCCACTGCACGCCTTGAAACTTACCTTGTTCTTAAAGACGTGTGTCTACGTAAAGAAACAGAACAACCGGAAAAGGCAGGTGGCCCACATTTGGTGATGGGGTAAAAGTGAGGGGGGGGGGGCAAGTACTTAAATGCGTTCCTGTTACCCTCTTCCCCATGCCTGTTCTAAATATAGGCCACTTACGATATAATGATTTGAAAATGTACAATTTGCTTCGTTATACACATTCCGAGGAATGCAACTCATACCGAATTTATTTAGCATCCATTCTCCACAACTGGTCACTGTATCTGTAACTGAAGTGAGGCATTGCTAATGCGAATGGAAATGGCCTGCGTGGATTAACATCTGGGAAATTTTAGAAGCAGAAGAAGCCCTACTAAGGCAGTTGCTATCGGGCAAAATGGCAAAGTTCTTACAAAGACAATGTGTAAATTACATTGCTGGTGTAGAGCCACCGTCTCTGTAGGTAACTAACGTATAGGTCATTACGTCCCATGTTTACCCTACAGTTGTTTGTACTATATGAGTGAAATGGATTGGGCTTGCTTGTATTGTGCTTCAAAACAGGTCATTACAATCCCATTCTCTTTTTCTCCTTCCATCTTCTGCGTTTGTCTAATTAGTGCCGAGCTTGCATTATGCGTCGATAACGTGCACAATGTGAGAGAGTGTGTGTGTGTGTGTGAGAGAGAGAGAGACAGACAGACAGACAGACAGACAGACAGACAGACAGACAGACAGAAAGGGCACGGCTGCAACACGTTCCTTTGAAGCAGAAAATGGAAGAGTCCAGCTTTTAGGATAACACACTTTCTGCTCTGTGGTAACGAGTGACTTTAAATTTTTCACAAGTGTCTATCAAAACCTAATATGAACAGCAGCAATCCCTTAGATTAACTCAAGCAAACACAACAAGGTGTCTACGACTTCGCCACTTCATGGAATGCTTCACCCTGAAGAGCAGAAGTAAGTATGAAAGGAAATATCGCAAACAATGGATAAATACAACAGGCTTGAAACATACCAGAGAGACAAGGCTTGGCAGAGCGAGAATGCCACCAAAACGGAGATTGCTGCTCTAGACATTTCCATAACTCACCAAGGTTACACATGGAGCTAGTAATTGGTTTTTTGTGAAACTACATCAAAATAAAAATACTCGTGTCTCGTATTGCTCTGCCGGAGGCCCAGAATTTACAAGAAAAAATCTGACGATTTTCTCAGAAATGCAATTCGCGAACAGTACGCCACTTCTTTTTTAAAAATCTGATACGTTGCACTCACACGACATTCTCTACTCTTGTACTAACCATTTTTACAAACTCTTATATCTATATCTTCTTCGTGTTAGTTGAGATAAACATTTGCAGACATCGCGTTGCTTATTTTCTTTTAAATACAAGGGGAATAGGAGACTACAAAGTTTTCTGAAAGTGGCACAAACAAGTAAGATCTCCAAATTGGTTCACTCTATACAAAAAAAAAAAAAAAAAAAAAGTAATAATAATAAATAAATAAAAAATAAAAAAAAATAATAAATTGTGTGTTTCACCAAGACCTATATTTTTTGTTCAGAAAGATTTTGTCTATCTCTTACGGTTTACGAGTTATTCAAAAATCATCCAAAGTAAACAGGACTACATAGGCTATAGCCATAAAACTCAAAATATACATTTCGTTTGTCATACAAATATATCAAACATGTCATTTTAATGAAAATCGTTAGAGCCATTTTCAAAAAAATCAAAATTTTTAAAAACTTTTCCGTGTAAAGGATAGTTTAGGGTGGAGGAATTTTCTTCAAAATCTTCGTGTCGCATCCTTGAAAGATATTAAACTCAAATACCAACTTTGGTTTTTAAAAGACTTTTCGTTTTTGAATTATGCCGTCGACAGGCTGACAGACACAGACGCACACAAGGAGCGTTTTCTAAACATGCTTTTTTTTGGATTCAGGGGCCTCAAAACATTCATTTCCTGTGAAATCTCCACATCGAATTTTTGGGTGGAATACAATGCTTTCTCTGCTTACTAGTAGAGACGGTATAAATAGCCCTCATATTTTATTCCTTGCGAATATCGCTGTTTTGAAAGTATAACAGGAGAGAACTTTGAAAATGTGCAAGGTTTATTACTTAAAATTCGTTTTTCCCTTTATTTCTTGAAGGCACCCACCCATAAGTGGGGAAAAAGAAACGTAACCGCGGCCAATTTTCTCTTTGCTACGTGCACTCTTAGTTGTAAGTTGTCACACACTTTTAATCTAGGTGTGAGGCGAAGTTTATTATCCCGTCCAAAGCAGCTGATAGTTGAGCAGAAGAGATGCCACAGTCAGCCGTTACAGACTAAAACTTATGCCTTTTTCTTTTTCAGGTGAAGAGGGAACCTATGGGCTATTTTTTGTTTTCTACTTACTTCCACTATAAATTATCTCCGACATCAATATGACAACGGCGGCTAGTCAATGCAAGGTTATGTGAATATCTATTAAATAAATGTTAAACAAGATACACCCGTGTTTCCCAATCAATGAGACACTGCATGTATTCCAAACTACAAGCAGTCTAGTTATTCCACTGACGCATTTGAGATCTCGATCTACCTTATACTTATTTCATGTAACAGGTAATTTCTTAACACGTTCCATAAACTTAACGTCGGCGTTGTTGAATCACAGTATTTTTCATATTAAGCTTGAGATGTTGTTAGTTTCCATGTCTTACAGACGTAAATGATGAGATTTTTGCAGAACAAATGCGTGTGTAATAAATGAATGTATATGCACATATGCACGTATATTTTGTAGGGTGATATAATCTTTGGTTGGTAGTGTCCGTAGCGCAGTGGTAGTGCGCTTGTCTCTGGCGCGGAGGACCAGGGTTCCATCCCCGGTACCGGCGTGGGGATTTTTCCCCCACTGGGAGGTCTGGCACGGGGTGCACTCAGCCTCCTTAGGTCCCGGAGGGGCCAATTGAGGAACTACTTGATTAAGAAATAGCGGCCCCAGGCTGTTAAGGCTGCATAACTGGTCGGGAGGGCTTGGGTGCTGATCACGTCCAACCCTTTAGTACTGCACCCCACTCATGATGCCTGTAGTGAACAGAGGTAGGGGGCGCAGCGGCCGGGCGGCAAGCCTTGGCGCTTTATGGGCTGCTGCGCCTGGAGTATACCAGTTGGTAGCAGGAGCATGACACAATTCTTGTTAGAAATATTCAGTTTTTTGCTGCAGTGCTTCGTTTAAGCGCTAGAGATTCCTGCCTCCCACCCACTTTAAGTATTTATGGCAAAATCAAAAATGAAAATTACAACTGCATTTATCTTAATAAGATACACAATCTTAATCCAAGAAAGAAACTTTTTTACGGTTACTGACAGCTTTGCTGCTCAAAATTATACCAACAATGTTTGAGAGGTATAATCGGAACTGAAACATCCAATGCCACAGCTGGGATTTGAACTACAGACCCTCCGCTTACCAGGTGGGTGCTCTACTCTGCCTCTCAAACATTGCCCACACACGGCTTGTGTGTTTAAAACACCAACAGTATGTTGTTTTGGCATAAATAAATAATAATTAGACCCAAAAGCTTCTAAAACAGAGAAATGGCTGGTGTCTATGCGAGAGTACGGCAGAATAGGGCACGCCGATGTACTGTTTGTGTTAATCGCAATGGGCGTGCGTTCTATTATTTACTTTGAATAGTAAAGCTGTGATTAACTGTAAGCAATGCGATATTGTGTTTGTTTCTTGCATTATGATTGTGTGCCTTACTAAGATAAATGGAGTACTAATTTGCATTATTGATTTTACCGTAAATACCTAAACTGGGTGGGAGGCAGTGATCTATGACATTAACTCGTCTAGCGCTTAAATGAAGCACCGCAGCAAAAAACTTTCCTCAACAAAGATTGTTTAAAATAATGTTATCTGTCAGCTGCCAAATCTTGTTGGTCTAATTTTGCGACACCCTGTATAATTCCTTTACCAAGAGTGTGCATATCCAGCAGAGTGTGCCTTTGCAGAAGAGTATTTTTAGGAGGCTTAGCTCACTGGGAAGGGCGGTGCATTGTTTGTATTTCAACCATGAACTATCACATTGGGCCACAAAGCTGAAGACATGTTCACCACCATAAAAACTTCGTGAAGAGTGACATCAGGTCCTAAGCTCGATGCTTTTCTGGAAGCTACAGCTGCGCACGTGGTGAAAACTTTTTCACCCCAGAATTCAGACTTCAATTTATTAAAGGAGAGACGTAAATTTGGCGAGATTTTAAACGCTTGGGTTGCGATGGATTTCGTGGTGTATGTAGACAGCATTCCCAGATATTTTAGGCCCAGGGGGTGGTAAACTGTCCACAGTCTCTACCAAAGGAATCTCGCAGTAAAAGAACTGGTATGAAAGGGGGAGAGGCTGTACTAGATATTAAAGAAATATGTAGATGTGTTTGAAAATTCGTTACATGAAAATTTCAGAAAAGCAAGTGGTGTTATAACTATTCTGAAACGAATGTAGTAGAAAAACGAACTAAAATAAAATAGTAAAGTAAATGAAATAATTTTCTAACTATAGATATGCGAATACGCCGTGGTGTCCAAGTGCTGACAATATAATTGCCAGTTTGGGCATTCCTTAAAGGAATTATTCATTTCACTACATACTTTCGCAAGTTGTAACAGCTGTCATAATATTTCCTGGCGAACATACATATACCAGGTGAATCAGCTCCCCCTTATTTTCCAGTTTTATGCAAACCGCATTTCATACTCTA
Organism: Tenodera sinensis; assembly: GCA_030765045.1. Lineage (NCBI taxonomy): Eukaryota > Metazoa > Arthropoda > Insecta > Mantodea > Mantidae > Tenodera > Tenodera sinensis. The sequence continues at coordinate 38,058,789 of CM060964.1, read as the reverse complement.
AAATGAAAACATCAGCTCCTATGCTAGATTCTATCCAAGTATTTAACATACGTTTTAAAGGGCATATTTGTTTCTGACATCCTAGGTAACTCAATTGGAACGAGCAGACAATTCCGTGTGTAGTAGAAGAGTTTCGAGTCCCCTTTTTTATCGTGTAGTATTCACTTATACCACTGGTTGAACAATTATTGTACTTAAAGCTGTTATTATTTTAATTTTTAGTTTTTTTTTTTTTTTTGTTTTTTATTTTCCATTTTATTGTATTGTATATGAGTATATCTCTCCTGGTGTAGATGCTAAGCTGCTTGTAATTGGCTCTTGCTTCTCCGGGATCAAAAGCATATCAGTGTACTCGTTTGTCGAATACATTGTAAGGACTGTCACAAATTATAGTGTAACGGCATACAGGTGGAGAAATTAAATTATATGATAATGTCCTAAACCGTAAGGGGCTTCATAATTATATTATTGTGAATTCGGATTCCAAGTTTTGATTAGCAGAAAAAAAAAATTGTACAACGTCAAGACATGAACCCGTGTCCCTGAAGTTACCGCACAGGACACAGTAACAATTTTATCCAGCTATTTGAATGCTTGTCTGGAAGCATATTCCAAGTTCTAGCGTAGAACCTGCATGCCAAGTGCTATGCCATTGACACTTCACAAATTTTCGTGCGTAATTTAGTTCCTTAAGACAGTTTTAACCCTTTGCTGGCTGTTTTAATATCATTACTTAAATGGCAAAAGCTACTATGCATTTGAGATGTATGACACATAGTTTACGCCCAAACTTATATAACCGTTATTTAATAACATGTGCGTTTTGACTCTACGGGTCCATGATGGATGAGGTGCGTACTCTAATTTCTTGCAACCAATCCAGGCTCTAGGTACAAGAGTCCGCCATTTTCAAATCGGCTGGAAGCCCGGAATTATTAACCAGTCGCATGTTTTTGAGGTGTACTTTAGCGAGGAGTACGTTCTGTCCCTTACACCGCCGTTCCTCTAAAGTTTGTTCATTTTTCTCTGTAAGAACTTCAAGCAATACGTATTAGTAAGCGCATAATTAGCCTAAGGTGCACATGCCGTTCGACGGGTAGCTTACCTTTCAAAAAATAAGGGGCGGCTGCCTCACCTGGTATTACAAGTTTTGTGTGTGCGCGTGTGTGACTCTAAATATGTAGCACTTGAATTTCAGAAAGAATCAGATGCGTTGCACTCACGTGACCTTCTATACTTCTGTACTATTCATTTTTACAAAGTCTTGTTCCTGTATCTTCTTCGTGTTAGTTGAGATAAACATTTGCCAAAATTATCTTATTGTTTATTTTCTTGTAGGTACAAGAGGAATATGGGAATATGGTAGGCTTAGAGTGATAGTCAAATCCCTTAAAGCTTTCAAAATCTGTTCTCTATGCACTGCTAACATATAAAAAACGAATAGCGATGCTCCATTTGATAGAAGTATGTTCTCCAAAACTTACACAAATAACAAGGAATATGTCCGAAATCGTTCAATCTACGAAAAATGTATTGAGACATGAACTGTGTGGTTTAGCAAGATCTAGATTTTTGTACAGTAAGATTTGGTAAACTCTTACGGTTTACCAGTTATGCAAAGGTCATCCAGAGTAAATAGGACCTCATGGGCTATAGCCAAAAAATTCAAGATATACATTTCATTTGCCATAAAAATATCTCAAACATATGGCATTTTAATGAAAACCGTTAGAGCCATTTTCAGGAAAATCAAAATGTTTGAAAACTTTTCCATGTAAGGGGTAGTTTAAGGTGAAGGAATTTTCTTCAAAATCTCCGTGTCATATCCTTGAAAAACATTAAATTTAAATACTAACTTTGGTTTTTAACCGCCTTTTCGTTTGTGAGTTATGCTCTCCACAGACTGACAGACTGACACAAAGATACACAGACAGACACACGGACCTTTTTCTAAAAATCCTTCTTTTGGATTCAAGGTGCCTCAAGCATATACTCCCGGTGAAATCTCGACATCGAACTTTGGGTGGAATAATACTTCCTCTACTTTACTAAACGTAGTAGAGAAAGTAAAAATGAAAGGACTAATTCCCCTCTTACCCGCTTGTTGCTGAGTTAATCAAGCCACCACGCTTTCTGATAGGTAAGGTGAAGAACACGCCTCAGAAGATGCCAAGAAACGACACAAAATCCGCCGAAGATTTTCTTTGTCCCTGTTTGTACGAGTATTCAGGAACATAGTGTACTTTCCTTTGATGATGCAGAAGCTTGTGTTTCGGTAGATTTACTGAAATAAGATAATACAATTCGTATTTCTACTTAAGGGACACTGGGAGTGAAATTTTGGTCAAAATTGCCAAAAGTCGAAAATTGTTTTTTTACCTTAAAATGTTCCTGGAACACTTGTGCATTTGGATCAGCTAAGATTTTTCATATCCGCCACTCCATGTGGTCATTACGGCCCTTTCAAATAGCGCTCTTCCCTTAACGTACACAGGATTCTCCTATATAAAAGCCTGTTTTTTTCAAAACTACATTTCTGCACATTCCAAAAGAAGGTCACGCCTGAGTTTTGCTTCAAATTCAATGAAAATTTCCAAAAGTATTCATGAATAGCAGCTAAACAAAACTATGTCTCAATATTGATGTTATCATTAACATGAATTCTAAAAACATTTTTTTTTGTATGAAAAAAATTAATAACTTTTAAGATTAAATTTTCTTTGTTATTAAAAAATATGTACAGTATAATCAGCAAACGTATTTGAAATATCTCTTCATACAATTGTTATCCATGATTTAGAGTACCAGTTCTGCCAATATAAATGAATTTTGAAAGGTCAATAGACGCGAGCTCTATGTTGAAAATGTGCCTATTAAATTCATCAAATAATTTATAGGTCATAAACGAATTATCCAATTTTAATGAAATTTGGTGTACCTCCCATTCTCATATAAATACAAACACAGTAAACATTCCAGAAACATCTATCAAGAAATGTGGAACTTTCAAATTAAACTCCCAGTGTCCCTTAAATTCCGCACGCCACTGTGAATGTAAAGTTTAGTTTGATCAATGAGCAGTTTCTACAAGATTTCTGCTACGTATATAAACATTCAATCAGTAGAGCTCTTGCAATGACAATGCGAACAGGCAGCTATATTTCCTTTGAAATTCAAGTACTCAGTATACAGTTCAACAGTTTGTCAGACATCGCTAAACTCGAGGGAACGACTCAAGAGTACTTAAGAGAGTTTGTCTTAGAGAAAGAAGCTGGACATTCGCCAAGTGGCCTTCATTTACAAAGCTGCAGAACTTCCCTGAAATTCAGGCGATACTCAAGGCGCCTCAGCAAACCTTTTCATTGCCTTGAGTGAGATGCACGATGGGAGCATCAACTTTATTAAGTGACACTTATTGGAGTTTATAACTCATAAGTAGGGTCGGTGGCTGTTTGCAAATACGATATAGAGCGAAACACTCATAAAAGCCTGTACTCTTGTATTCTCAGTTTTCATGTGCTCTAAAGCCCTATTTGATGTGTTATGAAAATGTGGTAAGATGTGAACTCGACCCAGAATGCGATATATGTACTGAATTGCGGTATGAATATAAAATGAACTGCAATTCACGGACCAAGTTAAAAAAAAAAAAAAAAAAAAAAAAAAAAAAAAAAAAAAAAATCCCACAAATGTGCCAATGTGCTTATGAAATATTTGCTCAAGTACAAAAGCGCAACTAGAAGTTGAGCAGTAGAATGAAACGATTAAAAAAAGACACCAACAACGCTTAGTATATTGTGTGGACAGAAAACGGATCGGTTTTTAAATAGAAAACCCTGTCTGGAAAGGCACGGTTTGGACGCTGTAGCGCATCAAAGTGTGAGATGGGTGTACGTTCACATTTCGTCAATAAACCCAACATTGAGCTGTGTAAATTATAAAAGGGCTACGAAGTGGTACTTCCTACGTCATTGTTGAGCCTATATTGGCGGTGGTGAGCCTCATGCACATGACCCAATACATGCGGTTGTCTTTGAAAATTTTCAATTGCTCCGTGGACTCGAGTCATAAGGTCCTCCGCTGGCGTTACAGGAGTGCCAACACCATATTCATCATACAACTCCACAGAAAATAGTCGAGAGGTGTCAGATTTGGGGACCGTGCTGGCCATGGAACTGGTTCACTTCTACCAATTCATCGCTTTGAATATGGGACGTTGAGGTGATTCCGTACATTTACATCAAAGTGTGTAATTCCCAAACCAGAACCAATCTAGCATTCTTGATCTCACATTCGTATTCAGCATAGTGTATTCATTAAGCAAAATGAAGTTTCATTCATGTCGCAAACAAAATGTCAAAATTTGTTGTCCAGTGTTATCGTAAACCACAGTGTTGAAATGCATACTTAACTATCCCCATTTATTTCATAAAGGAATGTAGTTTTTAGCCTTAGACAGTGCAGGATTCAGACATTGAGAAGATCTACTAGGTGTTTTAGAAGTCTCTGTTGGGATTACTTAGAATAGCTAGTAATACAGAACCCCCAGCTTAAATTGGAAACCTTGGTAAGAAACACATGTTATTTGGTCAACACTAATCAATGGACGAAGGATATACTGCCAATGTTCATTTAAATGTAAAGGAGCAAGCAAAATTCGGGCAGTGTTTTTTGGTAACTTCAGTAACGCCAGTTACAGAAATTTTAAGGGACCATGTAACTCAACACACAATTAGTAGACAGGGGGTGCTGAACAACATTAAACTAAAAATCAACAATGTGAAGCGTAAGTATATTGTTTCGGAAATAAGAGCAATTTAAAATACTATACAAACTATAAGCACCAACGAGTTAGGCAAAGCTACGTAGATCAGTAATGTCCAACCCTGTCTCTTTGGAGACGCTTAGGTAATTCTCTTTCAGTCGGAGGGTTGTTTAGGTAGTGCCTGTGTCGTGTAGTATCATAACCAGTTAGTATCCAGTGACGGACACAAGCAGGCAATTATATGGCTGTTTCTAAGTCATAACCCTGAATGTCCTCAGAAGACCCCTTCATTCTGCATGACTTTTGCATAAATGGTAAACAGTAAGAGACAGATAAAATCTTACAAAATTTAAAATGTGGATCCCGCCAAATACCTTTCTTTTCTTTTGAGTGAACAATTTTCACAACATTCTTCGTTGTTTGTTTGAATTTCCCAATACTTATACATTTCTCAAATGGACATATGTTATTCGCTTATTCTTTATCTCTTGACCCTGCTAAGAGAATGAAATTTCCAAGACATCACACAGCAACCAGCTCTTAATACCTGGACTATCACTTAAAGCTTACGGTATTCCTACATTCCCCTTGCACCTACAAGAAAATTAACAATAAGGTAATTTCTACAGACGTCCATCTCTATTAACATAAAGCAGATAGAGAAATGAACGCTTGCAAGAATAGTTTGTACAAGAGTGAAGAGTTTCTTGAAATTGAACTCTATTTAAAGTGTATATCTCAATAGATAACGAGACGATCACTTTGTGTATCTTCTAAGGCTGATTTGTTCGATCTTGTCGTCAAATATTGATAGACTTCTTAAACGTAAGGAGTACCAAACAAGTCACTAATGAGCAGATGTTTATCGCATATGATTTGAAAGTACTTTAGTAACTCCAACGCAACATACATATAACCAAACAGCCACTGCAACACAATGCACGCCTGAGTGTCAGAGTGGCACAGTCCGCCTAATGCGGAAGGAGCTAAATCCAACGTCCCCTCTTTTGCAAACATTGAACATCACTGATCTAGACATTTGTGACAAAATACAAAGGGGGAAGAATAGAAGCAATGTGTTTAAGTGGTTGAAAAGGGCCAAAGAAATTACCCCCTATGAGTAAAACCCGAAGCAAAACTTGCGTTAATTACTGGAAGGTTAGAAAACACATTGAGTGTGAAAATGTGTAGCAAATAACTTAAAAACAGAAACATTGGATTTAAAATTGCTTTGAAGTAGCAGGAAAGAGATTTTGGGAGGATTTGGTGGATCCAAAGCTCAGGCATGAAGGAAAGAAACAAGGCAAAACAAGAGGCGAAGCCATGTGATAATTGAAACACAGTTGGAAATTAATCAAATAATAGAAGTATCAGATACTGAGAATAAGGAAACAGAAAATTATACATAGACAAACATTGTGTTCACTTTATGCAGTGCGCCGTTATCAATCAACTTCATGTACAGAGAACAGATTTGTAAAATGTTATACTTATAGCAGGAAATATGTAATCCACTCAAATACCTCATATCAAACCACAGTGCAAAGGGTTATGCAGGTTACAGTATGAGTTCGCGGAACTTGTTCTCGTGTGAACTGCCTCATATCAATTAAATAGCTGTCAGATCATGTACGCCGCAGGCTAATGTGATTTGCGATCTGTTGATCTAATCTCTGCCATTTGGTGGTTATCAGTATAATGTTAACCTACCTGAACCTGATTTCTGATCAAGGAATTTGAAGCACGATTCTGTTATTTCCAGAATTCTCTTGCACAAGCAAATAGAACGTAGTGATGCATCCATAAAACGAAGTGGAAACAACCCATTAGAGATTAGTGGATTCGAGAGCGGAATTCAAAATATCAATAAGCGGGTAAAATGAAAGAAGAGTAATCAATACAAGGGTTCTCATTACTATGCAATAATGTGTGAAACAGCTATGTTACGCGCATTCCTTGATGAACCTAATCATGTTTTCCGTTAATCATAAATATGTTGTACCAATGAATGAGTGAACAGGGAAGGGAAGGAACATATCTGTGGATCTTGTGTGCTTACCAACCCGCAGGAGCCTACAGGTAGCAAGTATGCTAGGTGGCAGGTATGCGCAGAGGTCGCTAAGGATGACTCGGTCACACTAACGGGCTGCTTAGAGAGCACTTCCCTTTGGCGGAACCCGGAGAACTCGACACATATGACGCAGCTCCTAGAAGGCTGCCATTTGCCATGGCAAAGAACAAGTTTCCAACGAGTCAGCATTTGTGCTATTTGTTCGATACCAACAGACAATGCACAACCGCTAAGCTTTCTGAAACATGAAAGGGGAAACGACATGACAGGAGCCCAGGGAAAAGTTCGTGGTAGAAGTAATGTTCGCCAACCACTCAGGGAAAAGCATCAAACACCATGATCAGAGTTGTGGAACCTAAGGATAGAACGCGGGACCTTCCGCACGTTACCAAAGAGATAACTCGCTTGGTTATCGTACCAAACTACCAACACTATTTCATAAAATTCTGTACAATAATAACAAAGGAACATGTGACAAGTGTACACATGAATCATTATAATGTATTGAAATATGAAACGATTGGAGGGTTTCAAAACCTAACTGTTGCCTAACAGAAACTAAGTTCAATCACCAGTTAATAATATAGCTGCCTGATGTTCACCTCACTTTTTTGAAAATATTCATTATTATGGTTTCTTGTAATCATTAACAGTAGGAGTTTTATACTCCGCCCCTAAACAACAAGCCCGGCGGAAGGCTATGGCTTTTTTTTTTTTTTTTTTTTGGAGGGGGGGGGCAGTAAAGTTTCCTAGCCTGGCTTCCTTCGGAAGGAAGGAAGGAAAAGTTGATGGTTCCGTGTCGTAGATTTGGTAAAAACCCTGACAAAGAGACCTCTGAGCAAAAATAAGCGGTCTTTCACGACCTATATGGAATGGAACACAGAGAACTATAGCAGTTAAAGGGCATTCATAAATAAAAAACTTTTTTTTTGTAGAATTTTTGATCACCTAGTACAGATTTGGTGGTCATATTACATATGGATAGAAATTCGCAACATCCTCAGTTACTTCTTCAATGTAAAAACACGTACATGCTTAAGTAGTCGGAGGCTTTAACGGCCGGAGTTAGAATAAAATTAAGGATAGAGATTTCTTCCGGGCTTAAAAGCCGTGGTCTGCTGGAGTTTAGAGATCCAGACGCTTCGTCCACACCTGCGGTTGAATATAAAAAAGAAGCACTAATGCAGGGAGATCACATAAACCATTCAGCAATCAGAGCAGAGAAGCCCCGCCCAACTAGCACACACCTCCCACTGAAGCCCAGCCAGTCCCTTGTAAGTGGCCCAGATATAAGTACGGCACCTCCAGTCATTTCCTAGTTTAACAAACATCCCTGTAGAGACACGATCGAAACCATCGCGCAGGTTAAGCCATATGACGGCTAGGTACTGCGGTAAAGACACTCGGGCGGGGGAATCATCATCCCCGCTCGACTCGAACTACCTCTGGAGCCTCTAAACGATTCTGTTGTAACTGAACCTTCGCCGAGAAGACTCAGACCACGCCACCGATGATGTCCACCGCAGGTGTGGACGAAACGTCTGGACCTCTAAACTCCAGCAGACCACGGCTTTTAAGCCCGCAAGAAATCTCTAGCCTTAATTCAAGTAAAGGCTGTTAGAAAGCAATGATGTCGGTTGCCTGTTGCTTTTATTTACGTTTGAGAGAGAGGAAGAGATAGCGCAGAAGCAAAACAACATAACAAGCTATGTCAAATATGCTATAGCTAAAGGCTTACATTTCATCTTTGGAAATGGAAGGCTATAATATGTCGCTTGGCCTTTTCTTTTTACCGTAAAATTGTACTCCCGAAATCCTGGAGTGTTTTTTGTAAAGGTCGCTTGCCTCAAAGAGCACCTGGTGGCAGAAATCTATTTTAGCTAGGGCTTATGCTTTACTGCTCCACATAGAAACTTCAGAGTTATCGTGGAAGCGAACGTAAGGTTTTTAAATTATAATTGAGTCACACTGCATTTCATTAACTATATTTCAGCATCAATTTTCAGGAGGCTAGGTAAAGGTAGAGACAACTTGTTTCACTTAAGCTTCTGGATCACTGGATCTCCGAGGGTAAGAGCCTATGGATCGCTCGAGACCAGCACCCGGAGAAGTAAATGTCTTGATAGTGGCCTCCCTTGAGCATTTCTGAGAATGATCTTAGTGCTCCTTAAAATGATTATGTCTCGTGTGTTGGACATCGGATGTATTTTACCCTTGGCAAAACGATCAACCTTCCTTTACTGATTTTAAGGGGACGAAGTACAGATTGTATGATTTTCTACATTTTGTTAGTATTTTTCAATCTTTTTATGTTGGTTATCCTCATATATCCTTATAGCATATGTACTACTTACTCATTAGTATCACTATGTACTAATTATATTAAAATTTTACCTCCTAAAAAGTGATTCTTGTTTTTCTCCCCCCCCCCCCCTTCTTCTTCTTCTTTGAATAACAACCTATTAATTGTAATCAATAACGCATGTCCTGCAGCCTAAAAGTAAAAATGTTTGGATTTATAGCATCACTGTGGCCAAGTTTCACATTTTAGCCCAAAATGTGTTCTAAAATTTCTTTAGATAGCACTGTAGAGCAATTATGCCAAGTTTCAGAAAACGTAAAGAAAAATATAGTGTATGGGTTATTTGTCATATCGAAAATGTTGTTCTGAGGAAACTTAAATGTTATACTGAAAACATGAATACAGGCTAATGTGCCTGGTGTAATGGGTTAAGAAAGAATCTGCCCTAAGCCCCCTAAAAGAGGAGGAACTGAACTACTTTTGGAAATAATAAATCTCAGACGAACATGTTGGCTTTCAAAATAAATTAGAAGCCAAGAAAAATAAAAAAACACATACACACAGTAAGGCTTATGCTGCAAGTAGGTTGCACGTAATCATTTCAGTTTGTAACAGAACAGGTAAAAATCTAAGCAATTCAATATATATAAATGAAGTGGATACTTCATTTTGAGTCTTGGAAGTTTGTAATTGCTAACTAGAAACTGGTGGGTAACTATGGCGGTGAAGCAAACGTTAAATTCTAACGTCACTGTAGGACTGAGTGATGCAAAATTTAAGGCTGACCTGGTATATGAAATAACCTAGTTCATTGTATAGGACGACACATCGCGCGCTGCGACCTCGGAGATATATGTTGCAGCTACGTTTCCCAGGAGAAACGGATGAAGATATGAAGTAAAAGAACCACAGGAGGCTACAGAGCTAGGCTATAAAGACGCTTGGAAGTCTAACAGTTCCGGGATCGAAGACTCGTTCCACTGCTGGAGCTGCCTATCGAGGAGCCTTGGACGACCCATCGACCATGCAGCCTGCTAGTTCCCAGGAGAATATCCTTTCCTTTGAGCAAACATACGTGGTATCTGACCGACACCGCTGCCAGTCATGATCTGAAAACATGCCTGAAATTTGAGAAACCACTAAAGAGTTCGCATACTGACCATGGAAAACCACGAAAACGCAGTGGACTGTCAGGGAGAATCGACGGAACCTCCTGACACCTCTCTTGGTCTCCAGTTCATTGACACTTGAATTATGGACTCGTTCAAGCGCTTTTAACAAGGTTTATGTTTAAGATTTTATCAGGATTTGTGGACTATTGTGCGCTGGGGGGGGGGGGGGGGGGAATTTATGCTCTAACCGTAACGTAAAATAGCTACATATTATTTCAATATGTTCTAACACCAAATCATCGCACTATCTCTTACTTAGAACGCCCTAGAGAGAGTCATGATTTTCAGTCTTCAAACAGAACACCCATCATCGCACCATCTCTGTGGCTTTCACGGCTTAGCAACAAGAGTCCTTCCAGGTGATTTACATGGCATGTTGATCCAACGTCAAGCTTTTGGTGAACTGCAGTTCTTGTGATTAATTTCAGGACGTAAAACTAACTATTCCCAAAGCCTTTCCACTTTTAAGCATATGATATCTATGGAGTCAAATACGAGAGCTACTTATAAAACTGTGGAGTCAGCAGAACTTTTGCAACTGTACATTCCTTTCCAGTAAATATTTGAGTGCAAGTCTGAAATATTCTCAGGTTGTAGTTCCGAAACTTGCTGTAAGAAACCCATAGTTAACCACGAACTAGCTATTCCTTACTTAATACCTACGTGTATTTCATCACAATCAAATTTGTAATTTAGAACAACCCCATATTCATATACTATAAATGTAACAAATATTAGGAACACCCACAACAGTTTACTCAGGGACCAGTTATGCCTGAAATTGACACCAAATATTCCTAATTAGTTCGTTGGAGAGAAAGTTGATTGTTACAAAGGGATGTTCAACAGTAGAGGAATAATAACAAAGAGCTCAACATGCATATTTAATCAACACTTTACATTCTGGAAGCAGAAAATTGGAAAACAAATTATGCAGCGGCCTCGTTGTTGTGGAAATGAGAAGCAGAAAGAAAATATGAAATGAGGTGATATTGGGAGCAACGTTAATGAATACTTCAGAGCACTAGAGTACGGGTTCTTCCGACATACTTAGCTACAGATTAAATTGGTGATGGCGTTGTTAGCAGCGCTGATGGCACTGAATAATATCTTATAGCTCTTTTTATGAAGAAAACAAACTCCTTAACAACAATACCATGATATTATTGTTAACAAGTCTGATGTGTTGCACTCAAATGACTTTCTCTACTCTTGTACTAACCATTCTTACAAACTCGTATTCCTATATCTTCTTCGTGTTAGTTAAGATACACATTTGTAATGTTTATTTTCTTGTAATTACAAGGAGAACATGAGAACACAGTAGACTTTCAGCGATAGTCAAATATTTTAAAGCTTTCAAATTCCTTTCTCTTTGCACGGTTAACATACAAAAAATTAATAACGATGTTCCATTTGTTCCATTTGACACACAATTTTTTTCTAAAAATGCTGTTTTTTAAATTCAAGGGGCCTCAAAGTATATATTTCCGGTGAAATACAATAGTTCCTCTACCTTCTGTACGTAGTAGAGAAAGTAAAAGTGGAATTATAGAAATGTATTTTATCGGGTATTTTGACACTGTAATTGGAAACAATTTATGCAATCCTGTACTGGGTGACTTGCATAATTACTGAGCAGTGGGTTAGGTGCCTACTTCCCTGTTACTCTAGCGGCTTCATTTGATATATTTGAAATTTGAAGGCCATGTTCAAATTAAGATCATTATTGCTAACACAGCATGCGATCTTCCTCATTAGCCCCTCGCGCACCCTGTGTAACATCGGGGGTATTACAGTTGCATTTGCTGCGAGAATACTGTTCCTGAGGTGATTATGGGAGTTAATTCTTGGTAAACAGGATATATCATGTAAATCCCAAAGAAGCCAGTCCATGGCAGCAAGACTCGAGACCTTGGGGACTCACTTGCAATGAGCAAAACCATTGAGCGTGGCATTCCCTATGCTGAATCCCCATGTCCATACTGCAGTGTGTGTAGGATGACCATGTTGTTAAAATGTGTAATGCCACATCGTCTAACGTCTCCAAATATTGTTCAACAAAGATCGAACTTGGGAAACTTTTGGCTATAAATTTCATAGAGTAATAATGTATAACGTAATTCACTGTTCTTGCATTGTGGTTACTCCATGATAACTCGAGTAAAGACCCAATCACAACAACGAAGCTCGTAGTTACCAATCTTCAGCATGTGGTCTCCAAGAAGCTACGTGTTGAGGCTGTGCTTCTCTACACATGTAGGCCACACAACCTACTGCACAGTACATAGGTTAGTTGGCCCAGTTTTACAAGAGCCTTATCTCCTCGGGAGTGGGTACTACTCTGTAGATGCAGCGTGTAGTAGTTTCCTGGCGGATACATGCTCAAGAGTGGTATCTGCTAACTTAACCTATATTATAATGACGATGCACCGCCGTGGATTACATCAGATTTCATTAAGTGTTGAAATTGGAGCGCACCGTTCATTTGATACAGTGATTCCCTAATGATGCGTCAGGACTAATACTTGTTGACAGTGTGTAAAAGTCACGATGCCTCTTGCTATTCGAGTATCATCGAACGAAGCTATTCAATTTGGAACAAAGGCCATTTAATGTTTTCGAAATCAGCTGATCAGAGGACAAAATGCCGTTCGATGTTTTTGTTTGCAATGCTTCTATGAAGTACATATTAGAAGGTATGTAATGACTTCCCCTCCACCCTGTATATTTCACACACTCAGACCTTCCAAGAAAAAATATGTTTTCATGTCGACTCACCAGTTAGGAGTAAGGGCTTACTTTGAACTAAAAGTGACGCTTCTCTAATATTGTTAAAAATCTACTCAGCTTTTTAAATTCGCAAGGCTACCCTTTTTACGTTCTTTTTCTCTATCCATTTTATTGACAATTGCTTTTCTAATTATTCTTTTTAATTACTAGTTTTCTGTGCCTATAATGCCGGTATCAAAGTGTACTTTAAGCTCTACTAGAATTCCAACAGGTACGTGGGGATGCTATTATTATAAGCTTTTGCACTTGAAGCGTAAGCCCCCAGCGCTACTAAAAGCTAATAAATGGCCAATCGCCGCAAGTTTTTATAGAACGTGGTGCCGCATTATTGACCCACGAACCCTCATCCCCGCGCTGTACTTACTAGCTCTTATCCATCTGATTCTACTGGGTGTCCCCCCCCCCAAAAAAAAAAAAAAAAAAAAAAAAACACCGGCAACGCTTAGTATGTTGTGCGGGACGCCAAATGATCGATTTTAAAATACGAACAATTGTCCGGAAGCGCACAGTTTGGACGCTGGTGAGCGTAGTAGTTTGAGAACGAAAGGTTGTGACAAATTGTTAACATTCGTTTTGATATCTTAATACGAAAGATATGCAACCCTTTAGCCATCTGTGTACTGGGATAGTACGAGGTGCATCCAGAAAGTAAGTCCCGATGACCGATAAAGAGAACAAGAACATCACTAAGTAACAAATATTTATTGGAATAATTACATAGACTCACTGGCTACATTTCAACATAGTCACCATCATTGTTCAGGCATTTATTGTTACGGTACACCATTAATTGTGTGCCCAACTCATAGGATTCTGCCGCCAATGGCCGCAGCGACGAAGTCACTTCATTCTGCACCTCAGCGTTACTCTGAAAACGTTTTCCTGCCAGAAAACGCTTCATTAGACGGAAGAGATTAAGGTCACTTGGAGCAAGATCAGGTCTGTAGGGTGGATGTTCGAAGACCTCCCATCCACACTTATTCAACACATTTCATGTGGCGTTGGCTGTATGGGGTCCTGCATTGCCATGCACAATAGTAATGCCTCTGGCGTCACCAGGGACACTCAGCCATTACGGTCTTCGTTCTGAATCTTGGTTCTTCCTTCCGTGAATTGCCTGCACCATTGTCTTACCATACTGTCACACATAATGCCCTGTCCATACACGTGACACAATTGACGATGGATTTCTGCTGGAGATTGCTTTTGAGCATGCGAAAATCGGATGACTGCACGAACCTCGCATTTGGCGGGGGACAATATTTGAGAAGCCATTTTCTCCTAGCACAGAGCAGTAACAAAACTGAAACTTTACTGCAATGTTACCATATACTTCCTCTCTACTCCTGCACACGCGCATTCCTATCCGTCTGGTGGTGCCATCTCTGGATGCGACCGGGACTTAGTTTCTGGATGCACCTCGTACTAGGATGTACTAGGACCTGAGTATAATAACATTCCTGCGCATGCGCTAAATTCCTCCATAGAGTCCTTGGTGCGCATCCTACTGTGTTACTTGTGTAGTTTACAGTACGGTGACGTTTTCAACAGCACACAGCTGCTGCACCCTAGCCATTCAGTGGATTATTCACAGATCCATAACAATTAAAAAATTAACTTTTTAAATTACAAAAGCCTCTTCCTTCTGCTGTCCTGTTCGCTGCCCACTTCCATTTATTTATTATATTTTATTGAACTTTCAACACACTTTTCAGCTTTGATTACTCTACATCTTTTCTCATTGTCAGCCCTTTTGTTCTATCTAACCATTTGCCACAAATCGATTGTTTACTCCAATGATCTCCACCTGATCTCATCTTCCCTACCGTTACATACTGTACATTCTTACTTTACCATATTGCTCCTTTCATTCATCAACTGAAAGCGAAATGAAGCAAATTTCTAGAAGAATTTTAGGTGAAAACATTCCCAGATTATATACAATCTTCAATACACGCGACTGGTATTCCTTTGTGGTGTTTGTCAATCCTGTGATGTATCCGAAATGCAGTAATCAATTCTTCTCTCTAAATTGTTATGACTGACAATCAAGCTACCCATCTTCTGATGTAATTAAAATTCGTGTTAAAGTATACATTGATAATGTTGTACGCGGTAAGCTTCAAGGCTTCGAAAGCTTCTGGGTTCAGTTCCTACGGATGGCTGCTATCACCATGGGTTTCTCGTGATTTTTCCTGGTTGGCATCATTTATCTTCCCTTTCATGTTTCAAGCGAGCGAGATGGCTCCACAGTAACGTGTAAGTTTCGCATTTGGGAGGTCGTGGATTCGATTCCCGTGGCCAACCTTCTAGACCTATGGTCTTTTCGGGGTTTTCCTCGGGTCACTAGGCGAATTTTGGAAAGGATACATGTATAATTTCCTCCATCGACCATTCCCCGAGTTCTTTCAGGGTCGCGAGCGTCAATGAAGGCGCCAGGTTCAGCATGGCAGGGATGGTGTGTGCACAGGAACTCTTTCCGTCCCTCGTCCGTGGGACCAAGGTTGTGGGGCGGCATACGGGGGCGTTGGACCCCGCGCCGAGGGCCCGCTTAGAGGCACCAGGAAGACCTAAAGATTTCGAAGTGTCGCCAAACTTGGGGCGCCTCTGTCAGGGTCTGTAGCGTTAGTCTGGATCTGGCCACCCGGTGTCTCTTCTCACCTCGTCCTTCCTCCAGGGGGCGCCTCCTTGGGGCATAGCTACAATAAGCCCGGCTTCAGTGCCGTACTCACTCCCTATCTCTCCTATTTCTATTCATATTTCAGATGGGTTTAGGGTCTGTGCAGTGCCGACCGGTGTCGGCAGATGTTACAGATACTTGTTCGTTGGGAAGTTGTTCTTGGGCCCACAAGACGGCAGCCTTCTTTGAGCAGCCCACCGGTTGAACCGGGACATGAAGCTTGGAATCAAGGGATCGCTGCGCATCTCCGTCTGCCGATCTGACTGCAGTCTACGAGAGCCTCCTTAGGTTTCATCACCTTATCCATCCCTCCTGGGAATGGTATATATGACAGGTTATATGACTATCCGTTATATCGACTCGTTTACGACAGTAGTTGCGTAAAAGTATTTTAAAATCTGCGGAATCCCTATAAAACGGTTGAAGAAAGGTGCGAGAGTTTTACACAAGGCTCCCATTTTGTAGGGTTGTTTTGTCCATATCAATTACTGTCAAACCTCAAGGAAGGCTCTATTAAGGAACAATTGCCGATTTGAGTGCCAATTTGGGTTTAGCCTGTAAACATTTTTCTATACGTAAGATGATTCGATGTGAATCGCATTTCGTAAGGTCAATGAAATTAATGTATAAGCAACCAGGTCTCGCAAGTGTAGTTAGGTAGTTTCTTGGACATATATACTTATGTAGTCCACTTTTTCAGTGTTAAAACCGTGTTAGCGACACACTTCCTGCGTCGAAAGGAAGCATTTCAAACTATTTGGTGAAACACCATATGTAGAAAGCTATTTGTACCCGCTAGTTGGTATGTTTTCTCTGGAAATCCAACGATATTATGGATGGCGTATGCTATTTGAAGAGATGTAACAGAAAACAGTGAAGGGAGTTTTATGCGCCTCGACAGTTTATCGACATTGTGTCGGATTTTCGGTTGTAAAACGCTGAACTCCTCTAAGCCATTTCATATGCATGCTTATATTTTCTGTGGAAGCTTCTAGTATTTCCAAACACTTAGGGCGATTATTTTCGGCATCTTTTAAGGAAATTTGCACGAGCAGTAAGCCAATAGTCTTACATCATAATGCAGAGATTGTATTCATATACTCTGGATCCTATTTATGTGACTATTTAAATCTGTGTTTTGTTTTAACTCATTTATTGAAATATTCCTACTTCAGTATTATTGTAAATTAACTCTTTCAGAAATATTCATACGAAGTATAGATATAATCTTTAACAAATGCAAGTTGATTAAAAACCTTAGACATATCAATAGAGGTTCTTATTGTAACGTAGCTATGGGCTTATTGAAAGTGTCGTTGCCGCGAACCACAAAAATGCTAAGCGGAAGGTCCCGGTAAGCGCCAAACCTATAATATACAAATGCAGTCTTAGACTGTGATTATGGATCACAGAACATTTCTGTAAGACGCAAAAGACCAGTCGAGAAAGGTGCAAATGTCAGAAACACACGCTCTTTCATTAACATAAAGGTGTCAATACAGCTTAATTAAAAAAAAAAAAAAAAAAAAAAAAAAAAAAAAAAAAAAAAACACTTAAAATATGTTACTGGATGCAGCAAACATTTAAGTGTATTTTTCAGAAATAAATATTTAGATTAGTTTCAGAGTAACGATTTGAAAACCGAGGTATTTTGTTATAGTCAAAATTTTATATCGAAGCTTTAAAACTCATTTTTCCACAAAGTACATTTTTCTAAAACTTATCCACGAAAACTCGTGAACCACCAAAAGGAATTTAATGAAAGCTTTTTGTGCGTGTTACTGAATACATTATATAGTGAACATAAGGAATTGTAACTCTGTTTAATAGTTTTTATGGAAAAGAAAGAAGTTAAATGATCTACAGAAAATGCTCTCCTAAATTGCAGCTAAATTTATATGCACATAGAAGCCTAGTTGTGATTTTACTAAAGCAAGCTCAACCCTAGCAGGGGGCTTACCTTATGCCACCTTCTGCAATTTTTCAAATTTTCTCTTCTAATTTTTTGACTAAAGGCATACAGTTGATAGTTATTGTCAATCATTCTTTCTACTACTGAATTGCGTATTTGCCTCAAATTTTTCATTGATGGTCCTTTTTAGAAACAATGAAATGTCAAAGTGGTCATAAAGTACTGCCCCGTTGGTATAAGGAACGATGTCAAATATTATCTTTATAAACATAACAAGCTGTAACACCCAATTCTAAAGTGAACTAGTTTTAAAAATTGCTGAGACATTTTACCAGCAGTGGTAGTATAAGCTCCATAATAAGGATCAGCGTAATATGTAATGTGATACATATGAAAAAGTAAAAAACCAATAGATGAACAGGATTGAATATTAACTTTATAACCATGAGAAAATATAATACCCATTTTTAAAATAAATTTGTTTGAAAAATCCTCATACATTTTGATACTAGTGGTGGTAACAAAGTGCCCCCCCCCCTGGTAATCTAAGTTATGAAATAGAGCTTGGTAGTGCTAGGGTTAAGCTTTAAAACATGAACTTCAGGGTTATCAATATACAGGGTGGAAGGGAAGTCATTACATTCCTTCTAATATGTGCTTAATAGAAGCATTACAAACAAAAAAAGTCGAATGACATTTTGTTTTTTGATCAACCGAGTTCGAAAGTAATTTTTTTATCCACATTGTACGCGTAACTCCATAATAATGTAGGAAGATAACAGTTTGTTACTTGTAAGATGCGTAGAGTAACTTATTTTTGATATAGCTTTGGTAGAAATTATGAGACATCACACAGGGTTTCGAAATAATTACACACTTAAAAGACGTGAAGAAATTCTGCGAGCAGCTCTTTGAGACGAGAAATATATCGACAACGTTGCGTTGAGGCTGGTCAGGGAACTGACCTGGTTTGTGCATGTAAACAGATCGAGCACTTTCAGTTTTCGTGTAATGTTTTGTAAGCTAACGCTTGTGATTGGCTTACACTCGCACAGGATACACAGAAGGATAGGGCACGGTATTTGTTTATGTTCCCAAGACACACTGTTAAGAAGTTTGTTTATGTACTAAACTACGGAAAGTGCCACCGGCATAATCTGCAGTGTTGCCAGATTGTTTTCGACAAAACTAAAATATCTCCATAGGAAATGGTCAGAGACAAAATCGTAAGATACAAAATGTGTTCCAAATACCGAGATCTACCACCAGTATATATTAATGTAATGACTTCCTTTCCAGCCTATATTCGGGGAACTTGTTTCCGTCTACATGGCCACCCCTACCACGGTGCTACGTAATGCTGCCAGACATTAAAGCTACTAATTGGTATCTGGAACACAATTTCACGCCGTGACTTTACTCACTTCTGAGAATCTTCATTTCCTTCCTAGTTTTCAGAATTTGTATCTAGGGGCATATCAGAACACATTAAATTCCAGAAACGCTTTGAGCTAACAATATTCTATCGACAGAGTTTCATCGTAACCTTAGTTACACACTGGCCTTTGCGTGACCATGAATTGCATGAGCATTTTTTTCTTTCGTTTCTTCCGCTGCTTTTCCTGCTATTTACTCAGTTTACTCTGGCAGATATATAGACACGTACACACATACAAACACCCATGTCCGAGGTGAGACTCGAACCTGTGACCCTCTGCGCGTTTGAACGCCAAAGACATACGCTCTAGCGACAACGGCTACGAGAGACGGTACTATTGAACATAGGTCAGGCTTATCACATTATGCATTAATTTTATCATACGGAGATTATTTATTGCAATTACATATATATATATTTCATAATTTTTATAAAATTATAAATGTTAACCATCAATTAATTCGGGTATCAACTGTTAGGAAACATATTCAGTTCACGTGGTGACAAAAGGTCAGGAGATTACAAACCGATAAAAGAAAATGCAACTTTTCAACCTACACATTTAATATCATGATTCGAACTTGATTTCATTCAGATATTGAAATAAAACGCTAACTTTCTGCCCATTTAAATATGCAGCATTATGTACAGCTGAAGTGAAGCATGGAGTATGACAGAGAAAAACAAAAGGAGACTCGAAGTGAACAAAATGAAGTTTTTAGGAACAGTGTAGATATAAGAGAACAGACCACAAAAGAAATGAAGATACACGAAAAGAATTACACATTATTTACAATCTGAATAAAAAATTAAAGAATATAAAGCTAACTGGGTAAGTGATACTAAAAAATGAATAGTGAGCGGTTACCATTATATTTTAACAGTTGCAAACCTCTAAGGGAAAGATGCTCAGAAGCCAAATAAAAGGTGGCACGAACAAGATATAGGGATTGGTACAGACAGAAATGACTAATGCAGGAGGGAAGAAGCAGAAGAAGAAGAAGAAGAAGAAGAAGAAGAAGAAGAAGAAGAAGGAGGAGGAGGAGAAGGAGAAGGAGGAGGAGAAGCAGAAGGAGGGGAAGGAGAAGGAAGAGGAAGAGGAAGAGGAAGAAGAAGAAGAGGAAGAAGAAGAGGAAGAAGAGGAAGAAGAGGAAGAGGAAGAAGGGGAAGAAGAGGAAGAGGAAGAGGAAGAAGAAGAGGAGGAAGAAGAAGAAGAAGAAGAAGAAGAAGAAGAAGAAGAAGAAGAAGAAGAAGAAGAAGAAGAAGAAGAAGAAGAAGAAGAAGAAGAAGAAGAAGAAGAAGAAAGAAGATGTACAGTTGATCCACATACCTTATTGGTACAATTTTAGTATTCGTGATAAATGTTAGAGAAAGCTAAAAAAATGTTCCAGAGCTTATCCCTAGACTCGATCGGCCTTGTCAACTGGTTTCCATTTAATGTGATGAACATTTTCTGCGGACAGTCCAACTATACATATCCTTGACCTGCTGTTAATAGGTATTCTTTGTTCAGGTGCATCGTTTCCCAGCATTCAGGCTTTCAAATTTATATGACAAAGAGGCTGTTTGACCATTCTGTAAAGGACCCAACTTTCTCTAGCGTACGGCTACACAAATTGTTAGAAACTATCTTGGCAAGCTGATGTTAAACTTCTGAACACTGTTCATTTACATCTCAACTAGCTTTCAACAAAGTCACTTCCTAATGAGAGTATAATCACTTTGTAATTTCTGTTCTACTAGTCCAACACAAACGAGCATTTGATGTCCCTTAGAGGCAGGTGTTTGTCCAAATGCACTCTTAGTGTAAATAACACACTATTTGATGATGTCCCTGGTTCACTCTTTTATAACAAGTCTTACAGAGATTCACATGCCCATACTATGATTTTATGCTGTTCTTATGTACCTTATGACTTCTTATGACAACATCAAACTTTATACTTTAACATACATAATGCTTTCCTGCGGTAACAAAGTTAAAAAACAACTATACTGATATCTGCAGACTTAAATTACATCTAAGAACTCGTTTTTTATGCTGTGTAAGTGTTTATTTTTATTTTACGTGTAACCTGCTAAATACGTCGTTATCACTTTGTACATCTGCTTAGAATTTCTTGTCTCAATTCCCTGACTTAACACAATATTTATTGCATTTATGTTATTTCTTTAAAATTTCAGTCAGTGGTCTATTATCTGCACCTCGTTCCAAACCTGTGCTATTAGAAGGCTTGAAATCTATCACATTGACCAGTTTCTTCTTTTTTAACTTTTGAACTTAAAACACAGAGGAATTCAAAATCACCCAAATAAAAGTTAGAGAAAAGGCAATTCTTAAATATTTGATTCTGCTACTTTAGTTTATTCAAGCTAACAAAGGTATCACGGGCGTGCTGAATATATTTAGACCCCACATATTTGTATTATGTTAATCTGTCTTGATAATTTAAACCTCTTATGCGCACTTCCGCTTCCTCTGTGACAGCTTCTAAAAACAAACTTTTTTTCTTCCCAGAATGTGTCGTACTGGCATTTGTGAAACGGCTTACAAAGTTTTCTCCACTGTCCCAAAAATATGGTAGGATAATGGGGCCAGGTTGAAAGGGCATGGCGATTGTTAACACATAAGATTTCGTATTGGTAATGGCAGCCTCACAACAATTTTTTTTTTCTTTTTTTTGCAGCCTCACTCTTCTCCGGAAATTGAGCTCCTCCTCTGTAGCTGTGAAATTCATGTAACCAAAGACAGTTCCCAATAGCCTGTCATTCTCTGTAGTGTTCACACCAGAGCCTTAAACCTGTAGTATTCGCCTTGGTTTGTGACAGATGCTAGCAGTTACCCCAGGAATGTGCTGGAAGGTACTCAGAATGCAACCTGTCTTGACCTTCCATCAGGAGCTAGACCGCGGTACTGGCTATTAGAAACTGTGCTTTAACGAACATCATGCAACGTTACGGCAAGTACACACATGTCGAAAACCCTTAATCAAATCTTGCTTTTCATAATCCCAATAGGAGCATGAGATACTGAACTTTGTTGTTTTCTAAGTGATAGTCCAACATAATTCAAAAGGCTGCTTCAATCCGTCCATAAATTTGCACTTTTTGGAGGCGGAGCATGAATCTTCAGTATATAACAAACCTTATTTTATTTGTATTCAAGACAATGAATATTACTATTGAGAAGTGCACCGCTGATTCTAACAGTTTCTCCAAAGATGGCTCTGCGAATCTCTCCAACACATGTTTTATATGCATTGCTGATGTTTTGCTGACATTTTGTGTAGGTGCATTTACTTCTTAGTGTTTTATTCGTCTCTATTTACTTCTCCTACCATGAGCAAGTGTCGTAGGCGTTGCGTATTTTATTTAACTACAGTTTTTATATATTGTTAAGTAGTTCAGTATTTAATCTATAGGCCGTACAGTTACGTTACTTTATAGCTAGAAGCAACAAAGGTCCTACCAAGAGAAATGTTGGTAAACATAAAAGAGAGAACATGGTAGATCACGTGCTGAAGCTAGACGAAACAGTTGACCCTTTAAAAGTTATATGAAGAATAATAAATACTATGGCTTGCTATCTTAAACTTTAAAAACAATGATGTCAAAACGCACCCCCATCTTTCCATTAACGTATTCTTGCTCTTCTTCACAGAGTTAAGCAATTGTTACGAAACGCAATAAATCTACCCAGCAAGGGTATACCCAATGAACACAGTAGTACATTTTGGTACTAGCTAAAGGACAATATAAACGTTTATGCACGTGTATTAGCTTCCAATAATATTTTATGAAGTATAAATATTTAAAAAATTATAGTTTTTACGAAACCATTACAATTACGAGTTTTTTTTATGATACATCACATAATAGAGTCCCTTACCTTTCAGAATAAATTTTAATGAGTTATTAAATATTTATTTATTTAAAAAATGACAACTTCAGTAACAAACTGCCAATTGCTATAAGGAATTATTTTATTACAACCAAAAAAATCATTCTAAAACTCCAAAATTATACATCACTCTTTCAATGCCTTCTATAAACTAGGTTAATCTTTCAAAAATTAGATTGGACCAAACATAAGCTTCAATTGTCAGTAGTGCCTCGGATCTGAATGTCCTATATGAGCTTCCAATTTATCGCGTTGACGTCACAACGTCTGATCGCAAAACAAATTTATTAACACAATCAATACACGGTAAATCGAAATTCACGATCCCTGCTTTTCAAAATGAATATTTTTTCCCAAACTGCTCAGTCAATGGGTCCATTTAGTTGCTTCAATAATTTAATCTCTGGATTTCTTTCATTACATGAACAAAAATTATCCCAACAGCTGATTTTTTCTCTCTGTTTATACTTGATATTTCTAAAATGTTCCTTATGCTTTTTTTAAATGACGTTTTATTTTTCCAATGTAAACCTTGTCACAATCCGGAAAGCCAACTTGATAAATCCTATACTTTTGGAATTGGGAATTTTTTCGTTTTCAGCAAAATTGAGCAAATTTTATATATTACATTTATTTTGAGGAGCCACACTATACCATGTTCCTTAAAGATTTTTGTAAATTTCTTCTTACTCCACGTATGATAGGTTATTTTTTAAATTAATAGCCATCTTTTATTTTTTTGAGAGTGGAAGCTTCATTTACAGCCTTTTGATATTTAAATTTCTCCATCCTATTGTGTATATATTCACAGTGTGCACATATTCACAGTAGAAACACATATCCTGAGTTTTTGTAATTTATATCTAGACCATACTTGTTGGTTCACATAATTACTGTCGAAGAAGCTTAAAAATAATGCATGAATGAGATGGGTAGCAAATATAAGAGTACTTCCTTGGAAATGAAAAAGGTAAAACTCTCGAACATTTTAACTTCGAGAAATATTGATAAAAAATTTCTATAATGCTATGTGCCCAGGCTAACCTGGTTTTACAGCGTGTTAAATGAAATGAACTTCTAGTAACAGTTAGGACGCAAAATATACATGTTTGAAAACTAGAAGGTCAGGGCTATTACAGGACACACAATCAAAATAATGAGAATCGCTATTTCCAACGTGAAGATGCACCTTAAGGGCAATAGTTATCATATTTATGCAGTTTATTAACTGGTGTTAGACAACACCATAATATTTGAAAAACACACTACACCTGAAACTTAACACAACTCTTAAACCAAAAGCACAAGAACCCCGGATTTTAGATAAACTGGAGACCTGCAACCTTATCACAACAGCAGAACATTTACGCTTATAAGTGACCTGAAGTGTTATGAGGGCTATTAATTCAGGTCATGCGTCAATAGATGGCGATCTCTATTTGGTTTTAATTCCAACATTCTCGCACAATAACAGCCAGTACAGTAATTACGACTCAGTGTAACTTGCGGCAGGTAGAGGTAAATGCGGACTTTGATATCAATTGGTCACCAATAGCGTGGGAAAAGGTGGCTACTCCGCACAAAGGAGTCAAGTGTTTCCATGCAGGATGTTGGGGATATGAGTGTACAGGTCTCGTGTGACCGTACATTCAATTATTCAACAAAAAAGCCTTAAACAAATAAATATGTCGTGTAAGCTAGAGAGGGTAACTGAAAATTATTGAATACATTATCTGCACAGTCTGGCATTAGAGAACGACTGAAGAGGCAAATGTTTTGTTTACTAATGCGGCTTCTGCTGTCAAGCACGCGTTCAAACCTATAATGAGTGAGAGTCCAAACCAGGGCAGCACCAGAAAACTGGTTTCGCCAGGTGTTACAGCTACTGCAAGTAACAAAGGGAGGCTTAGTATTCTTTCAAGCAGTATTCATAACACCTGACCGAGTAGTTTTCATATCAACATTCCTGACCTTCCGCCTTGCGTGCTTCACAAACGCATGTTCATGAATTTACACCAATAGACACGCTGGAATCCAATGGTGAGTGCGTGAGTGCGTACGTGGGTGCGCGCGCACGCGTGTGTGTGTGTGTGTGTGAATTCAGGCACAATTTAATGTTAAAGTGTCTAGCAAACTTTAATTTCTAAGAGCGATTTGACAACGTCGAGTTCATATTAAATTGTGACTAAATTCATTGGAATTAAGCTAAAAATGCATTACAGCCTTGATCACAGAATAATTTCGCGATCATCGAAATAATAAACAATGTATATCCATTCGTCAAGCAGCTAGATGGGTCCCAACATTCAAAATACGTGAGACAATTTTTTTCGGCGAAACGGTTCTTTCTTGACAATTATCGCGTAGGACATATTTGTTAGGTTAATCACGTAAAATCTCTGGTTAACGTATGGCCGAAGCCATACCTTCCACCCTGTATACATAATGCATATTTTAATTACAAGAGACTATTCAGTTTGAATGAAGTGACACCGCCATAACGTGCAAGACTAAAGGGTACGGACACAGAGGGGACACCTCGCTCACTTCGGCCTACACAGATCTATTGTGGCTGCCACCTCCAGGAAGCAGGGATGAAATGTGGGAACCGAAGGTGCCACACAGAGTCGCAGGTAGACAGGCCACAAAGGCGCGCGGAAGTCCCTAACAAGTGCTGAGATCTATTCATCCCGACACCAGGCCCCACCAAGCAGCCAACAGGCCGCGGTTCTGGTGTCGCACTAAGCACCCCCCCCCCCCGACGGAGGGCAAGACCGGCGGCCAAACGCCACCTATCGGCGAGAACAGCACTTATCATACGCGATCATCCGCGCCATCTGCCCGGCACTGCCAACATTGTAAGCCTGAAAGTGCACATGAAAGGTGATAATAAAATGGAATGAGTGAAATGATGGAAAGGAAACCATGATATGAAATAATGCGCCCCAGCAATCGCCTTAGTGACATGGGGAAGCCACGGAAAAAGCCCCTGTCGGAGTGCACGGCCACGGGGATCGAACGCGCGACATAACGTGTACGACTCGCATTCGGGAGGTCCAGGGTTCAAACAACCCCGGTGTGAAATCGCGTGAAAATTCAGATAACCAATAACTATATGGCCATTTATTACAGCCATAGTCACTTAATACCGTCTCTGCCCACTACAGACGTCATTGGTGAGGTGCAGTTTTGGAGGGTGGGACGTAGTCAGCGCCCCGGGCTCTACCGGCCAGTTATGCGGTCTACTCGACCTATGGCCGCTACTTCTACAGCAAGTAGCTCACAATTGCCCCTCCCCCCCCCCCCCCCCCCCGGACCTAACGAGGCTGAGTGCACCACTGGCCAAGCCTCCCAGCGAGGGAAAATCCCCACGCTGGTACCAGAGATCGATCCCGAGTCCTTCGCGTCAGCGGCAAACGCGCTACCAACTGCGCCACAGAGTTCACCTAAAACTATTATACGTTTATTAATTTGGTTGTTTGATGCACTTCGGTGCAGAACACGTGCGCTGAATAGACGAGGACTGCATTATTGTGTTTAGTTTTGAGTATTAATGTCATACTTGATAGAACAATCCTTGTCGTCAATGAGGTGGTAGGTGTACGAGATGGAAACGATCTGCTAAGCACTGCAATCCACTTGTAGGCAACATTTGAGCTTAGTAACCTGATCCACTTGAGCATATGAGCGGCTTATGGAACTAGATCGGTCCGGTCGGGGGTTCGCTCTCTAGTTAGGTTAATACACACAACCCATCACCGCTTTGTGGCACGAGCAAAACACATTTTAATGTAGACTAAATGCATTCTCATGAAACTTTGGATGGTTTAACATGGTGAATGTTTAATTCGTACTATTCCATAGGTGAACAGTACACAACATTTCAATCAATGCATAAAATGACTTCAGGCGTCAGCACCATTAGAATACAAACTTTATCTAAGTACACCAGGTGGTCGAAAAAAAAAAAAAAAATCTGTCAAAGATTTGAAGCCACCTAGCTTCTTAATGAATTGGTATAAATGCTTTTTTTTTATTTCAACAACTGTCACGCAAACATTGTGGAAACAATGCTGTAGTCCATTTCTAGCTTAATTTGAATGAATTTAGCCGCAATTCAATGTTAACGTGACTCTGCCAATTCTCTCCTAAAAATTTACACGTCGCATGCCACTAACATTATGTTGCACACATAGTTTTTTTTTTTTTTTTTTTTTTTTTTTTTTTTTTTTTTTGCGAAACCGTACTTTGTTTATTATAGCTGTATTGGAGATATTTGTTGCACTCATTTTATATAAACCCAGGTTAAGATACGGCGGAAGCAGTACCTCCGTCCTGTGGATGACTTACTATTTCCACTGCTGCAGAAATTATTTATCTTTCAATTGGTGCATTTTCCAATTATTATGTAGTAATGACGTATGACTAGGGAATAACGATAACGATAACGATAACGATGATAATAATAATAATAATAATAATAATAATAATAATAATAATAATAATAATAATAATAATAATAATAATAATAATAATAATAATAATAATAATAATAATAATAATAATAATAATAATAATAATAATAATAATAATAATAATAATAATAATAATAATAATAATAATAATAATAATAATAATAATAATAATAATAATAATAATAATAATAATAATAATAATAATAATAATAATAATAATAATAATAATAATAATAATAATAATAATAATAATAATAATAATAATAATAATAATAATAATAATAATAATAATAATAATAATAATAATAATAATAATAATAATAATAATAATAATAATAATAATAATAATAATAATAATAATAATAATAATAATAATAATAATAATAATAATAATAATAATAATAATAATAATAATAATAATAATAATAATAATAATAATAATAATAATAATAATAATAATAATAATAATAATACCCCTAGGGCGTCTTCCCCTTATGCAGAGGTTACCCTCATCACCCGGCCGCTGCGTCCTCCAGCCGCAGCCAAGGCCACGGAAGAGTGCAGGATGGGGGTGGCACGCCGACTCCCCCGACCGTAACACGGCTACCTGACCTTTCAGGGACGCTACCTTTCTATCAGGATAGCTCCTCAATTGGCCCCTCAGGGACCTAACGAGGCTGAGTGCACCCCGTACCAGACCTCCCAGCGGGGAAAAATCCCATGCCGGTACCGGGGATCGAACCCGGGTCCTCCGCGCCAGAGGCAGGCGCGCTACCACTGCGCTACGGAGGCGGTCACAATAATAATAATAATAATAATAATAATAATAATAATAATAATAATAATAATAATAATAATAATAATAATAATAATAATAATAATAATAATAATAATAATAATAATAATAATAATAATAATAATAATAATAATAATAATAATAATAATAATAATAATAATAATAATAATAATAATAATAATAATAATAATAATAATAATAATAATAATAATAATAATAATAATAATAATAATAATAATAATAATAATAATAACAATATATCTGCATTCTTATGTCGTGATGCCTTGAGTCTATATCAGGAATATAAGTCGGTATATTTCCCTTTATTTACATTCATTTTACAATTAATAAAATATTTTGCTGATAAATTAAACAACCTATATAAAATAATTGGTTTAAATATAAATTCTGATATAATTAACGCATTTATACTAGAAGTGTTTGGGCTCAGAATGACAAATTAGCTAATGTCTAGCAGGTGTTTGTTTCTCCAGTCCCTTCGGCCAGTAGTAATACAAAAATATATTCTTGTAGTCCTCGGAGCCTCATTATTTATAAGTAATGATCAATAGGTAATATATTAATTAATATATTATAGCAATTATTAATATAATTAATTGGTAATAATAATGACCTCGGAACGGAGGGGAACCTCGCACCTTGAATCTTTTGTTCTTACCAACCCCAAAAGGAACTGATGAAATGAAGGAATCGAAGGAATGTATAGGCCACAGACAGGCCGGCCGAGAGAGACACGGGATTTCAAGTTTCATGACTGTTATGCAGGTGAGCTGCTCAGAGAACGCTCCCCTCAGGCGGAATTGGGCAGTGCTCGTCCCATCTGAGGCGGTTCAGACAAGGCTGCCATATGACAGGGTCAAGAAACTTCCAAGGAGGAAGCATCTGCGCCGTTTATCACACCAACCGACATCGTAGAGCCACTAAGACTATCTGAAACACGCAAAGTGAGTGAAATTATAGGAAATAAGGGAAAGGAAATGCCTGGTAGAAGAGAAACCACCCCAGTATTCACCTAGCTAACCTGGGAAAACTGCGAAAAACCCACGGTTAGAATGACTGGCACCAGAAATTAAACCCACACCTTCAGAATACGAGTCTGGCACGTTACTGCGGATCTATGGTGCACTATATTATTGTGGTGTGTAGTCCTGAGGACCTCTGGGGAGGAGACGCCTAAAGGACATTTTCTCTGTCATAAGTAGTTCTACCATCTACATCAGGGAAGACAGGTATCGCTGCTGTGACGTCAGTCCATTCAGCTCATATGCTCCCGTCGAAGGTCAGTTGAACGCGTGACGTCACAGCGGGGAAGAGGAAATCACGTACCGGACATCGCAATTTTAATGCTGACTGTTTCAATTACGGAATAGTCACAGATTACAAATAATTGCATATATACGAGTCAATTCTAGTTTATGTGAACAGTCATTTTATAACGCAAATACAACAGAAATTATAACTATTTTACCTGAGCTAGACGAGAGCTATATAGAACATTTAGGTGGACATTTTCCGACATTTGCCGTTTCGCTTTTCGTTAACTAGTTTGTCAATGATAGGGCGTAATGTACGGCACATTTGTAACCGAAAACTGCATGTTAGATTGTGATCTGAGAATATGCTTCAGGATTTTGATTTAGAAGGGTGGAACCAAACATACATAATATCCGTGCTACAAGGGCATACACCCTCAGAAATCTGGTTTGAGGAACATTCTTATAAAAATCAGCCAAGTCTTCCTTGTGTTTATATTTGTCCTTTAGCAAATTGTCGCACTGTAAATTTATCAATTCAATTTGCTACCTGCTAGAAACATTGTTAACATCCAATGAATACGGGGTCGCAAAGATCTGAAACGTAGTTGACAATGTTTCTACATCTTGAAGCCTGGTCTCAAACTAGTGTGAAAGACGGGGAACTGAACACATGCGCCGCTGATCTAGGCAGCCTAGCAATACACTGCTCTCGCCTGACGTCACACGAACGTACAAGCTGGCTCTTCGTTGAAATACGTCACACGGCCCGAAGTTGTCTTCCCCTGATCTACATTAACTAGTGTCTTTATCTCATTAACATGCCGCTGTAAGGAATGTGTTTGACATCAACACCCGAATGCTATGCTCGCACGTTACCACAGAGCCATCTCACTCGGCACGTGATGACTAGAGCGCGAGACCATGCGCAGTAACATGCGATGCAGGTAAGTTGGACACGAGATAGACTAAATCTTACTATACAAAAATATAGATCTTGTTAAAACACAATTTACGTCAGATGACCTTATATGAAGTGAACCATTTCGGAGGCATTGCTTGTTATTTGTCAGAATTTTGCAATAGTAATAGACTGTTCTCCAATGGGAGTCGTTAGTAACTTTTTTATTTTTTGGTCATTCAAAGAGAACGGAAATTCAAAGTCATCATACAGCGACCACTTTTACATTTAATACATAAAATTGCGCACAATGTGCATTTAGATTAATGGTCATTTACAGAATTCTGTTAATGTTCCTGTTCTCTTATTACAAACCTTTGCATGATATCTTTCACATGTATTTCCACACAGTTCTAGTCTGGATTATGGTAGAAATCCTTCCAGATGTTGGTTTTCTTCTCTTGTAGTTCTTACAGTAGTAACTGATGTTGTTTTGTAGATGGCAGTAACCTTCTGACAAATCTCCATACAGACTGCAATAGAACTCTTTCACATCAAAATATCACCAATCATGACATATGTAATAGAATTAATATGGGAATATCTATCGAAAAACGACCTCGCTCGGATAGAAAGGGTAAAGGTCATATAAAGGAAAAAGACTCTCTGCCTCGCAAAGAATGCACCATCAAGGATGACCTACGAACTAACGGGACAACCATTTTACATCGAAGAAATCACTTTTACATTTGACTATCGCTTAAAACCTATTCAACTCCTCTTGCACCTACAAGAAAATTAGCAATAAGATAATTTCTACAAATGCTTATTTTGATGAACAAGCAGATAGAGGAATAATTGTTTGTAAGAATAGTTGGTACAAGAGTAGAGAAAGACATGTGAGTGCAACGTAGTGGATTTTTCATTTAAGCATGAACCTATCACATGCCGTTGCTGCATTTTTATGATATGCAAGTTCTGTCCCAACTCGAAATTGGGTCACTGTTTTGCTTGCATATACAGGAACAATCAAAATGCGCATGAAAGGTATAAATATGAATATTAATGATGACTTGTTAACAAAACAGTGGCATTGAGTGGAACATTTCAATACCGTGTCAAACGAAAAGACAGGTTGTTACATAGTTACACAATTTTATCTAATTGAGCTCTTTCTACCATTCAGTGTATCAGTGAAAGCATTTCGTTATTTCAGTACACATTTAGTTTGAAACTTGGAATTTATTTTTCATCAAAACGTGGTCTGTATAAGCAAGAGAAATCGTCAACATTAATGAGATCGTTTCAATTCCATGAGTGACCACATACAGCAATTCCTTTGTTTATGTCTACTAGTACGAAATTTGCAATAAATTATGCGATGCCTATTTAAGTACGAGGAAATTTAATATAGGTGTTTACTCACATTCAGTTTACATAGGCAAATATACCATTCATCAAATGCATAAGCAAGTACAAACGATCAAGAGGAATATTCTTTAAGAGTTTAATATTGGAATTGTTTTCACTTGGTTTTATATTGTGAAACTAGTTTATAGATTAAGGCAAAAAACTAAAAATCATAACGAAGAAACGATGATGGCAATGTTGTAATTTGGCCTTTTTTCTAGTGCATACACTCGAGATAGCCTGAACAAAACCATACTCTCTTCACAATAAATAGCTGAAGAACATCCAATTTGCACTTCATTTTCCTGTTCAATGAATCACGATGCACCTCTGTAAATAGTGTATGTATGAAGATCTCCATAGTTTTGGATGTAAAGATTATCTTACTGTATGACAGGGTGTCCAGCAGCCATGAACATCATAGTATATTCACATTCAAGACTTAAATGCCGAAAATGACTTTTACGACTCCTTTTGGTATCACCTATATCAGCTGAGGTGCAGTGGAGTTATATTGCAATAACACATGCTGTATCTGTGGAAGTCATACGATAGCCTTTGATATACATAATGCAAATCCTCGTTGAATTTTTCTTCATCTAGGTAAACGTGGGATACACTACATTTCTTAATGGGGATACTGAAAAGTGGGAGCTCAAAATCCAGAAAAATTGCCTGCAAGGCGATTACGGCATACGGAGCAGGATGTTGGGACCCATATAGGGTCAGTCGAATTCATTCTTTAGAAAGCATACAGAGAAGGGCTATATAATTCACAAAAATAAATAAATCTATTGGACCTGCAAAAGGGGAAGAGATTACATGGGAGCCTCTTAAACTTCGGCATATGAAGCACAGCTAATGAGCATTATTTAAAGCTCATGGCGGCTCAAATGCTCGGGTGGGCATTAGTGAAAGACTGCAGAACCAAGCATATTACCAAAGAAACGACCATTTGTTTGACATTAAGGCACAGAATCAACGTATGAAAGTTGTTCTTTATTAACAGAACCATTAAGGAATGGGATGAATTCCCTGTTGTAGTCTTTCAGGGTTGTCCCCTGTGCGTGAAGTAATTTAGGATAAATCTCGTAAATCGAGTAAATGTTGCATAATTTATTACAAAGGTTACCTACCGTATCTGAATACTAGTGGAAAATTTATTGGTTACGCTGACAGGATAGTCAGTAATGAGTGTAAATTAGTAATTAATGATTTCAAAAGCTAGTTCTTATATTGCCAAACCATAAGCCTGTAGCTATAATAATATGATGCATCTTATTTATGTTAATAATATTACTATTGGTTTATTGTATTGCTACCGTTTATGCACTTACGTTTCGTAATCTTAATTTGTACATTTAACTCTCCCACCGGATAACCATTCGCAGTGAATAAATAAATACATACCTACATTTCTTCTGGGTGTACATTTTGCACAAAACATCTTGATAACCAGCAACGTAAGGTAATTAATGGTGTGATATCCGTTAATGGTTTGAATTGTTCAAAAGCTGGCCATTCCTCCAAAGCCGTGTCGATTTTATCTGTTCCTTCAGTTTGCACGCAGAGTAAGAACATTTTAAGTCCAGAAGATGGCCTCCAGTTTCGTAACATTTGACTGTAGCTGTTCCTTTTGTCTGTAATGGAGTTGTGCTCTACCAAAGCGACGATTGGGTAGTACATGATGTAAATGGTAGGATTACCGGTAGTATTGGTAGCATTGGTAGGGAAAGAAAAATAATACGAAATACAGCGAATTAAGAAATTGACTGAGGAATTGAGTCAAAATTATCAGTAAAAGCTATGATAATGAGTCAAACAGCTAATCCAAATAAAAACAGTACTTCTCAGTTCAAGAAAGCTTTACTCGTGATCAATGGCAGTGTCTTCGATGCCCTGTAGTCTACTGAACCCTAGCTAACATTAAACACTAACCGTTACTTTTGTTTACATGAATTACATCACATAATATGCCAGTCCTTATTACAGAGTTTACACTACCAACGGAGGTGACCGCCACTGATACTGTAACAAGATACCTCAGTAAGTTTTAAAACAAATTTACTTTAAAGTCGGGTATCATATCTATACATGCTTATAAAGGTAATATTTAACTGTTTAACTACTCCTCCTTTACTTTTCACATGAATCACATTATACCGACGGGGCAGTACTTTATGACCATCTTGACATTTCTTTGTTTCTCAAAAAGACCAACAATGAAAATTTTGAAACTAATACGAAATTCAGTAGTACAAACAGTGTTTGACAATAACTATTAACTGCATACGTTTAATCAAAATACTAAGAGAAAATTTTAAAAATTACATTGTTAATCTTTGGTAATGCGATGGTTAATGGAGCTTCCAAATGCTTTTGAAGACACTAATGTTCCTAGGTTAAGCGTGACTTTATATACCCTCTCCGAGTTTCAAGGAAGTTAAAAGTTCAACGCTTCCGTTTTTAGAGGAATCTAGTAAAACATAATAAAAAAGACGTATGTAATGAGATCGATATGAGTTAACGCCTGATAGCTATGCAGCACACCTAACGTACAGGTAATGCGACTACGTTCTTAAAGGCCCAATTCTACTAGGACAGGCATGGGGATGGGCTGTATTTACTTTACCCCCCTTCACCTCCACCACCTTTTCTGTTGTGTTCTGAGCAATAACAATACAGAGCTGAACACGTGGCTAAGGTATCAGATGCGTACAAAGTCTACATGTGGCAGGTTACCGGTTACCTTGTAATTTTCCAAAAGCTTGGGAGCGTGAACATTTTGTTTTACGAAATGTCATAGTCCATTGTATCATTTGCTCAAATGATATTAAATACTTTAAACCAGATACTTGTCAGTGCTATTCTAATATTACGGAGAATATTCTCAAAGAACACAAGACTAGGTTTTCAGATGTATTATCAATGGGAAGTGAAATGTCCTTCAGTGCTACTATAGATCCCAATATTCTGCAATTAGAGCTAATTCGCTTAAAAACATTACTCCAATTAAAATCACACGTAAAACAGTCTTTGAACTATATGAATCATTGTGGGTGAAAACTTTTCCATGTTACGTTCGTAGAACAAATGTTGGAAATATTTGCATCTGATTATATCTGCGAATATTTTTTCTGAAAAACCAGGTTAAAAAGCACTGAGCGTGCTCGTCTCACAGACGATCGTCCTTTGTCAGCACGTCTCTGTACGAACAGTACTGCGCATGCCTAATACAGATAACCTTCTTAGTAGGAAACAATGCAACACATAACTGTACTGCTCGCAAAAGTTAAAGATATGTGAACATTGGCCAATGCTGAAGCGGAGCGCTGTTGCCAAGCGTAGTGCGTGTACTGGCAGAGGTTCTGTACATAAGAGCGCGTGAGATGCATGTACCACATTCGGCAGCGCTGGTAGGAGGGGCAAGCTCAGGATTCGCTGGAGTCTGCAGTACGGCCTGCCTTCATGTGCCTTTAACTTTTGCGAAGATTATAACAAGAATGTAATACTCCATTTATATCACTTTTATGCCTGGAGCGGGTGAACTCTGTTACCTTTTATTCCCCTTACGCCTCTGCTTGGCTATACTAGGAAAACTACCGTAGTCTACACTTATGATAGACTACGGTAGTTTTGCTGCTCTAGTCTATAACGAACTGTGTAATATGACTTTATTCAAAGGCGATAAAAATGAAGTAGATATTTTATGTTATATAATGGCAGAGTAATTGAACTTATAAATCATTTACAAATATGATACACAATTTCTCTAGCTTTCCAGTATCTTAATATTTCAGAAGACCTAAATATAGTTGGGTATCGTAGCAGGTGATCCCAATCCATGAGTCCTTGTAGATCATAGAGCATGCAGGTAGGACTAGGTACAAGTCCAAAATGGTCGAGGTGTTTTTCTAACATGTCATGTCCATGTGAAAAGTGAAGACATCGCAAAAACTACTTTTCTTGGTCTATCTTGTATTGTTTGTAGTGTTGACTTCCAAGATTTGGTGAGGAATCTAGAATGTAGTTCTGCATTAAGTTGTTGCTTTAAGATATTTTTGGTAAAAGTTGTATGACGGGTTAAGTGTAAGTATTACACCTTTCTTAACTAGTACATCGGCCTGTTCATATTCCTAGAGCTGGCAATGTCCAGGTATCCACTGTAGCACAGTATTCTTATTACAGTGTTTTAGCCTGTTTAAAACTATTCTACAGCCCTGGATTTCTGTAGAATGAGGGGACCCTAATGTTCCAATTGCTTCTATGGTAGATTTTGAGTCACTTAGAATTACAACATTGGTGAACTTCTCAAGATGTAGAAGCAGTTGCTGTAGAGCTGTCGATTTCGTATTGTTCTCCTTCCCTTGGCTTCTGAGCTTTCATGAAAGCTGAGGTTGGTTCGAAGGTATTGAGTAGTTCCTTCAATTTTGAAACATTCTGAAGGAATTCGTGTTTCTGAATTTGTGTATGTGCGCCAGTGGTAATCGTCTGGATTACATGAAGTGGATATTAATATAAATGTTCGAAGTTATAGTTACTGCGCCCACTAACAAACCTAGATGGCGAAGAGAAGCACATAAATGTAAAACTTCAGGCTTTTAATACAGTATTTATTGCTATTAACGGGAATTTTTAGAGGTGAAGAGAAATAGATACCTGGAATATTATGTTGTACCAGAATTAATGAATGCAGCTAGCGATACCTATGGATATTTTAACGCACGAGTAAAACAGATCCACAACGTAAGCCAACCTGTGAGATACGGCATTAAAAACATATCGCGGAAGATTAAAATCAGATAAATCGTTCGTTCCGAGAGAGGAGGAAAAAAATGGCATACTGAGCAGCTTAATGGCGTTTTATTTTCAGTGCAGCAGCACCAGCGAGATCAAAGGCTTAATAAATATTGGGTATGAGGCTTAGCGTTCATTATATACAAATGGAACAACATAACGTTACAGGTCCCGGCTTCATAATTGTACCCTACTACAGAGATGTCTGTTAGAATGCTGCGCGGTGCAACATCTAGCCAGTACTTCCGTTATAATCAAGTAGGCCTTTCAATATCACTATCTTCCCCAGTGACACTTGCCTAGCTTCCAGCATGCTTAACCCAAACACACTTACCATTGATAATGTAAATTAAACGGATAAAGCCAATAAGGCTAAGTAAGTTATACTGGAAAAATTCCAACAATAGAACATGCTAATCCACTTTGATATAGGATTCAAATATTTGCAATTCAGGCGGAAGACTAAACTCTCATTAATTAGCATATGCACCAATAAACTCCAGTTATTGTTAATTTTTCCAAGAATTCATCCCAACCTACGGCTTTCTAATTACCCAATGAGATATGGTGTATCATGTCCAATTACCTCAGCAATGTGCAACGTCACTGGCTATGTCGGTCTGGGTGGCTCAGTTGGTTAGGCGCTGGCCTACTGATCCCAAGGTCGCGGGTTCAAACCCGGCCCAGGCCGATGGTTTTTAAGTGTGCTTAAAAACGACAGCTCCATGTCAGTAGATTTACTGGCATGTAAAAGAACTCCTGCGGGACGAAATTCCGGCACACCGGCGACGCTCATGTGATCCTGGCAATTGACAGCGTCGTTAAATAAGAAAATAATAATAGTCACTGCCTATAAATATATGAAGTTGATAATGAAACAATTGGGTTACGAGTGCTCAGCGAGCAGTTCCCTGCTAATTTTTCTTTAATTAAGATTATTTCCTACTCTCCAGAGTCTAGAAGTGTCTATGTGTCTGTGGAAATAATTTTAAAAAACCATGAAAGCTAACAGTAACCTAGCCTAAGTGTTCAAAGAGATAAAGCCATTATCATAGAAATGAACAGCCCCACATACTATAACACACATACTATAACGAAACTGAGACAAATATGTTGGTGGGTATGAGCAAACAAATTAAGTTAATACATATAAACGGCAACATTAAAGTCAAACCTCGGGGGGAAAGTAGTCTGAACATACAAAAATTACACCCTAGTGAGTTAATTGAGTTAAATTACCACTGCTCTTAAAGCTCTCAATAGGTTTTTCTAAACCTTTTTATGAAGTATTATTCCATAAATTATAACGATTATTTTAAATTCTTATTTGCACTCATAGCTTATGTGGTTGAGTCTATACAAATTATTTCATTCGGCAGAAAAAGACTAAAACTTACTCTTAAAACATGTGAATTCGTGTACGTTTTTCCCAGAAAATACGAGAGAGAGATGAAATTCTCAGCAAATGTATCCAACTCATAGTTCAAATTTCTGAACCGCAACAATAATAGTGGTTGTTTCTTGGTTCCTCCATATTAGACTGTATGTTCTTTCACCGGGGGTGCCTTAACAGAACCGTGGTACAGAAACGTACCTGACCTCTACAGCTTCCACATTTGCGCAGTAGGAATAATAGTGTGACCTTCGTCCTGTTTTTAAACGTTTACCTCATTTTGTTTTCACTGTCACTTAATAAGCTGGTTCAATTTTTTCTGAGACTTCGCTTAGCTCACACTACCACATCACTAATGTGAACTAGTTCCCATTGGCACTGCCACCACACCTTCCTTGCAACGTAGCGGCGTAACGTAATACACATGACGGCGTAGCCAGTTCTTCGCGCCCGGTTCACTTGGAGAGTCGAACACAGTAAGTCTCTAATCTTCTGCAATAACTGCAACTCAGCACAGCGCTGAGTACAGTCGCCATAGAAACCCACTCGCTAACACACTTGATGATTTCCTCACTCTCTAACCCGGTCCCGACTCACCCATGCGAGTATTCGCTTATAAATGTCCACACAGCTCCAAAACGTTCGGGATGGTGAACTTTTTAGTGATAACGCTTCCAATTTTCACGCTGAGCGAGCGCGCGGCTTATCTGTTTATCGTTGTGACTGCCCAGCGCTAGTATCCCGACAACCTTAGCCCATAGCCGTTACGTCACAAAATCTCTACCCTATCTAGACTATAAGCGCATACCGCTTGACTGTTTGTGTTGAAAACCGAGATTTAGATTATTTGCCAAGCATATTTATATTCGCTGTAGAACTTACTTAATGCTTTTTAATT
Source organism: Tenodera sinensis (assembly GCA_030765045.1). NCBI lineage: Eukaryota > Metazoa > Arthropoda > Insecta > Mantodea > Mantidae > Tenodera > Tenodera sinensis. Next base: position 38,019,811 of record CM060964.1, on the reverse strand, counting down.
CTAAATTAAATACATAAATCCAAATAGGAATTAGATACTAATGATGTCATACACTATATTTCATAGCTGGAAGTGCCCACGATGCCAAAACCAGCTATGATAACGCTAACTAAATGGAGTGCATGGTTTTGCTTTGTTAACTTGCAACATCAGAAGTATTAAGCTCACCTAGCCAAGTTACCATGGAAACCGTGTTGTCACTTCAATGTCATGTGTTCTATTAGTTGGAGTGCAGGTTAGACTCCTGGAAGCACGAAATGCAATTTGGTAGATATCTTGCCTTCAGCCCTGTGCATGCGGCAAGGCCAAGCTTCACCTGGATGAAAACCCTATAAGTGAGGATTCATTTTCTGAGAAAGCTCATTTTTACAATGGAAATATAATAAAAAAACGGTGGCAACTCTTGCTGTAAGTGCAACTAAAGAAATTAATAAGCATGGCAGGTGCTAAAGCTTATAGAACATCTAAAACTGGAAGCAACCCCAATGATAACATTCGAATTACCATTTCAGTGCAATAGTTATGTACCTCTAAAGTAAACAATAGGTACCCAGAAAAAATCTTTCTTATATCGAAATAAATTGAGATTAGGGTTCGAACTCTACATTTTTTACTTTCCTTACCAGTAAGTAGAGGACGTACGGTATTCCACCCAAAAATTTGATGTCGCAATTTCGCCAGAACACCACGTTTTGAGGTCCCCTGAATCCAAAAAACATTTTTAGAAAAAGGTCCACCTGTGTGTGTGTTGCGTGGTGTGTGTGTGTGTGTGTGTGTGTGTGTGTGTGTGTGTGTGTGTGTGTGTGTGTGTGTGTGTGTGTGTGTGTACCCGCGTGCGCCTGTGGACAGCTTAATTCAAAAACGAATAGTCGGTAGATATCAAAGTTGATATTTAAGCTTTAATGTCTTTTAAGGATGCGACACGAAGATTTTGAAGAAAATTCCCCCACCCTAATGGAAAATTTTTCGAAAATTTTTATTTTCTTGAAAATGCCTCAAACGATTTTGACTAAAATGCCATGTGTGAGATATGTTTATGAAAAATGAAATGTATATTTTGAATTTCTTCGCTATAGCCTATGTAGTCCTTTTTGCTCTGTATGACTTTTGAATACCTCGTAAACCGTAAGAGATAGACAAAATCCTACTATACAAAAATATAGATCCCGATAAAACACACAATCTATGTCCAAATAAGTTTTATTGTAGGGTGAACCATTTCTGAGATATTCCTTGTTATTTGTGTCAGTTTTGGGAAAAAAAAAAAAAAAAAAAAAAAAGCTTTAGTCAAATGTAACATCGTTCATTTTCTATGTTAACCGTGCAAATAGAATGGAATCTCAAAGGTTTAAAATATTTGACTATCGCTTAAAGCCTACTGTATTCCCATATCGCCCTTGTACCTACAAGGAGATAAGCAATAAGGTAATTTCTGCAAATGTTTATCTCAACTAACACGAAAAAGATAGAGGAATAAAGGTTTGTAAGCAAGATTAGTACAAGAGTAGAGCAAATCTTGTCAGTACAACACATAGATTTTTTATTCAAAGTGATCTTCGGGGAGGAAGAGAATCACATATTGTATCTCTCTTCTCCCTAACTCTGTCGCTCTCTTCCCCCCCACGGCACACTTTGAACTGAGACAAAGGATTATCGGGGCCAGGCTGCTTTATGAGTTGGTCAGTGTACCAGTGAGTGCGAGACAGCTGTGGGTGTGTCGTGAAGGATACGTCGGTCGTACTAAAGAGGATTCTAAGGGTCGTTGAGTAATTGTAACGTCGTAGTGAGAATATGAGAGACACAGAAAGTGAAGAAAGACACCATAAGGACTAAGCAAGGTTACGGAGGTAAAAGTTGTGAGTTGTGATAGCACGAAGGACTGTGGACTTTGTTAACGACAATAAGAAAACTGTGTATAGTGATAAAATTTTAGAAGACAATAAAGTGACAGAAAGGTAACCGGGCCTGATTTTTGTCATCTTTGTTACACTGGTGTGAGGAGGTGGGATTCGTGGATTTGACGTTTCGTCACAATATGCAAAGTTTGATTCGCTTTTCATGGATAGATAACGTATCTTTATTGGTGTTAAACGATTAAAACTAAACCCAGCGCAATGCCCTATGCTGAACAAGGCCTACCGCCCGGCCGCTGCGTCCCCTACCTCTAACCACTACAGGCGCCATGAGTGGCGCGCAGAACTGGAGGGTGCAACGTGGTCAGCACCCAAGGCCTCCCGAAATTATTAAAGCTATTACACAGATTTTAGTGAATGGGTCATTGATCGTTATGCATATTGAAGATACAGGTTAGGTTGTCAAAATAAATAAAAGAAAGACATACAAGATCTAAACTGTTTCTGATTAGCTGAACAAATTTGAGGTGGCTTAGCCATGAAATTGCCTGTTTTGCCAGTTCCTTTGGTCAGCCAATAGATCCACATGCCAGCCCCCTTTTAACATGACTTAAAAAATTTTCTGCAAGTTTAATTGTTCGCTGATTCTTGCACATATGTATCCGGTCTTCATCCAAACCACACAAGGGTAGATTTTCCTGCCGCGGTCGCCAGTTATTTTTGTGCTCTCCAGCTTCCCGATCTAAACCATGCTATTCCTAACGTTTCTGCTTAAGTGTGTATGTCTCTTTGCCCCAATTTAATTATACTTCATTTTCTTTCAATGATAAACAACTGTGTTATTAGCAGTTCATTTTTGGTGAGAATAGGCCAGTATATTAAGAAGTGTCAATGCCTTCAGACTCCAAATTGCAGTGCAATATTTTCGATTTGTTTCTTCATATGATATACACACATACCATTGGTAGACCTACTGTATCCAAAAAGGGATTTTTCACCTGAAAGGCATCTGGGCACAAGCTGCTGAAACGATCAATATGGAAGAGAGATGCTACATTATTTAAAGAAATATCAAGTCAGACACCCGGACGAGATCCGTTAATGTCATGGGAAATCAAACTGAAGTGCCTGTAAGTGTTTAAGAAGAATATATATTACGCACAGGAAAACGGTCCATCTACGCACTTGTTTCTAGAAGAGGTTTTGTATGTGTTTAGGTTTCAAACAGGCCAGATGCATACACCAATATCACTGAATGCTATGTTCACAAGATCAAACACAGCGTTTCTGAAGTTAGTGGTGAGTATTTAATCAAAATACATATGTGGCGATTGCATATTTGCTTATGGCGAATCTTCCGAACTCTATGTCAGAGTAGAAGGGGCATTTTAACCTGTCATGTACCTTCCGTGGTTGTGCACAGTCTAAAGTGAAAACCATCGAATAAGGAAAGTGGAAGAAAGTTTAAGTGAAAATATGCAGAACACCTAAAGTTTGGATTAGAATGCTGTAATCATATGCGTTAGGTATGTAATTGAGCCTTTCTATTTCGCACTTGGAGGTAACCACAGTCCACCACTTCTGAGGCGGAAGCACCCAAAGGGAGTCTGTTTCCTCGATTGGCAGAACGAAGATGAGGATGGCAGTGGAATGAGAGGACCTACAGCTTTTACTGTGAATTCAAGACCACATTAATCCTGGGGATACTTCACATGAGCTAGCCAGAGGCGCAGGCGCAGGTGCAGGTTTAGACTTAAAACTTCCATCCTAGAGCAAGGAATTGAACCACAGACCCTCAGCGCTAGAGCCACGAAATCACTGAGCTAGCCAACCACCCTCATATTGAGACATTTAAACTCTCTACTAATATCACGAATTAGCGAATCCTGGGCAATCACATTTAATAGATTTAATGGCAAGGGCATTTTTTTCTCCATAATTTTTAGAGAGGGATTCATCGGAAATAATTAAGTGTAACTAATTTTCCAATATGTAAGCTTACCGGACACTTTACCTTTGCCTTCTAGAGAACCCTTGCTAGTGGCTACAAATTTCTACAGATAATTCCTTCCGGATATATAATTGATCTCTTGAAACATGTGATATGAATTTTATTAACCGTAATCAAAATGAATCTCCTTGCAGACGGTTATTTAACTACAAATATCATTTTTTGAAATTTTTAAAATGGATATTTTTGGGTACCTTGATATTAAAAGGTACGGTGAAGAATTTCATATAGTGGATAGATCTCTTGAGAAATATAACTTTAACACAAAATATGGAAAAGTCGCGAAAAACCAGCAGATGACTTTGCTGGTTTTATGGTTACAGAAAATGTGACTGAAAACAAAATTCCAATCAGTTTATTACTGACATTCTGAAGTAGTTTGTGGAAAATTTGGGGACCTCTAGTCCTTTGTGGGAGATCCAAGGATTTGAATAATTGGATAGTAACAGAACAGAAGACAAAAATACCTTGAGAAAATGAACATAATTTACCGAGAGAGAGAGAGAGAGAGTGTAATTTAAAACCGCAGTGCTTTAAAACGACATCAACACATATGTTACTTCCGCCACAAGGGACAAAAACCTTAGATATAGGTTGGACGTACGACTCAACGTCAGCTATCTCACACTACTACACAGTTACGCAACACGCCAAAACAGGCGGCATAGAACAAACGCCGCTGCACGCATTTTCTGGAAGATTTCCACATGCAGAGACTGTTTATGAGAAGCTTCGCAAAATGTATATGTCCAGAAAAGTCGCCGATAATTCTCGACAACATAAGCAAGTCGGTATTGACCTAATGAGTAGTTAATGGTCAGAGTGAGTTGAACAGTAAATCAATGCTTGTGTCAAGGTTACGGTACACAGAACAGCTGAATATTGCAAGGTCATGAATTGTGAATTGTGATTCAGTTTGAAAGAATATAAAGTGGCGGAAAACGTAACTGAACTTGTCACAGTATCCAAATAAAAATTTGACGTGTTGCACTCACGTGACTTTCTTTACTCTTGTACAAGCTATTCTTATAAACTCTTATTCCTATATCTTCTTCATATTAGTTGAGATAAACGTTTGCAGAAATTATCTTATTGTTGATTTTATTGTAGGTGCACGAGGATGAGTAGGCAAATCTTTTAAAACTGGTTACTATGTGAAAGCTACGAAATTCCGTTCTCTTTCCACGGTAAAGAGATAAAAAAGTGAACAATGACCGTCCCTTTCAAAAAAGGTTTAAGTATTTCAGAAATCGTAAGCAATCGAGAATATCTTCGAAATGATTCACTGCACAAAAAATGCATTTGGACATAACTCGTGTGTTGTAACGAGTTCTACATTTTTTATATAATAAGATTTGGTCTATCTCTTACGGTTTAACAGTTATGCAAACGTCATCAAGAGTATATAGCCAGAAAATTCGATACATACATTTCATTTCCCAATAAAAAATATTTTAACCATAGAGCATTTTAATCAAAGTCGTTAAGAGCCATTTTTGAGAAAAACAAAATTTTCGAAAAATTGACCGTGTAAGGGGAAGTTTAACGTGAAGGATATTTCTTCAAAATATTCGTGTCACATCCCTCAAAGGTATTAAACTTAAATACCGACTTTGGTTTAAAGTTATGCTGTTTGCAGTCTTCTCTTACACACATACATGCATACATGCATTATTTGTTAATTCAGTGGCGTCAAAACATATTTCCGGTACAATCTCGACATCGAAATTTTGGGCTGAATACAATATTTCCCAACTTACTGTACGTACTAGAGAAAGTAAAAAGTAGTAGCTTTCGGTCCTACCTTACGACCTGCTTCTGTAATACCTCACCAAATTACTGAAATTAATGAAGAATCCAAATTCGTGTAACAAGTACGTATTACAGAATTTGAATGAAAAAGACGATTTCTGCCTAAATGAAATGAGATAAATTTAATAAAGCCCTTACCAACATAAGGGCACTGGGAGGTTATTTTTAAGACCACGAGGTTAACTTACACCAATATTTAAAATTAAATATAGCGGCTACTAATGATTAGAATAAATTGAAATTTGGTGTGATTATAGGTCAAACATTTGTACATTTAACTACTACATAATAATTAAATTACATTCACAGAATTCCATGCAAAAGGGGCATAAAGCACAGTATCCTGAAAAAAATGTTACACCTCATACTTCAGGTACACTTTTCTTGTAGGATTTTGAAGCTACAGGCACCAAAGTTTTATCTGAATAACATAAAGCATAGCTTGACATCGCCGGTTAAACATAAATGCCATGTAGTTTGTATTTTGCACATAAAAAATTATTTAATTCTATATAGGAAAAATATGGTAATATTTTTAAACATTAAATTTTTTTGTTTTCTCCACATTATAGCTCTAATTCACAAAAGCTTTAACCGGCTGTACTCAACAAACATGGATAAATAAGCACTAAACATTTGCTATAAATATCTCTTATAGTTTTTGAGAAATGTGTACCTGAAGTGTGAAAAATCAAGGTTTCGGGAAATTGCGATCAAAGCTGAAGTGCCATTCTTTTCAAATTACGCATAGTTTCAGAATGCCTGCTCCATATTCCTGCTCACTTAAGTTTTCCTCATCTTTTCTTTTCCTTTTCTTAGTTCTAGCTTTATTTTCAAGCAACTGAACTGCCCTTTTTGCCTCTGAGAGTCGACATATATATTTTTTATACAGGCTTCCTTCATATTGTGACTAACTTTTATACCTATTTTTTCCATCACTGTAAATCTACCACTGCAACTATCATTATAACAAATAACACTATACCTATGTTATATATCATTTTAAAGCTGAAGAATTATATATTTTTTTAACATTAAAAACAAAAAATCGATTTCTTTAAGTCAATCGACCTCCCAGTGCCCATAAAGGAGAGCTGAATACATAACTATAACAAGCAGTTTTGTACTTCGGAGAGCACATTGTAAGGAAATTAATTTTTGTGTGAATGTTCTGTTAGATATGTCAAGTCAGTCAAGAGATGTTCATAAGAAATTCCATTACATTAGTGTTCTCCAGCATGACCAACTTTACACGTTACTAAGCCTGTGTTTGATCTGACGTTGTGATAGTCATTTTTTAAGGAAATTGACAAGTACAACATGTGTTTTATATGAGAAGCACAAATTGTGTAGCCATTCAGCACATTAATTCTAATGATAACAGCTGCAGTTGACAGATGTCGCGTTGAGAGTGACAATGAAGTGTACACAAGATACGTTGCGGGCTGTATCCAATAAATATTTGCTTGTTCGCGGCCTAGATGTGCGCTACAAAGATGGCCGGTGGATGCAGGGAAATAACATGGAGGAATGTTAAAAACCTTAACTTAAAATCCTCCTTCCGTAATTAAATGTGTGACTAGCTCTTTGCAAACTGTTCGTATTCCTCAAAACATTCTTCGATAGGACAACTTTTGGTCAATATTGCAAAAATAATATCGGAAGAATTTCTATTTCAGGTGCTTTATACAAAACACTTCCGCAGCTTAGAACTTCCGGTTTAACACAATTAACTCTATTATTATTGTTATGCTTATTGTTATGATCGTTATGGTTATTGTTATTATTGTTGTATTGATTGTACTTGTTGCTGTTACGGTTGTGGTGGTTATGATACTGGTTGTTGTTCCTGTTATTGTTACTGTTATTATTATCATTATTATCATCATTATTATTAGGATCATCATCATCATCATCATTATTCCTCATTTGAATTGGAGCCTAAAATCACCTAGATGTGTGTCATTAAAATGTAACCAAGCGGCATGAGCCAAGCGGTGAAGTCTGTGGCCCGGATTCGGAAAGTCCTAGGCTCGATTCCCATGTCATGGCTCCTGGATTGGCCACCTTCTGTATCCTCTCACCTCACCCTTTCCATTTTAGAGCGCGCGCGTTCTACGAAGTCATCGCTTCTGCATTTCCGGGCAGTAGTTCTCCAATGGAATAGGCACGGTCTGCTCTCAGCAAAATGAATGCAAAGTGTAACAGATTACTTTAATTAAATGACATACTTTATTTGTTAATGTGAGATATTTAAACAATTAATTAAGGCTACAATGCTGTGGCTGTGAATATGCGGTTTAGCACAATACCCATTTTTATATTATTTTTCCTCTCATACACATGCATAGATATTGAATTATATCTTTAGAAAATCTTATACTGCTTAAAGTTTTCCAAGCGAACTAACCAAAAATGAGAAAATAAGAACCCAACTGACCAGAAAAAGATCTGTGCCTTTTTGTTGGTACAGTCCACAAGAATTGTTATAATGCTGTAATGAAAGAACAACTTGAAAGCATCACTTACTGATTCAGTTCTATTCGATGTTCCTGAAAGCACTCTAATAATATTATGAACTGTTCGACGTGTAGCCTTTGGTGGACTCCTGAACCAAGATATTCCATTTTTACCTACATAATTTTTATCAGTTGGTATATTATCAATATCATCTTCATTAGCACTGTTTTCTGTTTCACCTGCTACTTCTTCTTCTATCTTAACACATTCTCGTTTTCTGATGATTCTGATTCATTGTCACTATTTAGTTCTTCATCAACTCTATCGTTATCTATCATGAAAATTACTTCACTAATAAGCTCCGGGTTATCTAGAACACATCTGTCACTTTTTGACATTTTTATTTCACTGGCACAAACAGCACTGTTAACCTCTCCAATCAATGCCCAATAATAAACTAAACGTAGGCAAACAAAACAACAATGACTGTTCATACTCCCAACAATGAACATACTGAAATGTTTCTTAGCGGCATCACAATTGCCAACGGAACGAAGAGAAATTATACCCTGGAAAAGAAATGTTTGTACAACGCCGACTACCAAGTGGGGTCAACAAGGACCCCACTTAATAAAAATAAATATTATTTTCATCTTATACACTTAAATTATGTAATCAGCACAAGACACATGAGGTAACGAGCATATCTGACAATAACAAAAAGTGTCGCTAAATAAAACTGCCGATTTCATGTCAAAACAAGAAGAAGCTTTGGGGTCTTGACTGGCCTCATTTGTAGTCACAAGGTTAAAGCACTACACTTAGTAGTGGACATTCTTTCCCGTCCCAATGTGCAGCTTAACCCAGTTTCTTATTTAGTTCCTCAGTTCATTAAAATGTTAATCCTATTTAACTGAGAGCAATTCCTGTGCACTTTATCGAACTCTATTGTTTCCAGAATCATGTAGTAATTGCACGCTACCTCAGCACTGTTGTGGTATTAATTTATTTGCACTTTTCCTCAACAGACCACTCCGTATTACACAAACATTGCACGGATTCACAGACCGCAATATCCTGGAAAATCAATTACTGTATTAACTTTTGAGTTAATGAACATATATGATCACAAACACATTGAAAGATTTAACGATAAAGGAATAGAAACTTCGGCATCTCTAGCTGAAATGTCGTATTTGCTGTTAGCCTAGCTGACAAAGTACTAAAAGTTCATAGAAATAGCGACAAAGTCGTCCAGTTTGCAACACTGCTTAAATTACAAGTCTAAGGATTTTCATTATTAACGGTAAAGAAGTACATGCATAATGCAGCACCGCTCACGGAGATTTACAAAATAACGGAATTAATTAATTTTAGCTCTCGAAAAGCTTCTGGCCACGTCGATATGTTGAGTTTTCACACCGATGATGTTGCTCTTAGGAATGGAGACCCCATTTGGTGCTCACAATAATGTAATACTTAAGTAAAATTAAAAGGAAGTGTCTCATACTTAACAAAAGTTACCCTCTTCAACACAATTTTCCCATTTAAATAGTTCGATAAGTACAACCAAGAACGAGGAGTGTATACTGGGTATTACAATCACATGATCCGTATGACTTACAGAAAGTTCCGAAGATATATTTTTGTTGCTTTTGGGCTATTTAGTTTATATTTGCAAAGCCTCCAGGAGCTAAAATGTTTCGTACTGAAATTATATAACGTCAAAGATACAGCAGAAAAATTCAGCAAAGTACGAAAAATATGAGCAACACATAAAATATCACAATTATATTCTACAGAACTGAATATCTCACGTGGAAGAAGTCGTAAGTATCACATTCCCAAATTGGAACAAGAACTAAATTAACTAGATGCTCAACCTTTGCAACATTTGTGGTGTTTCATCTCATTAAAGCGAGGTCTTGGAGATATTGCATAATGTTTCCTTCTGCTGGTATATGTCAAAGAGTACATGGGCTTCTTAACTTTGTTGTCACGTTCCTGTTCCAATAACAGGACCAAATCCTTAACGGCCAAGTCCTAAGGCCTAAAGCTCCACAGTAACGCGTGGGGCTCGCATGCGGGAGGTCTCGGCTTCGGTTACTGTTGACCAGGCCACTGACCATGGGCTTCTTCATGGTTTCTCCGAGTCGGTACACGAATGCCGGGGTGGTACCTCTACTACCAGGATTTTCCTGTCCATTTCTTGTCATCTGTTTCAATTGTGTAGGACCACACGTCTGCATTTGGTGTGCTGCGGCTTGGCGGAGGGTATTCGAATAGAATAGGGTTTTCCCCGGAGCTCGACTTCTGACGGATCTAGTCACCCGCCTCTTCCCCAGGACATTAGGACTCCAAAGGGGCACTCTGGCCTATTTTCGGTTCTCTGTCTCCCGTGATGCTTACTCCTAATACAAGTTCGCTGCGATTATATGGAAATGGCAGGCCTGAATTGAAGGCCGGGTAGTATATACTTGTGGGTTTGCAAGGTGGGGCTGGTAAATGTTGAGTGCAGATACTGCAATATATTCGAAGGCAGGAGACAAAACAAGATTGTCGTTAGAAAAGGAAGTGACCGCTGGATATTTGACTATCATCTTAAACCGTTGCAACCCTACATCACAAATATTTCTACAAATACCTGTACGGCAGTTCTGTGACAATCAAAATATAAGATGTATTAACAAATTAACATTATACCGCACTATACTTCAATCCGACTGCTGCAACGTCCTCTATATGTGCAATATCAGTGAGAAAAATATTATTCTCAATCTTGTTTCTCAGCGAAACGGAACACCTACGCAGGATGCTACACCGTGGTTCAGGGTTTCAGTGCAGCAGATTATTACCAGGTGTTCGATAACATTTTACGAAAGCAAATGGCCACTTGTGTTTGCCTTCTTCAGCAGTGTATACTTTCGATTCACTGCAACTGAAATCAGTTGTCTATCTCATAATAGGAAAGAGAATAGGAGAGTTAGGGAGGGGGTTTGGCACTGAAGCCAGGCTTATGGCACCTATGCCTCAAGGGGACACCCCTGGGAGGAAAGATGAGATCAGAGGAGTCACCGGGCGGCCAGATCCAGACTAACGGCACAGACATGACAGAGGTCCCTAGGGTCTCCCAGGTTTGATGACACCTCGAGGTCAACTCAAAAGGACCTCGAGCGGGGTCCAACGTCCCCGGATACCGCCGCATTTTCACCCGGATCCCACGGACAACGAGGGACGGAATGAGTTCCTGTGCGCATATCATCCCTGCCAAGCTGCACTTAATGCCTTCACTGGCACCGCGGACTCTGAAACAACCAACTAGATGGAGGCCTCACACGTTACCACGGAGCCATCTCGCTCGGTTTGTCATATAACATCTCCTTACAATAAACCACTGTTCGGTAATTATTGTATGTTCTTGACTGTTTAAATAATAACTTCCCTGCTTTACGTTCAATGAGGGTCCTTTTCTTTACCGAACCTAAACAAGGTGTTGATTAAGCGGGTTTAAGGAAAGCACTTAATCCTTTACTGCATGAAGTATTATGCTATATATGCCACTTTTCTACGAACTCCTAAAGCGGTTCACAAACCCCTGTCATAGGCATATGGAAGCGATTCTGTAATAGTCGTGATCGTTTACTCGAGACGTAATGGTGTGGCCAACCATCCAAAGCCGAGCTGCACAAGTTTGAATCCCAGTAACCGCAGTGAAATGTATGCATTGCAAAGGATTGAGAGGACCCACGCAAAATAATCGGTGTGATGGCACTCTTAGATGATAAGAGGATTACACTTGGCTGCAATTGTATTGGTTTTGTATAATGTTTTAGAAACACTGAAACAGTATTTAAATAAATCATCTTTAAGGTATCATATAGCTAAAACTACTTTTCTTGTTAAATACCAATATAATATTAAAATAACCAAAATATGCTAAGTCTCTGACTAAGCATCTTTGTTGCCTGAAGGCAATGTTGTGCTGTACAACAGGTATGGACACTCTTCACTGTGCGTTTCAAGTGACCTCTAACCCTCCCCTTCTCATCTGTATCAGACAAGCACTCTTCTAACCCAGCGGAGGAACACTGCTGTACGCAATTACCAAGTTCAACCTCTGCCAATTGGAGGCTACCCTAAACACAGCACAATAACCAACAAAAGGAAATGAATACATCTTTAAAACTGCAGTTTTTAATGATTATTACAGGTATTGTTTTGGGACTGCAGATACAATATTGGCCCTTATCCAAAACAAGCAAACTTCTATACAAAAATAAACCTGTTCATGTACCACACAAATTATTTTCAGCACAGCTAGTGACCCTTTAATAACACTGCTGGCCACTGCTTCACCAAATGGATTGTTTACCTTATATTTTCTGCAATATATATATATATATATTTTCAATACGACAATAAGTATAAAATAAGATACAACCAGGATTCCCGGGTTAAGAATCATAATATAGACCACTGCTCCGATAAAGGGATACCAGTTAAGTTAGGTCATAGCACCACTCAATGGCAGTCCCTTCTGCATCTGACATCCGGCGTGTCCGTACTTGCTGTAGAGCATGGCTGACGAACATTACTCAGCAGGTGTGAACACGTTCCCCAACTTATTCTACTTCTGACCACGAAAACGGAAAAGTGGGCAAAACAAAGCTAAAACCGGTACTAGCTAAAGCGTGCCGCTGTAGTTGTGGAGAGGGCACTTCTCTCTTCACACCTGCAGAGTAACGTTCGTCAGCCATGCTGTAGAGGAATAAGAACAATACAATTCAAATAGACCGTATCCTCTGCTGTTATACCAAGTGTTGTAAATGGTATTAAAACATTGAGATAAGGCATATAAAGGTAACATATTTCTGGACGAAAGGGTAGAATATGTACTGTAAATGTAATTATAAGCATGTAAATTATTTTATATATTGCTATTTGCATTTAGTTAAGATACTAGTGTGACAAAAGTACTAATGAGGAAAATCACTTTAGGCAGCGATACAAGACCTGGCCGTTTCAAACAGAATAACCTGTCTCGCTACCGCGGGGATAATCAGATTAAAGTCTTCCATGCCAAAGAAAGTTTCCACCAGTAAGAAGCTAAAAGGGAGCACCAGGTCTGGAACTCTTTGACGCCAGTGAAACTAAGTCCTGTGGGCTCAAGTGCTGCATGAAAAGTTAACATGGAATAGCTAAAAACACGTTTACAAAGTTAGTTTGTATCTTCATATATGCTGTATTGCCTTTCGGTTTGATGTCTTTGTTCACCAATAATTTAGGTCAGTAAACACTTTGGAGGTGCGTGTGTCCATCCCAGTGTTTCCAAATTGAGCTGGATTTCTCACGTTGGGCTAATTAGGAATTCTGCCACCGATGCTACACCATGTGGGTTATTTTGTCTGGAGCAGTGGCAGCCCAAGCATACACAGTAGCAATGTAAACAAGCACCAACGCTCAGTTATCTATTAGAAATCGGACCACAGTCTCTTCCATAATGCAGCCATTGTTAGCTTTCCAGATAAATTCAAAGACCTTATATTAAAGTTAACACAGTTACCCTTTCCATATCCTCTCTATGCTTCGATGGAAGCTTGCAGCAATTGCAAAGATTGAGTAAACAAGTCATCTTGGTTTATCGGCACTACCACTTTTGAAAAGCTCTGCGGACAACATTATCGGAAAGACTTTCTCTTCAATTTAAATATGATTAACGCGGCAGGAGTGACATGTAAAACCCTGAAATAAAATAGATTTTACGCTAACTTTTACATCAAAAATATAGTTGATGGCTTGAACCAACTCTTTTTGTGTAAGTTGATGTTGGCACCTCCACTTGCACGTGCTGCCACATGGAACCGTGTCAAATATGTACTTTGGCGCGAACAAGCGCCATCCTCTTACCCTTCCACAGCCATTCCAGTTCAGTAATGGAAGCCCTGGTTATTCTGCGCATGTCGGAGTGTGACGTATGTACATAGACACGAATAAATAGAATAGTAACGTGTGTTGCTTCTTCGTTGGTTTCTCTAGGTAGCTACTAGGTTCTCTAGCTTCAGGAGTGTCGCTGTAGTCCTCATTTGGAAATGTATTTTATTGCACATGACGTACACGAAATAAAAGTATGTATTAAAAAATATATCTTCCTATGTTGCTTTATTTAATTAGTCCAGTGCCACGAGGGAACTAACCTTAACCCTCTGTTGGTCGCTAGAGGCCAGGGAGACCCCTAGGTTTATTTAAACATTATAGTTTCTGTACGAACGCACCTACGCAATTGACTCACCGCGACATCTGACGTTACACCTTACTCGTCTGTTGGCTGAAGCGACAACCTTATCTGTTTTGCGATGATGATGCCTTGCCCGTAGATGACAATTTGCACGAATCAGGTGATTCTGATTCTTAATATAAACTGGAAACGAGATCTTTAGAGTCAAAAACTGATCACAAACAAGAGGAAGACGATGAGAGCAACCTTTGTGATGACTGTGCATTTTATAGCTAATAGCATATGCTTATTCAAAGTTATTATTTCTATATATTACTATTATTACTACTGTAATTACTACCAACATTACTAATACCACGACCACGACCACGATCGTCGCCGTCGTCATCGCCCGTCTGTGTAGCGTGATGGTTAGCGTGTCTGCCTCATGTTCAAGGGGTCACGAGTTCGAATCTCGCTTAGGGTAAGTTATCCAGATAAGGTATTTTTTCCCAGGTTTTCCCTTATCCTGAGAAGACAAATGTCGGGTAACTTAAAACTCTATGGACCTCGGGCTCATTTGAGCATCATTTCACCACCTTCCGATATCACATTACGTTGGGGGACGTTAACAAAAAAAATCATCATTATTATTATCATCATTATTGTCATAATTACCATCATCGTCACTACCATCATCGTCTTCGTTGTCGTAGTCGTTACCCTCATCATCATAATAGTAATAAAAATACTATAATAATGATGATCAGGATGATGATTATGATTACGATGATAATAAATAATATGTTTTTGTTCTTTAAATCCGCATATACTCAATATGTCATTTCTAATGAAAGTTAGCTCTTAGTGTGAGTCAGAATAAAATTCATTGAGGTATTTATTTCTTGAAGCAGTATTTTTAATATAAAGGTTACAAGACATTGTGACAATTATCTATGCGTTATAACTGTTAAAAGAGATGGTGTCCGTCAGATAGCACGCCACCAGTAATCTTATCTTTTCGCACGTCACCATTTAAAGGGTTAAACGCCACTATCCACTGGTGTGGACTTAAGTAATATTTGAGAGGCACTGTCTATTTGCTAATTCTTCATTAAGCTGCACGTTAATTGACCAAAAATGCAAACGTTTCTCTTTGTAGATGTGGCGGTAGAGCTATGTCGCCCACGGTCGATTCCTTTAACACACACATTCTCCACCTCTTTGACAGCAGTAAACGGTGTCTGGTTGAGAATTTGTCAGGAGTTAATTGTCGTCATCTTCAACTTGACAGCACAAACACCCAACCACGTTCTTCCTTTTCACAACCAATATTGCAACGGTTAAACTTTTTGCAGTACCCCAACAAAAAGATGTGAAGCTGCGGCAGGTGTGATACCAATTTGTATATTTTATAGTTAAATGTTATTTCCTTTAAATATACAGAGTGTTTACAAATTTTTCGATGTTGCAACAGGAGCTGGGATTGAGGAAACCTTATAGAACACATGTTCCTATAAACATAGTCCGAAAACAAACATCACTTAAGATATGAGCCATTTTACTTGTGTTGAGTATTTACACCAGACAATTGACTTCTCCAAAGGACTGGTTGATCAAAGAGGTCCCGTAGCATTGCCTCTTCATTTGCTGGGCCTCAATTCATTGGGTTTATGGCTATGGGGCATTTAAAGGTATTTGGGGTATACCAAACCCATCGACAATATGCATACGTTACATCAGCGTGTTACCAATGCATGTACCCAAATCCGAGAGCAGTCAGATATGATCGACAGAGTTCTGGATCTCTTGGGAAAAGGAGTTGAAGCATGTGTAAGAATGCATGGTAACCACATGGAACATCCCCTGTAGTAGTATCGACAGAACGTGGAGATGATACCAGAGGACAGAATGCTAGGAATCATCACTACTTGTTTGGTGTTTATGGATGTTTACCCAACAATTGTTCCGTTTACCGTTTGTGACAGTAAAGTGTCCACTAGAATGCGCTTGCTGGATGAAGTCCATTACCCTGTGTAAATACTTAACACAGGTAAAATGGCTCATATCTCAACAGGTATTCCTTTCGGACTTTGTTCGTAGGAACTTCCAACTCCTGTTGCAATATCAGACACCTGTTTAAAAAGCAAAAACACCTAGTATATATTCTGAAATGTCAACTCAAGTTATTGAGCCTTTAAGCTCAAAGGTATCAGACTTACGGTTTTTTGCAAGCGGAAATATAAGTTTATTGCTAACTGACACTTGGCTACGCTATTCAGAAAGAAGATTGGCTAGAGGATGTCTGTGATACAACCTCAAGTCAGAAACCCAGATGTCTACCAAGTTCAGGTGGACGTAACTGCAGTTCGAATAATTAAGGCTAAGTAACATTTCACCTTCATCTGTATTTGAATTGAGTCTATGGAAAGATTCAGAGGAGGGGCTTAGTACCTGAATCTATTGAAGGCTGTCCTTCGGGAGAAAGACGTGAAGTCAGAGAACGGGGCGCAATCCATAACAGGTACAGATTTGAACTCCTCGGTGACGGGCTTACATGATCCTTAGGAACCCTGGGAACCGGAGACTCCCCCGATCTGCCATGCACGCCGTCAACACTTAGAAGCCTGAAATAGCCAACCAGAATGGAACGTGAAGTGAAATGTGAAGTGAGAGAAAACAGAGGGACACAAAATTCGGAGAATGTTAGCATTCGCCTAGCGACCCGGAAAAACCCAGGGAGGTCGAGCTCAGGAATCGAACCCACAACCACGTGAATGCGGGCCACATACGCTACCGCTTGAATCGTTCCACTGTGTTACTCCACATAAACCTAAGGTTTAATTTGTTTCAACATCAGAGCGTTTTCGTTTCCTCCAGGTAATCTAACACGCGTTTTTAGCTCTAAAGTAACAGGACCAGTATTTTGGTGTGTGACTATAAGCTGCCTTCTACTTGAAAAGATGCGTTCCCGACTATGTATTTAATCTCACTCCGTTAGTCACGGGGTTCCAGAACCCTCGAGTTCCCCTAGTGCGAGCGAGGGAACAGCACTCGTAACCTATCACGTGTCAAATTCATGTCATACTTTCTCAGTGCAGCTTGCTATTTAAAGATGTCAAGAGGATCTTTCCATGTCTCCTCCAGAAACCTTCTTACAGTGGCGTGGCAGCCACGAGCATCAGCTGCGTTTATGTACACAGAGGTAGATCCCTGAGCCTTTACTTACAGCATTGCAACCAAAGTAACTTTGTGTATTGGATTGTGTTTATACCGCGCTTAACAGTTGTTCACTCACTGCCATTGTATCACACATCCGTGTTTTGTTAACTCTATATAGCCAGGTGTAGCATATTCGATAGTGGTGTTTTACTAAGGTTTGAAATTTCTTTGCTGGCTTTTTTCTCTCTTTACTTTATTGGGGTACTCAACTTCATCAATAAAATAGAAGCATCTACAGCTGTTTTAAATTGTAAAATTATTAAATTTTTGCAATAAGACTCCAGTACTTTGTTAAGAATAAGAAACAGAATTTATTCAACTACAGCCTGATACCAAAATATAGACACAAAATTAATCATTTAACAAGGATTTAGAAATAATAATAATTATAACTATTATAGGAATAACTTTCAATAAAAATCAGTGGAGAAGACGAACGCAAAAAGGGGGTAGCGTCGCGAATTTAAAAAAAAGTGAATATTTTTAACGGTTCTTGTACCGTCGTTTTAATTCGGAGCAAGCGCGTACTCCTAGGTGGTTAGTCGACATGAAAATATCGTTTTCTTTGGAGGTGTCTGAGTACGTGAAATATATATAAAAAAAATCCATGGCCACAAATTTCTGGGGTGAAGCGTATATTTAAGTGTGTAAATGTCAGCACAGTTTTGTTTAGCTGGTGAATTGTTTTATAATTGATGTACCTTGGTCGGCAACTCAAAAGATTGCAACTTTTATTAGCAGGTATTATCTTCGGAATTACTTTCATACTTTCTAAGCAAAAGTCACGCATACCCAGGGAGAAAAATCTCATAGCTTTATTGGCGGCAAAGTACCGAATCAAAGAAACTTTGAGGCATTATTAGGCGGCGTGAAGCACTGTTGCTTCACACTATATTACCAATGTGTGACCTACAAAGAACTAATTCGGCTTCAAAATCGTTGCACTGCCGATTGGCGAATCCTGCTTCAAATGTTACACCAACGTGTAGGATAATAAATAGGCTTAGTAGGTGAGCTACCAAATGCACGAAGTTATACACGCTTTGTCTGTAGAGCAAACGGGTAGAACCGGTTCCACACACTGTGCCGTCACATGCACTACGAACTCGCATAACTTGAATCCTCTTTAATGTAGTTCACCTAGTAAGCCTAATAATAAATAATTGCTTCAAGTCAAATATGACACCGTCAGTTTTCAAGTATGCCATTGCACCGATTAATTTGCGTGGACCCTGCCCGTTGTTGTTGTTGTAGTGTTTAACGCCCGCTTTTACTACTACGGCACCGCAGGCGGTGACACTGATGATACATGAAGATGGAGCACCGGTGGAATGAGATGGCGGGGGAAACCGGAGTACCCGGAGAAAACCCGCCCTGACGCCGCTTCGTCCACCACGAATACCACATGCGGGTCCCTGGGATCGAACCCGGGCCGCCTAGGTGGTAGGCGAGCGCGCTAACCGCTCGGCCACGGCGCCGCCGACCCTGCCCGTCCTTTACCACAAACACATGGGTGGCCAGTCCATTGCACATCGTTCTACCAATCACGGGCATTCAAACGGCTTTGACTGTGGTGCCTGTGAAAGGGATATGAAGGACAGTACAGTAAATAGAGCAGTGGCAGACCTTGCAAAATAATTACGTTCTTAAAGGGTTAATATCTACTTGATTCCCTGTTGATTCCTAGTATGCAATCAATCAAGTCTGAAGGTGCTAAAAAGCTTCAGAAAGGTGATACGAACTATGGGCTCACAAATCGGGCAAGTTGTCTCCAGGATAACGCGCAAGGTTTTCATCCGAGATGTCACAAGTTCGATTCCTGGGCCCGGACTTTGTACCATGAGTTTTTCGTGGTTTTCCCTGTTGGCTAAGGCAATTCTGGTGTGGTTTCTCTTCTATCACGAATCTGTTTTCCATTTCGCTTCACCTGTAATGTTTCAGTTAGGCTTAAGGGCTACACAGTGTTGATAGTTGTTGGGCAGTCCCCCACTTCCGCCAGAGAAAAGCCTTCCCTAAGCAGCCTGCCAGTGTTGCCAAGTCATCAAACTTGGTATTGTTTAGGACAGGAGTGGGCAAATTCTGCTCCACTGAAACGCGATTTTGCATCACTCCACCGGCCATCCCCACCCTTCAATGCTGTTCAGCTTTACCTTTGACTCACTCAGTGACAGGTATGGCTTCGTTGGGCATCTGTTTCATGAAGAGTGGAAGAGAGAATTTTTTGTAAGCTACGAAAACAGGAAAGCTTGCTGTTTCATACAAAGATTTCAGTTTGTAAACAAAGCGTTAGAATATCAAACGCCACTATGATCAGAAGCATAAAGCAAACTTTGGTAGTCTTACAGGTATTTACTTACAATTTCAAACGGTACTTTCCGAATACTCGTATTTGTAAACATATGAAAGGGACGATATAATTCCACTTTTTAGGGGGATTAGGTTATTAGCTATCCGGAACTGATCTTTAGTGAAAATTTGAGGGCATATTAGGTATATTTGTCGCACAATTACATATAATACTTATTAATAATAAATCTAAGGTATATTTTAAATTATTTCTCTTGGGATTGAAGAGGTAAGCTCAACTGACTGAAATTGAAGTCATACGCATCACTGAATGAAAATTTCAGGGAAGATATTACGCGCAAGTTATAGATAAGCTATTGTATTTCGTGTTTCGAAATTTGAACAGACGGTTTATTATGTTGATCAAACAGTTTTAAAATATTTTAGGGCTAAATAGCAATGCAACTTCTGGGCCTTATTTTTTGTGAAAGAGAAGCAACTTAGATGCGGATCATAAGGCAGTGTATGGATATTACGTGCAAAAGATAAAGGAAGGTTATAAACTTGAAGATTATGTAATTTTCCTAACCACAGTAGGTGGCTGTAATGTTTATTATATGGAAAATATATTTAATATAAATAAAATAGTTAATCACAGCGTAGAAGTTATTTCTCCCAAGCAGCCACAATTGCGCTTGCTGTATCAAAACAACCTCCGTCACTCGGCAAGAGAATATGGAGTGAATAAGGCACATTAAATAGCTACCTCTCCTTTCGTCCCCATGTCTGGTTGCGCACCTCTGAGCGTCTCTGTCTGCCGGCCATTCTGAGGCCTGCAGTGTCCTGTGATACTGTAATGGCATCCGTTCCTCCTGACAGTGGTAGACACAAAAGATCACACTGAGTCGTGGTGCAAGGTGTCAGTTTATTTCCTTGGTCCTTCACGATATTAAATAAGTAGCTAATGTTTGTATTTAAAAAGCGCCAAAATAACATCTAAACGCACTTAGTTGCCCGGAAAATAGAGTTGTAACAAAAACACCTTTCGAGGCTTTATATGGATGAAAGTTTGTTATAGTAATAGGGCCCCGGAAACGCTTTAATTCCGTGTTAGTTTTCATTTCTACAACTCATTACATTGTACAACATGCAAATGAGTTACTTTTCGTTGCTGGGATATGGAGGCGATGTAACAGCTTGTAATTTCGAGGCTCCCCGCCACTACTCCAAATGTGTAAAACAAACTTTGACATTTAACTTACTTCACATTGCACGTGGCATCATGGATTTGGCTCCGGTGTAGGACAATGGAAGGGAATCAATTGCTCTTCTGAAGTGGGTATGGGTTACTTCCATGTTTGCATCGAGGGTGTCTTCCTAAACAACAATACTCAGAAGGGAGAGGCTTTCAAACAAACAATAAAAATTTCAGAAAGCGATTGGGGAAGCCGGATTGCGTGAGTGTTCTGGTGTAGACTGTTGTTATAATTAGTTATGATGGACTATGTTACGGCTTGTACGATGTAGGGAGAATTGCTGAAGAAAATGCATTACTATTATTATTTTTGTCGTCTTTATTCCCTGGTATACTTCATGACAACCTTCATCAGGACAAATGTAATCAGCAAGGCTAGGATTTGCATCGTTATTTTCATTAATTAGTTGTACATAAATCTGTCTCAGAGTAAAAGAAGTTAAACTAACCATATTTGTATCGGGATTTTTTGCATTTTTCGCTCATTTTTGCGGTATACATCACTTTTGGGATTTTCATTGCATTATTGTGCATTTTAATATACTTCAGGCAGTTTTATTGCAAATTTATGCATTCTAAAATACATCTTAGGTACATTTTTCCTTTTTTTTCCTCTGGAGCAAATGAACATTGCATATATTTTAATGTCTGGAAATTCTCTCTGCCATTTCCTTGTAAAATAATTCCGGTAACATATCAAAAAAATACAGATACAAGGTTGGTCGTTGTAGATACCTGCTTTTGTAAAAGTCGAATGAATAACGCCCTTCAAATTGCTTTAGGAAGAAAATTACAAGAAATGAAGTGTAGTAGTTGCTGACTAGTTTACCATATTTGTATTACATTACATACACATACAGAGCTTGTTGTTTTAGGAAGCGAATAGCCAACCACACATCTGTCAAAACTCAAAACACACACACTCGGTTCTTGGTGTTTATAACTTAAGGAAAAGGTTTCTTCCACACCTACATGCAAGTTCCCGCAAATAAAAGTACAGGGGCTTACATACAAATGCATTGAATACCTATCAACAACAAGGGGACCTTTAGAATTTGTGAAAGAGCTGCGGGCATTAGTGTCCGTTACATATGCTACTGGTTCAAGGACAGGACAGTAAATGGTTACATAAATTTCTCCAAAATGCCCAGAAAGTACTAAATAACTTGAACCAGGATGCATATGTTTGGCTAATATGTTCATTATTTTTAAATTTATTAACTAAACAATGGCATTACAAACATGTATAATTGGTCGATTATGCAATTAAAATAAAATAGGTTACACAATATATAAATACAAATATAAAAACCTATATATACACTTAAAATAAAAGCACAATTAAATTCCAATACCATAACAACACTTAACACAACACATACATATTATTTAACATTTACATGGCAACATTGATACTACAAAATTTAAAAATAAAAAATTAACGATAATAAAGAATAAATATACAAAACGAAAACTGTAGAGAAATAAGGAACTATGTTATTTAATAATTATGTTAGTTTATATTTTCGTTACAGCGAAACTAAGATGTTTTAAAACATTAATTCAAAAGTTAGCTACTCGAATCTGCAAGAGTTAAAATATAGAGAAAGCCTGTTCACCTATGGTGGATTTGCAGTTACTCTCAGTTATTTGGAAAGTGGCTTTTCTCACATTAGCCTTATGTGCACATTTCGAATTTTAAAACAGTCTATTTCAGTGATTCTACGAACAGCCGTAAAACTTTCATAGAATCTTTAAAACGTTTTGTGAAGATAGGTGTTAGTGTTACTCATATTTTACTCTATGAAACGAAATAGCATTAATTAAGCACAGTACTGTTTCCACCGTATACATCTTCCTCAAACACGTCCAGATTACTGTTTGCGTCTGCTATCGAACTTGTTTCTCATCTCGGATGAAATAAAACAGAATTGCTTGTAAACATCAGGTTACTGCTCAGAAACAGATGTTCCCAAACAGAAATAAAGAAGTTTTCAGCATTTCACATACATTGTTTGTGGGCAATTGTATGGAAGTAAGCACTTGGTCCAAGTTTACCTCCAACAAGACGTTTCAATTTCTCCAGCAACGTTAGCACAGCTAGTGCTCTGATTAGTCTTTTAGGTGATAAGAAGTAAGCTGGTTTCATTTTTTAATTTTACTTTAGGGATACAGTTATTTGGTGCACCGTAACGCCATAAAAATTCTTTAAGAGGAGCAAGCAAGTTGTCATTGCGACTAGTAGTTTTAATTTGTTTCTGTTGTTTTGTGTGTTATTGCAAAGCATGAAGAACTTACCTATGGTAGGCTGTAATTACACAGAGGTTTATTTGTGATAAACTGACAATCTGCTGTGGCAACGTAGTATCTATCACAACCTCTGTTCTTTTTGCACCAGGAGTCAGTTCAGAAGGGAGTTTGGGAATCAGTGGCCTTCTATCCTTGGCAAATGCTCCAGCCACTCCGTTTGCGTTCATCAATGTCTTCTGTTAAATTGTATATTTGGAGCACTTTACTTGAGTAGCCTCTTTAGCGTGTTAGTAGCGCAGTTGCTTACGTAGCTGGAGGCCTGGGTGGGATTCCTGGTACCGGCATGAGGATTTTCTCTCACTGAGAGACCTGATCCGGGGTACACTCAGCCTGGGTGCCAATTCCGGAACTGCTTGAGGGAAAAGTAACGGCACCAAGTTTCAAAGCAGGATTTACTGGCTGGGATAGAATCGGAGCACTAACCAACTCCCAACATCAACTGTTACACCCTACGAATGACGCCCGCTGTGGGAAGTGGTAGCGGTCGCAGCGTTGGTGGGTAGGCCTTGGTGTGGCATCGGACTGTTGTGTCGCAGAGTTTAGTTTAGTTTTAGAGTCAGTTTCTTATCTCCTCATTTCTGCGGTGATCCATAACACAAAGCCAGCCAGCGATCTGATGAATCTCATTCCATACGACACATCAGAACAATACATCATTCAAACAGAAAGAAAGCACTATGCATGGCCACTATTTGTATTTCTGTTGTATCATGCCCAATTAGGAGAGTTCAGGATCTTAAATAACTTAACCCCTAACTCGTATGGGTGGGTCAGAAAGACCCAACTGAAAATTGTTTAGTTTGTGAAATTTAATTTTTCCGCAGTGTAACACTGCAGCGCTCAGTACCTTTCAGGCGGTATGTTTTGAGGTATTGAGTGTTGAGATTATGGTGCAAAAAGTGTATATACGTCATTAGTAATTGCTCTTCTAAGCGGGGTCAGGGTGACCCCAACGTACCGGTAACCTAACACACACACACACACGCACACGCACACGCGCACACACACACACATGCGCGCGCTGCCCTTTTCCTATTTTTTTTTTTTTTTTTTTTTTTTTCCAGGGGGCCACATAACATATATCTCAAGTGAAATCTCGAAATCGAATTTTTGGATGGAATACAATACTTCCTCTACTTACTAGTAGAGAAAGTACAAATCGGGTTAGATGTGCAAAGCGTCTTTGAGCAAAATATAGGAAAGCAAAGGTACTTGCAATACAGCAATATGCAGCGAATGAACAAGAAGTGTTTTTGAGGATTGCTTGCTTGTAAACACCTACTGCGGTTTAGCCCAGTTGTAATATCCGAACACTGTTCATAGATATTGTTCTCCTTAAAGTTGATGCCTCCAACTTTTTTCCGAGAGTAAATATCTCTAAATACGGCTGAATATTAAATTAATATTTAGTTCATTATTATTTACCACCCCCATTCTTCACAATTGTCAAAAAATGGGGTCCTCCTGGCCTCACCATAGTATGTGCTACAAAAGATGCACCATACTGGATTAAAGGATGTGTTCAAACTTACAACAGTTTTCATTAAAATAAATCGTTTTCTGACGCGAAGATGTTGATGTAATTAGCCAGACAAGAAAAGCTTCTAGCAGTTGTTTTAATTTGAATAGGAACTCAATGCTGCTGCACGAATGAGAGTTAATATATCAATAACACCCCATTACCATTTGCTATCATAGGCATTAGCATGGGGCAAAGGAACAATGGAAGCATCTAAAATGCATTTTGAGATGCTCCTAATGGATCGTAACACTAATGGATAGGCTTAGAAGCGACGCAATAACATGCAAACTCGGCGTAAAATCAACATTAGTGCAATCCAGTTGCACCAGAAGGACTTGTAACCAGGTGTATCATACGCCATCTTCCAGTGGAACACACGCCTATCTAGCATTTTCTGTACACACACTGCCATAACTATGATTTCCCTTTAAAAAGAAACCGACAGCTCAGATCGCGTTGTTCCGCCAAATGTGGAGATTCTTCTGCACGCTTCTCTCTGGTGCCCAGGAGAACCAGACGAAAAAATTCTCTCTCCACATGTCCGGAACCACGCTACTTCCACAGAAGCCAAATAGCACAGTTTATCTAGTTACCGGTTTCAGTCCTCGAATATATGAGAAAAATTGGCATGAGCTAAAATAGTAACAATATTTAAATCTCGCAAGCTCTTCAGATATATTCTGCTCACAATCTTTACAGCACATATATAAAAATAAATGGAATATTTAATTTTTGACTGCTTACGCCATTTAATCTTCCTTTAGGTGGCATAATTATACTATGACGCTGGGTGCGGCGCACAACAAAGAATGATCGGGGCTAAGCTACTTCACAGCATATACCAGGCCGGCGAACAAAGACACTCAAGGTCAGGCTGCCTCGCGCGACTGTGTATACGTGACTAACAACAATGGACGCGGCGAGTATCAAAGGTGCTCACGGTCAAACTTGCCAACACCACTCACCCGAGCAAGCATGTGACAACAATTAGAGCGGTAGAACCAAAAGGGGGTTTTCTTCAGATGATTCGGGAAGTGTCCGGCGGTCAGCTTGTTTGAAGAAGTTTGCGAAAGGTCCATGTGACGTCATCTCCACTATATAAGGAGACGAGGAAACAGCAGAGGAGAGAGAGTTACAGACATGAGTGTTAGTGTGTCAGTGAATACGAGACAGTAATACGATGGTCGTGAAAGGTTCACCGTGTCGAACTGAAGAGGATTCAAGGAGCGTCGAGTGTTTGTATCATCGGAGAGACAGAAAAAGTGAAGAAAAACAGTAAAGTGAGTGAGTCAGGTTACGAGAAATAAACAGTTGTGAGTTGTAATATCACGAAAGACTGTAGAATGTGTTAAAGTCAGTCGAAGAGAACTATGTATTTGTGCAAAATTTTTAGAAGAAAATAAGATGATAGAAAAATAACGGGACTGGACTTTTGTCATTCTGTCAAAGTGGTGTCAGGAGTGGGATTTGTCTAATTCTCATTTTGTCACAATATCATACAACCTATTCTCTAAATGGGATCCAAGATGACATACGTCCTCATAACACCTGTTTCAGCTATTCTTGAATTTAAGGATAAACAGGAACTGCAGAAAGGCAATTGTTTGCTTTAAAGTAACCGATCATACAAGTTAACGTTTTATATATACAGGGAGTTAGTGTGCACATTTTGCGTGATTGTAGATTCAAATGTGACGAATAAAAAGTCCATTAAAAACTTCATCTACCGTGAAAGGTAAAGCAGATCATTAAACATTACTACATGCATTATCTACACAGTCTGGCAACAGATTTGGGCTGAACAGGCGTATGTTTTGTTTACTAATCGGCTCCCGCTACCATGCACGCATTCACACCTACGAGAGTGAAAGTACGCCAGGACTCGGAAACGTGTTTCGCCATATGTTTCTTATAAGCTAGTGCATATAACGAGGGGAAGGGGTGGTTTTCTTTCCGGGCTGTCATCACGAGCAGGCGTAGTGCATACTGTCAACATTCCCGAACTTCCGCTTTACACGCACACCAAAGATTTGCGATTGCCAAGATTTTATTCACAAATTTACTTCGATAGAAACACCGGATTCCAGTTATTTAAAATCACTTTTGTGGCTAAACGACTAATTATAGCAAGAAATGGACTACACACAAATAACTGTTACCTTGAAGTTCTACATGTCTATGCTAACTGCAGAAATGAAGGATAAAGGAGTGGTGAAGTATGGCAGGGTTGCCAACATTTAAAAGTAAAATTATCGTACCAGCCACTCAAAATTATAGATTCGGATTCAAAATTATCGTACATCATAAAGCAAACGCTACAACAATAAAAATATCAGTACAATACTTATGAAAATATAAGAGTAATGATGTTTATTATATCCACTTACAAGATTGATGACCTCGGCAAATATTACAACTTTAGCGCTTATGTTTCTTGCACTATTCATCTGAAAGCTCAGCTTCCTCAACTGTTGAAGCATTGCACCAATTTGTTGTTGAGATAAGCTTAACATCTTCTCGGTAACTTGCAGATTTTAAGATCTACCACGTTCTTTCATAAGTTGAGACAACAAAATGAGTTCATTTACCGTATCTAGTGCCAATCTGTTTCTAACTTTCGTGTTTATTAAACCCAGTTTATAAAAAAAAATCTTTCACAAGAAGTGCTTCTGTAGGGCAAGGAAACCACTGATAATGCAAAGGCTGCTAGTTCTTTAAAATCAATATTTCCACCAAGGTGACATATGTTTAACAGCACTCCAGAAACTGTCAGGTTCAGGCATGTTCTTTATTTCACACGGAATAGCACGTATTCCGAGTTTTCTACATTGATCATCAATTTTCTGAACAGTGCCTTCTTCATTGAGATTATCAGACCTGGGCACACTGGCAATAAGAGGAGCTCTAATGACCTAGCTGTCGTCGGGCCCTTAAACCCTAATCACTCACTCACTCACTGGCAATAAGAGGATAAAGACAGGCCATGAGGGCAAAGGTGGTGTAGCTATATGTAATTAGTTTAATTTCGCTGGTGGGACAAACCAGTGAAAATGATATTTCGCCAATATCGAACTATCATACATTCAAGTTATCGTACACCCCCATAATTATCGTACGAGTTGGCAGCCCTGAGTATGGGCAACATTGGGTGAAACATCGGAGCAATTTTATTTTTATTTATGGAACCATGTACTATTGAGGAAAATGTTTCAGCTTAAGGTCAACAAGTTGCCGTTGTCTGCGTACCAGTACCCCAAACACTTTGTGTATATCATGTTAACATGTAACCTTAAAATATAACTAACCGAAATCTTCATATGTATTTGTGCGTGTGTGCGTGCGTCCGTGTGTGTGTTTGAAATTAGCAAGAAGACTTTTACTTAAGAATTCTGTATGTATGAAATGGATGTGCCAAATCTGGTAATTTTATTGCGTTTTCCACTTATTCTACAGCTTCGGATCTGTCATGTTGTTAGCTCTACCCCAGGTCCAGTGAAAAGCTTTACACTGCAATTGATTAAGTAAAGTGGTCCAAGATGAATGCAAGACTGCTTCTGCTCTTCGTGCAACTGCACATCGTATTTAATTTGAGCATTACTGTATATTTTATTCCAGGAAAAGTTCTGCACGTCTTTGCGCCACGCCCAAAGGTCTTTATTCACATTTCAATCCTTTACTATCGCTATTATCATTAATAATTTTACTTATAAAATTATTTCCCTTACGGGTTAATACAAAGAAATTATTTTCAACGCCTTCTACGGCGAAGTTATGCATTTCTTGTCATTATTTGCATGAGAAGCATATGCGTTTGAATTAAAGGGGTATGAATATCCAACTGCCCCGACTAACGGCGTGCTTCCTGCTGCCAAGAAAATTCCTGTTAGGCCGGCCACGCATTCAAACGAAGTCTCTCTCTCTCTCTCTCTCTCTCTCTCTCTCTCTCTCTCTCTCTCTCTCTCTCTCTCTCTCTCTGTGTATATATATATATACAGCATTGTGACAAAAGTCTACAAAAGGTTCTCTGGAACATTGCGAGTGAAAAGGTGTTTGTTACAAACTTTAAACCAAATAACATGGTCAGCCGTCTACATATATGAAAGAGATTCTTTTAAACAAACGATTAAACCCTCTCTTTAACACCATACTTTTTAATACTTGGGACAGTTCATCTGCACCAGGCCTGGGCAGCTCGGGAATAACTTGTGAGACCTTCAGTTGTTTACCTGCTAAACATAGGTTATTAGTAGATACGGGGGAAATTCTCAGTGGTATTATAGTGATCTCTGCGTAAGCATAACTCAATTATGGAACTTTTACGTCACGGGGGGAAGGTTGTATGCGAGGGTGTGCAGTCTCTTCCAATGACAAAGTGGAACTGTGGCGTGAAGTGCACGGTGCGTTATTGAGAGTTACCTTCCTACCTCTTATGTTTACATGCCAATCACAACATACACAACGGTTGTTGCGTAGTTAACCTAACATCCATGTGACATTTTCTTCCACGTCTAGTTATTAGTGCTTTGCCGCGAGCGGGCTGTGAGCACCAGTTGCTCAGGACTGACCTGTAAATATTCAGCTGGTTTTTGCAAAGTGGGCAAAATATTGATTTCATACCTATAAAAATAAATAAAATTCAAATTTCAGTCCCAGAGTACCTTGTTTTTCACAAAGAAAGTAGAATCAACATCGAGCATATTTCTATTAATATTTCATTTGGTAAATTTTTGCATAAGTTCTTGCAACATATGATCTAAGCGGAATCAAAATATTATTATTAATAATTCATCAAGCTTTTAAATTGCTGGATTCACTAAATTGGACATAAAGTACGTTTTGTATTCTTATTCTCTCAGACGGATGTTACTGCTGGCACCATTTTCTGACAAACGCTAACATATAATTTTGTAATTTCTGCATAACTGATTGTAATATATGATGTAAACGGAATCAAAATAATGGTATTAATAATTCATCAAGTTTTTAAATTGTTAGATTCACTAAAGTGGACATAAAATGCAACTTAGTTTGCCAGACGGATGTTACCGTTAACGTCATATTTTCACATGTTACCATTTAAGGGGTAAGCTTCTTAACGTTTTTCTCGGATATTTCCGATACCTAAATAAGTTAGTTTCACATTTTTGAGCTATGAGGATCCACAATAAACAAGCTAGGTGAAGTTTAAGCGGACACTCTAGCACCAAAATGTCCAAAATATTATTTTTTTTAAGAAGAAGTTTCCTTAAAATATTGTCTTCAACATGCCCAGAATTTGACCATTACCTATTACGTGCCAAATTTATTTAGACGCCTGCAACGAAAAGTGGATGTGTCAAATCTTCCAGATTTCAGTTCGTAGCTAAGGCGCGGTCTAATGAGATATTTGCCCTTAAACTATAGATGTCAGCGGCTCTCATTGCACAAGAGGGTTCTATGGATTTTATCTAACGATTGTAGTAAAGTGTCAAGCCTGTGGATATCTGAAGAACAATATTTCCAATAACTGTGCTCCAAAAGTTTATTTGGTGTTTTCTCCTCAAAACAATTTTTGTGCTTTGGGGCAAAATGTTTTGATGGATAAAGCTGAAATTTTCATAACATGTAAGATATAACCTGCTAAAGAAAAATCTTCATTGGTTTATTTATTACACTCAATGAATCAATTGTAAGTTTTTTCTTTATACTTATTAGTAATATTTTTTGTTATTCTATTCTACATAGAAAAATTTGCATTTCAAATAAATGTTAGCTACCATTTTGGTAAATAAATGCAGATTTTTTAGTGCAGCTGCATATCAAATTTTGGGCCTCTATTTTAATTATAAATTGCAAAAGTCTTTTTTATTACTATTCAACTCTTTCCAAAAGTAAAACAAATAATATGAATTACAAAACTAATCTAGAGACATGAAACTTATACAAACAACATATTATGGTAGGTGCAATTTAAGCTAAACTTGTATTAAAATTGCTTCACCGGATAAGGAAGTCCATTTGGTACCAGAGTGCCCCCTTAAGTTAAACCCCAACACATTTCATTCCTTAATTAAAGTATTATCCATGGTGAAGCATATAAAACTGTCAGCTAGTAATTATGGGAGTGTTGTTCCTTTGCATGATTGTACTGCATCACTGCTCTTTGAACTGCTGTTATTACCTTTACCATAAACAGAGGTGAAAGAAGAGGACTGGTACCCGCGGCTGTGGTCCATGTTCACGCCCAGTTGGCACATGGCCCAGTACCCGTACATTACTCGGAAATGACGCTTTTGTTTCACGCTACACAGCCTTAATTAACTTTACACCGTACAGCTGGATTTAAAAATACTGTCACATCCTATACATTTTCTCTTAAAGTAAAGATTAAACAAGTTCTCAATTAAAGCATTTTCACAGTCCAGGAAAAAGACGTAAGCAATCTACATACTCGGCTCGAACATATTAATGCAATATTTGTTGGGGCAGTTACCAAGGTGAATCACCGCTCCATTATTTTAATGCCTTTATAAGTGGTGAGGTGCGTTAAATCCATCTTGTTGGAGTGCTTTGCGACTCATTTAACTATCCTGTCACATTTGGTGAAAAAGTTTTTAAGGGACACAAGATACGCAAGGTTCTTCACAAAAATGCAATCCGTTTTTCTAGAACGAAATCAGATATTTACACAATTTTATATGCATTCTATGATATTTGCTTATGTGTTTAATACTCAAGACACTTGGTACAGAGCTATTCATTATCTTACTTCCCAGTAAAAATCCGCAGGAGTGTTCATTTTGTCTCTAACATTGTTTAAAACACTGCACTTGTTCACATGTTCCCTATCCATAACTGAATCTCCTTCCCCACATAAGATACATAGGCGATGGCATGATGTTGAGCCTATGGAGGTGAGTTGCAAGGCAATCGTGTCCAGTTGCAGCAACCTGCCTCCTCTTGGGTAATCTGGATCTGGCGTTTCTCTGCTGTTTCAACTTTTCGAATATGTGCCCTTCGATGATTTTTATGTGCAGTTTAGCTGAATTGAATGAAAGCGTAGGTACTGTTGATTGCCTTGAATTCCACAATAGGATGGTATCCACTGAAACCTTACATCGTTCCCCACTGTATGTAGTGCTTTACTGAATTTTGGATTTCAGCAAGTCTAGATGATTTAAGCTAGATAACAGTGCTTGTAACACCCAGGTAGAATCACTAAGCACCACAATATTCAGAAAGCTGTTCACTGTTCATTACCTGCTTCAAAGCTAAATTTAAGGGTTGCAATTCACACCAAAGTTTGTTTGGAAGGATCCTACACAGAGATAGAAGTTGAGTAAGTTACGGTGTATTCCTGCCACAGTACTGCAGTGTCTCTCCACCTTGCAACTCTCGGTGTAAATGTGTAACCATTCTTCTTTAGGGTAAAGATAGTGAATGGTTGTAATGGTTCAATGTAGACCACCTCTCTACGATGCAACCTGGATAACGCTAATAATTTACAGAAGAATGCAGGTTTTTCCCATGTTTAATGTAAGAAGCTGAGTGGTTTCGGATCCTACATAAAGAATAATGCGATATTGGTCGTACAGCAATGTACGGACGAGAGGGGGCCGTGTGGTTGGGAGCGGTTAATCATCGCTGAGTGATTGTACACATGTGCATGGGAAGATCTCGAAGGATCACGTGGCTTCGGCTCCAGTATAAATAGGACACAGATTGCCAGTGTGCTATTTAGTTTTTAGTTTTTGGGTCAGTTTCGGTTGAGTTGTTTAATTGTGTAAGTCGCCGTGTACAGTCAGCTTTTGGTTACAAGAAAGAGTCGGCCAGCCTGTCATTGAGTACCTACGTGTCGTCGAGTGGTTATAACGTAATAGTCAAGATATAAGGGACAAAGAAACTGGAAAAAGACATTGAAAGACTGAAAAATATTATCAAAACAATTGTGATAGCAGAAAGGACCTTAAACTGTGTTAACAGCTACAAGAAAATTGTGCATTTGTAGTAAAATTTAGAGGACAATAACGTGTCAGAAAAGTAACAGGAATTTGGATTTTGCAATTTTGTTACAATAACTTAACCTCTGCTTGTATATTTTATTACTTTGGCAATGCATACTTCTTCGTATTCTTTGAAAATTACAAATAAGTTGCATCGATTAAGACAATTGATTAGGTAAACAATTTGGGAACCAATATTTATGCTCTTATTTTCGATGTACTTAAGCAAGAATGACCAAAAACAATTACAAATGTTTCCTCCACCGCCGGGTACTTCTGCATTAATAGTTATATCATCATTAATAGTGTCCACATTTTTCCGCTCCGATGCTAAACGATTTAAATTCATTAAGTAAGGCTTTTGACAATACAAGGTTTGGGCTATGAGCATCAAGATAAATCCAGTGGCTTTACAAAACCAATGCAACTGACCAGAAAACATTTATGTATCATCGGACTTTCAGGATAAATGACCGCGGTTTAAGTTTTGTATCGCTACTTCGCATTACTTTGCTGATGCGTAAGATCTATAATTTGATAAACAAATGAAAGGGAGATATATACCCACAGTTGACATAAATGTCAGTTAGTCACGAAAAGTTTAGCGCTCATTATTAAATAATTGTTTCACTTTTTAAGGTTTTTATATATCCTATCACAACAGCCAATGTATTCTCTGTCATCATATGTCATTAAAATAACATTTTTACACCTATATTGACCATTAGACAGACATTTTAAGAAGAAAATGTAGTGTAAATGTCAGTTAGTCACACGCGGAATTGCTCTATATAAATAAATGCACTAAACAGTTTCCAGATGTTGAAATGACTCATGATCATGATGCATGCGTGTAGAAAAATTGGATTTTCTTGACTTTAGATTTTTTAAAACATTATCTGTCCAATGCGCATTAAATTGCTCCTAAAACTTTTCCAGCAAGTGCTAAATTTATGTAGCTTCAACTTCGGTCTTTGGTTTCAAAATCACAAAAGAGCTTTAGAGAAATAAGAGAGAATTAAATACACAAAAAAGATTTTGAAATATTTCCAATGTCCATAAAGCAAAAAAAAAAAAAAAAAAATTAATTACTTAAAAATTAATAATTTTTTCTTCCTGAAAGAAATTCATGGCATTTGTTGGGCAATTAGGGCTTATAAGCTAATAAAACTATTGTGGTATTTTAGTATTCGATGTGAAAAAATTAAATTATTCTGATGTGTAACGACGCCGCCAATTGCTAGGATCAATCAGTGTCGCCGGTGTGCCGGAATTTCGTCCCGCAGGAGTTATTTTACACGCCAGTAAATCTACTGACATGGAGCTGTCGTTTTTAAGCACACTTAAAAATCATCGGTCTGGGCCGGATTTGAACCCGCGACTTTGGGGCAGCGTCTAACCAACTGAGCCACCCAAACCGACAATGTGCATGGAATATTTTGAATATTAAGGTATCTTCGCATTGTGAGTAAATTGAATAATGAATTCCCTCAACACAATAAAACAGATTGCGCTGGAAACTTATGTGGTAGTTCATAACATAAACACCCTTAACTGTGCAAGGTATTGGTTTCCTGCCAATAAAAATATTGAAAATTCAAAATTCAGTCCCAGGGTCCCTTAAGTCATTTGTAATGTGCATTATGTAACATGGCTTTGGACAATCTTGGACTAGGACCGAAAATTCAACACACTAAATGAGATGTAATTAACCACTCTGGGCACGAGCAACATGAGTATGGGTTTTCAATACAGAGAACTAAGTGTGAAAACAGAAAAGTGAACGATTATTAAAATGGAGAATATCAGGCACGGG
Organism: Tenodera sinensis; assembly: GCA_030765045.1. Classification (NCBI taxonomy): domain Eukaryota; kingdom Metazoa; phylum Arthropoda; class Insecta; order Mantodea; family Mantidae; genus Tenodera; species Tenodera sinensis. The sequence goes on along the minus strand of CM060964.1, from coordinate 37,985,068 downwards.
AAAAATTAATTAAACGGTAAACAATAATGGTTTTCCTTACACACTGAAGCTTGTAGAGTAAGCTCCACGTATAACGTTGACTGTGTTTTGGAACCTCGATTGTACTTAGATAATCGAATTCTGTGCATTATCCGAATTATGTGTCGGTCGTTTCCACTGGCTGATTCAGACAAACTGCATCAATATTATGAGACACCTTATAGCGTTGCAGACTTTCTAGCATGCAGTTCGGATACCTTCACTAGCTGATTTTCATATGTGTAACAGTGTAAGCACCTTTTTATTATTCAGCTGAAACTGCTGTGCTTTATTAAAATATATCTATCGATAGAATACTTGCTTTTATGAAGCTACTTCCTCTGTCGTTCATTGGAATCTCGCGTCAATGAATTGAAAAAATATCGGTATTTACCAAACTTGTGTTATTTGATATTTTCCAGGACTAGCACCATAGTTGAATTGATTTTCCGTTCCGAGAATTTATAGCAGATGCTTGGAATTAACAAACCAAAAGTAACTTATACGAAAGGTTGTGAAGCCTATATGTATTGTATTCCAGCCACAATTTCCATGTGGAGTTTTCACCGGAAATATAAGTTTTGAGGGCCCCTGAATAAAAAAAACCACAGTGTGTGTGTGTGTGTGTGTGTGTGTGTGTGTGTGTGTGTGTGTGTGTGTGTGTGTGTGCGCGTGCGTGTGTGTATGTGTAACAGCGTAACTCAAAAACGAAAAGTCAGTTAGAAACCCCAGTTGGTATTTAAGGATGCAACACGAAGATTCTGAAGAAAATAGCTCCACCATAAACAAACCTTTACAGGGAAAATTTTTCGAAAATGTTTATTTTCTTGAAAATGCCTCTAACGATTTTGATTGAAATGGCATATGTTTAAGATATTTTTATGACAAATGAAGTGTATATTTTGAATTTTCTGGCTATAGCCCCTGTAGTCCTGTTTACTCTGGATGGCTTCTAAATAACTCCTAAACCGTAAGACACAGTCCAAATCTTACTATACAAAACTGTAGATCTTGCTAAAACACACAATCTATGTCCAAATATTTTGTTTTTAAAGTGAACCATATTCCTTACTATTTGTGCCAGTTTCAGAAAACTTTCGTTAAATGCAACATAGCTACTCATGTTTTATGTGTTAGTGTGCAAAGAGAACGGAATCTCAAAGCTTGAAAAGAAGTGACTATCGCTCAAAGCCTACTGTATTCCTATATTCCCTTGCACTACAAGGAAATAAACAATGAGATACTTTGTTTATCTCAACTAACACGAAGAACATGTATGAATAAGACTTTGTAAGAATGGATAGTACAAGAGTAGAGAAAGACGTGTGGGTGCAACACACCAGATTACCTTCTTTCTTTTTTTTGGTGAAAGAGCAGCTGTCCGCTTCAAGTGTAGGTACAAAGTACTTCACATTATAACAACTCTTTCTCAAAAGTCTTTATTTCTAATACTGAAGTAAATTGGCATACAGACAGGTCTTAATTTTGCCACCAGGTACAACAATCACTACCTGTCATAGCCATACTTGCCTCAGCACATATTTAATTTGCCTTTCTTTACGTGCATTCTTCTTTATCAATAAAGGTAATATTCCCTCTCGTAGATTCGTATTGGGGGCGTATCCGATATTTATGAAGCGCCATACTGAACAGAGGTAAGCTGCTCATATACATGGACCCGTTCTAGAATTGAAGCCGGGCTCTCAGGATGATAGCCAGCGATGAAGGGAGCACATTTTCTCTTTTCAATGGCCATCGTTAGCGATAACATTACTGTTAGAGCAAATCCTCCATTGTTCTTCTTTCGCATTATATGCCTCTGTCTCCCTGAATTGGGATCCAGGAAGGCAGGATTTCCATGAATGAAACGAGCGAAAAGCACCCCACAAAGCTTTTAAATGCAGCTGCAGTACTATATTTCTTTCTTATTTCCATTACTGCTTTAATGCGTTTATATGCGTTTCTTCATTTGGAATGAAAGTAGAATTACAGTTGCAGACATGTTTTCCAAAAAAAAATTTCAGTTACAGCAAAAAGCTCAAAAAACGGTCATAATTATTTGTGGCTGACTGAGCGAACCTAATGTGGCCCTCATTCGGAAGTTCTGGGTTCGAGTTATCTGGCAGGTCACTATGATCATATGAAGAGACAATAAAGTTTCTGGAGGGAAATTATAACGGGGGGGGGGGGGGGGGGAGTTCTTTGTTACCACCACTGGTAACAAAATGTCTGAGCACATTTTAAGACAATTATTTTAATGCTGTGTATTATATCTTGTCATGTTTATAAAGGTAATGTTTAACATTGTTTAGCCATTCTTTTTCACTCTTTTAAATGAATCACATTATATCGACGAGGCTATACTTTGTGATCACCTTGACATTTCATAGTTTCTCAAAAAGACCAACAATGAAAACTTTGAAACAATTACGCAATTCAGCAATGGAAACAGCGATTGGCAATAAATATTAACTCATGGATTTAATCAAAAAATCAAAAGATTGAATTTAATAATTACTCTTGGCTGATAGATTATATATATTTTTAAAAAAATAGAAATGGAATAGGGGAGAGAAATACATCGAAGTATACAATAAAGAGGCCACAATGGGGTGTGCATGGGTTAGGTCGGGAGTAATGAACCTAAGTGGTATAATAGGGAAAAAGGGTGGGCGGGAGATGCTCGAAATGTGGTACATTGTATAAAAATTGGCACCATATTTTGGAATGTGATGGTACAAAAAAGGGAGAGGGAATCTAGTACCCAAAAGCTGGAAAGATATGCCATTAGAGATCGAAGTTAGGAAAATTGTAGATTCAATATCAGATGAATATATAGAGAAGGCAGGAAAATATTTAGGAAAAATGAGGTTAAAATGCCTGAAATAAGTGTGAGTAAATGGAGAAAATGGAAAAGGAGGATGAGGAATAAAGTTAATTAGTGGCCATAATAAACGTCCGCATTATGTATAAAAGAAAATGTGAAATATAAGGCGAAGTAACAGAAATAACTTCAAAAGAGAGGAATAAATTGTATATTGTGGGAAATATAGTGTTGTATTTAATTATATTTCTTTTCTTTTGTTAGTGCATTAAATTAAGAGTGCACTTGTATAGTTAGAATTATAGAAATGATGCGTTTTTCGTAATCCTCCATGGTTAGAACGGCGAATGCTGGGGTGGTTTCTCTTCAACCACGTATTTTCCCGCATTTACTATCATATCACCACTGCTTTCATGTTACAAATAGACTTAGAACTTTGCAGTGTCGATCGAAGTCGGACAGATGGTGCAGAGACCTGCTTGTTGGAAAGTCCTTGGTCTTGCTAGATCGCAGTCTCCTCTGCGTCGCCTCAGGTGGTTCAAGTTCTTCGCAGTTCCGCCAGAGGGAAATCTACCCTGAGCAGCCAATTGTGTGATCGGTTCATCAGGCTTGGAATAGCACGCCTCTGTGAGCCGCTCTGCCTGCTACTGTAGCCTCCCGCAGTTCCTTCACCTCATTCGTTTCTTCTGGGGGTCCCCTGCACTCCTTGACCATAGGTCATAGTCATAGCTAGTGTCTTTTACCGAATTGGAACTGAGTACTTCTAATGTTCGGCTAAAAAGAATATCAGAAATTTCACTATCAACCGAAATGGACAAGACTGTCCAGGTACAGCTACTAATTTTCTTATGTCCTTAGGCAAAGCGCGTCCAATTTTGTTTCTTCAATATCTGTATATTGAATGATTTCCTAATGTAGATTTTTGGGTTTATATTATGAATGAGGATACCCTATAATACTGTCCAGAAAGCCTCCAGGTTTTACCTGGCAGAATGGCTTGCATTCCATGATCCCGGGTTCTATTTCTGTTGGGCTAGCTACACTGAACTTGGCTTTTTGTGTGTGGGTTTCTGAAGTAAATTGGCGAGTGCTGGGGAAATAATTAATCCTACCACAAAATTCCCTGTCCCCTTTCCAGTTACAGGGAGTGGAAAGTTCTATAGAGTGAATTTGCTTTGAGGAGATAACTTTTTCCATTGGCACGTTTAACGGGCATGTTCAGCATGAAAACGTTAGGGATCCCACTTTGCTGCACCTGCCGCCCCTCATCCCATCTTGCCGGAAGTTTAGTAGGCACAGTAGTTCTAGTCTTGACAAACGTTGACATCGTTCAGCGTTTCTAATCCCAAATCCACTGGTTTACAGAGTACAGATGCTATTAACCTTATAAGAATACTTTGGTAGTTTTAAAGCTCACTACCCTTGTTTTCTCATGGAAGGTAATATAGTCAATGTCCTTCAAAATTGCGGTTTAATTAAGGATTTTTTATTCAGAAAGAAACGTAAGAGAAGCGCTTGTCGCAACACCCCGGAGTCCTAAGGGGCGATTCTATGTTGCACTGAAAAAAAGTTGTTGGTGTGGACTTCAACATATTGGTTTTCATTGGTATCCAATAATTTTTGTCAAACGTGCGCAAAATGTGTTTGGTTGGTTGTATGATTTTGTGAAGCGTGGAAATGTTCGCTGTGAAGGGCCGAACTGCATACTGCGCTTCACGCCTGATCAAATTTACAAAGAGGTGTTCCTAGATGATGCAAATGCTGGCGGTCAATTTCCAGGCCTCTGTGATTATTTCACTGGTCAACGAGAATGCAAAATATGCAACACTTTTTTTTACTAAATACATCTCCCCTTCTACATGTTTTATTTCGTTTATGGAGAGTATCCTCAAACAATAAGCTCCAATGATATGACAGTGGCTGTCCCGGAACAAAGGTGATACTCCAGAAATACATGTGTAAAGACAAAATAAATCGGTGCAAAATACGGTCTTTAAAATAGCGGTAAATCTTTTGGGGAAATACACGAAGACAATACCCGCTATGTAGCGGTTTAGACAAAAGTGTATTACCTATAACTATAACCGAAGTGATATTTTAGCTACTTTGGTAAAAAAAAAAAAAAAAAAAAAAAATATCAATATTTGGATTTTATTTGCAAAAAATGCACCATACCTTAAAGAATATATCTGAGAAGTTTTAATCCCCTAGGGAGGGGGGAACATATCCTTTGAACGCCATTTTCAAAGTGGTGCTCCTCTGCCTCTGCCTTTTAAATGGACATGCCCGCACCTTCCATTTCAACTTTAAACTCACTTTTCTCGGAAACGATTTTTTGTTACTTTCTCGTATTCAAAATCTGACTTCTCCCAAAAAAGTATTGAAATGTTGATATTGCTTATACATTTTTAAACATATAGTGAATGTATTAATGTACTGTTTTTATGACATTTTTTACACTTTTCTGTATTAAAAATTGTTTTAAGAAAAAATTTCAATATATCAAAATTTCCTTCCTTTAATTTGTTACAAAGGTGATAAGAGATACAGTTCTAAATAATCAACTATGTTTGAGGAGATAGATTTTGATTACACCCACTAAAACTGATATCAATTAATATATGAGAAATGTCATTAGTTAATGGAATGAAATTTAGTACAGACAGCTCTTTAGTTGCTGGTGAAGCCTGCGACAGGAAATTAAGTCTCTAACTTCAGGACTTCAGAAAATCACCTTTTTCACTTCAGTGTACCCTTAAACTCAGCCAAATAAGCTCTGGTATATTTTAAGAATTATATTTAAGCATTATGAATCGCTGCTCCTCCTTTGTCCTATGTGCGTATTTTTTCAGCTCTAAATTGCCTTCATTGGTACAGGATGATTCAAAAATACTTTTACAAACTTTGGGGATGGGTTTCGTATATTAAAACAAGTAAAGGGGTGTGTATACATATGTCCCAAAATGGTTCCTTTTCGCGTTATTAGTTTATTAATACATATTTACGTTCAACAGTTTTCCAGGTCCAAGCATACAACTGCATTTACCTATGTACTCATTCCTAGAAGGTTCTGACTCATTGTATTTCACGTAGATGGTGATGTGTTACCATGGATACGTGTTTACATTTGTCATTTGTGTATATGTAGTAAGTTAACTGAAAGTGTTATGCAGTCTGTGTTTAACGTTTCAGTTTGTGTGCATGCTTCATCTTCAGGGAGTCTTTGACAGTGTGCGACAGTCTGTGCCTAGACGAGTGAAGGGGGCGACATTTTGAGCATCTGATATGACTTTGTTGAGCACTTCCTAAAAAGCAGGAAACGCCAAAAGATATATTGATGTGTCTCTTTAACCGGCTTTCACCAATAACACTTTGATTTCTAATGAACTGAAAACGAAGGTCTTGGGCTACATATTGACACGAGCTTTGTTCTGTTTTTGTGTAAGGGTCTTGTCCCCTTCTTCTTCTTCTTTCCCTGATTACCCTCCCCTTATGTAAGACTTACACCCCCTAGGACTTACAAACCAGTGCCTAGGGTCAGACGCCTGTCGGGGAGCAGAGGGACCTCTGGACCAGAGTGAAGACCTGGAAGCGGGTGGTCAGCCAAGCACCAGGTATGATAATGAGGAAGAGGATGATATGAAATGCAGGCGAAATGGATGATTGGAAGAGTGACAATGGAGAAATTGGTGGAATGAATGGCGGGGAAACCGCAGAACTCGGAGAAAACCCGCCCAGACGTCGCTTCGTCCACCACGAATACCACATGCGGGTATACCACCTAGATGGCAGGTAAGTGGTCTAACCACTCACCCACGGCGCCGCCATTATACTTCCAGACCCAGGGAAGGATGAGGATTAATCCTGGCTGGAGGAAAATTCGAACCCGGGACGACTGCACAGCAGGCAGGTGCTCTACCAACTGCGCTACGGGGCCACCCGAGCCTCGTCCACAAACTTTTTTAAAGTGTTTTTGAATCACGCTATAATGAGAGGTGCTTGGGCAAACACTTCGAGCTAATATCAACTGGCTCTGCAGACAGTGTAAATATTGATTTTTTCTGCACAATTTCTGCAGTTGCGAATCATAATATTAACATCCCTCAGAAAAAGGTATCCCACACATACTCGGCCAGTAGTGTCGGTATTAAACCTTTATAAACCTTTGGGGTGAAAACATTTATCACATTAATTTCTTCCATTAGGCTCCAAATTTTTGTTGTATTTAAGGAACCCTGGCGCTGAAAGTACCGAAAAATTATCAAATTTACAATGTTTAGCTTTATGTATAAAAATGTTTGCCAAACCTTCAGTCATCGATTGGCAGTGAAATATTTTAGGCTACACCATTTTTAAAGGTATAGCGTAGACTTTAAATCCCACATGTGACGTATTTAAATGTCCCTTTTCTGTTTAAATTTTCGGCCGTATGTGAACAAAATATGGTCCAAAGAGAGTTAAAAACGAGCAAATTCAGTGAACATAAGAGGGTAAGCTATGAATCTGAGGAGAGAAACTACTAGACAGAAGACAATTTGCACCATATGTATTAAATTGTGTGCTATGCTACAAGAATTTTTTCAGCATGTGCTCCACTTATGTGAATTCAACTTCAGTCTTTGGTTTGAAAACCCGAAAATTTGTTTAGTTAAAAAAAATTAAATACAACAAATTAGTTTTAAAAAATGTGTTCAATGTCTATCAAAGCAACGGAATGAAGCACTTTAAAAGTAACTATCTTTTTCTTACTGCCAGAGATTAATGGTGTTTGTTTGGAAATTAGGGTTTATAGAATAATAAAACTTTTGTGATATTCTAGTTTTTGATACGCAAGCAGTATTTTCAATATTAAGCTATTTTTGCATTGTGAACAAATTAAATAGTTAATTTCCTCATAACTATAAAACGCTCTGTGCTGAAACTTTGTGTGGTAGTTTATAACACAAATATCCTTAAGCATACCTATAAAATTATACAAAATTCAAAAGTCAGTCGCAGAATAGATACCTTAATCTCAAAGTCCATAAAAGTACTTTTCATTTTGTTCATTATATCTTCGTTTCAAAAAGGGTTCATGAATGCACATATTTCGTATTTATACCGCATTTTAATATAATGTACGCATTTTGAGTTAATTTCGCACATTACTGCATTTCCAAAAAAAAAAAAATGATTAAAAAGTGGTTTAAGGATATTAAATAACAAAAATCTGATGTGTTGCATTCACATGACTTTCTTTACTCTTGTATTAACTATTTTTACAAACTTATTCTTCTACCTTCTTCGTGTTAGTTGAGATAGACATTTGCATAAATTATCTCAATGCTGTTTTCTTGCACGTGCAACGGGAATGTGGGAATACAGTAGGCTTTGAGCAATAGTCAAATGTTTTAAAGCTTTCAAAGTCGGTTCTCTTTGCACGGTTAACATATAAAAATGATTAACGATGTTCCATTTGACGGAAGTACAAGTTCGCCAAAACTTACACAAATAGCAGGGAATATCTGCGAAATAGTTCACTCTAGAAATTTATTTGTACATAAAATGTGTGTTTTAGGAAGATCTACATTTTTTGTATAGTAGGATTTGGTCCTGACAGCGTCGTTAAATAACAAAATAATTTTTAATTTCTATTTCTTATGCCGAAGTTCTCCAGGATAAATACGAGTACAAGGACTATAGCCAGAAAATTCAAGATATGCATTTCATTTGTCCTAAAAATATCTCAAACACATGACGATTTAATCAAAATCGTTAGGGCCATTTTCTAGAAAATAAAAATTTTCGAAAAATGTTCCGTGTAAGGGGTAGTTTAGTGGATGACTTTTCTTCAAAACCAGAGTGTCGCATTCCTCGAAAGATGTTAAAGTTAAATACCAGCTTTGGTTTTTAAATGAATTTTCGTTTTTGAGTTATGCTATCCAATAAATAAATACCCACTATGGGTTCTAACTGGTTTTTGGCTTTTGATTTATGCTATCCACAGACTGACAAACACACAGATATACACACGCACCTTTTCCCAAAAATACTTTTGTTTTATTCGAGGGGCCTAAAAACATATTTCTGGTAAAATAGCCATTATCAAGAAAATCAAAATTTTCGAAAATTTTCCATGTAAAGGGTAGTTTTGGGTGAAGTAATTTTCTTCGAAATCTTGGTGTCGCACCCTTGAACTTTTTTGGGTGCAATACAATACTTCCTCTACTAAACGTAGTAGAGGTAGTAAAAAAGCAATTTAAGTCTTCAGGAGTGTTGTGCGCATTATCGAATTTCCAAAAATCACAACTGCTAGGTGTAACTACTTACTGGCCGAGTAAGTTGGCTCCGCGGTTTTGCGTGGAACTCGCATACTGGGGTCGAGACCGTAGACCGGCCACTCTGGGCTGAAGATTTTCATGGCTTTTACCTGTTCGATAGGCAAATTCTGGTTGGTTTCTCATCATGTCCCTTTAGTAACGTTTCTTGTGGGTTTCGTGGCGGTGTCGGACGGATGGCGTGGATGCTGGCCCAAAAGAATACCTCCCTTGGACACCAGGAACTTTTACCATCTCTCTGGTCTAGCTGCCTGCGTTCTGTAACCCCCTGTCGTTTCTTCACCTCATCCCTTCCTCCTAGGGGTGGTAGCCGCAATATCTCTCCCGCTGGTCATAGTGAAATATTTAGTAACCTGTACAGGAATCACTCATCTGATTGGTAGAGCCTGACAGTACTCACAACTTCACACTGCCATTGTAGCACGCCAGGCCGTTTCACAACTTGTATACATCCAGTTTCACTCACAACCAGCAAATAAAGCGTTTTATCAACAACGACAGAGAGCCTGCAAACGACGTATTTTGAAATGCTTGTAAAATGTACGAAGACCTAAGGGCTCTCATTAGCTTGTTCATACGTTTCGTTAAGAAGATCCCTCTTTTTAAACGCTACTTCAGTTCATGGTGCATCACGACATTTGGAGAGATGGTTTTTACTTAATCTCTTCGTTAGCGATCCTCTATTTCTCTTTGCTGCACGCTGGGGAAGAGAAATTCTGTAGATATAACCTCATCTCAGGGGTTAACTCGAGCAATTGAAAACAACGACGTAAAGCACTTGTAGCATTTTCTGCTGGAGTTTTGACATACGTGTAGAATAACACGTACTAATGAAACATTTTATCAGACAGTGTAACGAGCACGTATTGGAGTTATCACAATCACTATTATTCTTATTATTCATAAATAATAGACTCGTAAAGATACTAATATTTCTCGACACACTATATCAGTACTAGTTTTGAACACTGATACTCTACTATCACTTCATAAAAACTTCTGTAGACAATAGCTTGTGCTTGATGATACCTATTACTTTTATGTCAGACACAAAATTTCATAGTGGCTGATACCTGATGATTACTTTTGTTTTTCCTGTTGTGCAAATAAATTTTGTGGCTGAAAATGATACTTATATCAATGGCTTTACAGCGTGTTTACCTGTACAACAGCGCAAGGTGTCGCAAGCCTCTGACTGGATGTGTTGAGCCACCCGCCATTAAATTTTGTGTCAGCCATAGTTTTCAGTGTATATACACATATTAGCAATTTTTTATTTCTTAACAATTGTGTAAATGTTTTTGCATTGGAATGATAATTAATGTATTTTGATTCTCAATTAGATTGGTAGGTTTTTTTAGTAAGATTAACGTGTTTGCATGTTTGATATGAGGGCTTTAATTGCATATTCATCTGTTGCTCATGCAGGATTAGTAGTGGGAGAGTTACATTCCCCTATGGTCAACATTATCCCCTACCCTCCATTTTAATGTATTATACAGTGATAAACCTACTAAAAAATTATAATTTTTTTCCACACAAAAATTCTCTATGGAGATTTCACCGCAAAGACAGGATTTGGGACTGCCAAAAAAAGACAGAAAAAGAAAATTGTCGCGTCCAGCCGCGACATCGGCAACACAGCAAAAGCTCGGGCTTCTGAGGCTCAAGGTCAAGCTACTGTTTGTGAACACGTGACAAAAATCACAACGGCCAAGACAAAAGCGCTTTCGAGATTCGCAAAGTGTCTGATGGTCAGCCTATTTATGGAAGTTCCAGAAAAGGTGAAGTTCAAGATATATCCATGTTACGTCAATCCTCGCTATATAAGGAAGTGAGGCATCGAATAAAAGTCAGCTGTTTGAGAGACAGAGAAAGTGAAGAAAAACAGAAAATTGTGTGCCAGGGAAACAAGAGACGAAAACACTTGCAAGTTGTAATATAATGAAGGACTGGAGATTGTGTAACATCGGTAAAACAGAACTGTGTTGGTCATTCAGTTTTGTAAGAAAACAAAGTTGAAGACTGGACTCCTGCAATTTTTTTCACATTGGTGTCAGGAGTGAGGTTTGTGAAACTGCCATTTTGTTACAATGTTTTTATGAAATGGTCTGTGTGTGTTAGTTTGTGAAAGCAGCATAGCTATAAAGACCAACATTAGGATAAATACCAAAGTCTGTTTAACCTGGGCGTCTTCTAAAGTTGCAGCAAAAGATTTCTGAGGAAAATGGTCCACAACTACGAAGGATCCTGTCAGGACTCTCTCCTTTACTGCATGTACATCGTGACCACTCCAGCAACCATGGATATATTCCACTGCTGGATTGTTTATCTCTTTAATAACATACAAAGTTGGCTTAGTCCTTGCTATAGGTCGTGTTAATGAGCTGACATAAACTAGAGAAGGTCACAAAAACTTTTCCTTTTTCCTATGAGTATGCTGTCGGTGCCACCAGTAAATGCTTTTTATACTCCAAGTGGGCACCCAAAACTGTCTTAAAACTTTTAAGTGAAATAAATTCAACGTGGATTAGGGGTACACCGAAGGGAAAACTGTGATTTTCTGCAGTATTGAAATGAGAGGCTTAAGTTTTGTCACTGGCATTGTCAGCAACGAAAGAAATGGGTTTACCAAATTTCATTCCAGTATCTTATCACATTCCTGTTATATAAAGTAGGCGTAATTTATATCAGTTTCATTGGGTATAGACAAAATCTATCTCTTCCAACAGATGAACCACAGAGTTGATTTTAAAAAAAATAGATATCTTTTTACCTTTGTGATAAAGTATTCATGTAAGGAATAGTTTTTCCTAAAAAAAAAAAAAAAAAAAAATTAACACCACAAAGTGTAAAAATGTCACAAGTTATATTAACTATCTTTTTTTAAAAATTATAACTAATGTCAAAATTTCAATCTTACATTTTAATACCCATATTCTAAGCTACATTGGAAACATATTTGGTAGATTTTTGTGGAATAACAAATATTTTGAATGTGAGAAAGTAACAATTGTTTCCGAAAAAACTGAGTATAAAATTTAGTCACACACCTTTTCATTAGCCTCTATATAAGTATCATCCATATGCATAAGGTTAACACACTGACCTTTCCTTTTGACATTCCAAAACAGTAGCGTAATTCAAATAACGTCAAACATACTAAATAATTTCAAAATTAAAATTAAATGAACACGATCAGCTGGTAAACAACAGAAATCCACTAAGCCAAATAAAAGCATGGTAAATAACTTACGAAACCATCAAATGACAAAAAAACACTACGCTCTAGGGGATTTATTGAAGAACTTGTTCAACTAGGCTACAGTGAATACATACGCAGCAGAACACTTGGCGCCTCATTTAAAACAATTTATTGCAAGCCACCATGAAATGAAAGGTGTGGGCACGCCCATTTAAAAGAAAGAAGCAGAGGTGCACCGCATTAAAAATGGCGTCCAAAATGTGTGTTTCCCTTTACTAGTGGATAAAAGCTTTGTAGATATATTCCTTAAGGTAGGGCGGTTTTTTTTTTTTTTTTTTTTCGAAACAGGCTCAAATAGCACTTCAGTGTTCCCTTAATTTTTCAAGCGCTATTTAAGGACAGTTAGAAGTAAGTGTTTTTTTTTTAATTCCCAATACCTCAAATAAGCATTTCATAATCAGAACCGTAAATATGAGTGAGAATGAGAGAGACAGAGAGAGATGAAAGGAGAAAGAAAAAGTTCCTCGTAAATGGGTTGTTTGGGATGAACTGAAGCATTTTTACTTTTTTTTTATAGGGCCTATTATTAACACTAGTCCTTTAGCAGCCAAAACCAATCAATATGGTACTTTCATAGCGAAAAGAAATTGGTGCTCTGAATCGAAGCCGGGCCTACTTCCCTTCACGTCAACACGATTGATAAACTTCCATTACATTTCTAGGGTAGAGAAAATTAAATTGGATAGGGATATATCCCTGACCCTACTCCTGGGTGAAATGACATGCCCCAGTTTGGGAGTCCACAGCGGGCGATAACGCAGCGTTCCTTGTTTCGGCTGAACAGTTTTCATAATCCGTGTGTAGAGCAACCCCCCCCCCCCTTTGCCCCCTCCCTTCCGAAGGCTGGGATTAACTTGGAAGAGGTACTTGTATAGTTGGTTCAGTGCGGCTCCTCATGGCAAAAGGTCCATGCATTCACGTTATTACCGCAAGCACACATTTTGGTTGATCCCGTGCATTATACAGACAATTGAATTCAGCCCTAGCATACGACAGCATTGTGTAGCACGGTGGTATTTGCTTTTCCTACTTTTGACAATATCAAAGCATAGGCAGGCCATCAAAATAGGAATGGCATTTGATCGCCAAGACCAAAGTTTATGTCCCAATTGGACTGGACCGCAGTGAGCCAGCAAGCTTTCTTACGCTGCGCAGCGTGCAATTCGTAGTCTAGGTGAACAAAAATCCGAACATAATGTTGAGTAGTTCAATTCTTTTAGTCATTTCTTGTTTTTGGTTTGGTTTGGTTTGGTTTGGTATAAGGGCGCTCAACTTCGAGGTCATCAGCGTCCTTAAAAGATTCATGGCAATAGCCAGATATACATTTTACTCAAAAATAAAAATACTAGCAACAAGAAAACTGTACACAAAAAATAAAATACAGTGGCAATAGCCAGACATGAAAGAAGGTGATAAATATGCCCAAAAGCATAAATAGATAACTCAAATTTTAAATCCTCAAATTGATATTGCGCTCCGCTAAAAACTTAAAAACTCTATCAACCGCTGTTTTGTCGTCCGCTAAAATGTCTGCAAGTCTGGCAGGCAGCTGCAGGGAATTTCGAAGGTGCGCTAGGGAGCAACACTCTAGCAGCACGTGGCGAACTGACAAAAGGTTGTCACACAGCGGACATACAGGGGCAGGGTCCCTTTTAAATAGGTAACCATGTGAAAAATTGCAGTGCCCTATTCTTAATCGAGCCATACTAACCTCCTCGCGACGATCATTTCTTGTTGCTTCTGAGGTTAAATTAATATGAAACGTTGGTTTTATTTTGTATTTATTCCTTAAGACTGTGCAAATTTTCTAACAACAGAATTGAGTTGTTTATACCTGCGAACCCGATTTTCTCATCCAACGTACAAGAAAGATATTACTTACAAACAGTAACTTTTGTATTAAATCCCAATGTATTTATAATTATATTACATATACATACCAAATCAATGTCACCTGTATCGCTGGAGCAGGAGTTCGAAGTTGTGCTTAGAGTTTCCGATACAGTTGGGGAACTGTGAATTGGGGGGCCGTCCGTTCTTCTTTATGGGAAACTTCTGTAGCCATGAAATGAGTGGATCAGATGAAATAAGCAACACGGATAACAAATCTTTATTTACGATAGTTGGAGAGTTCTTCCTGGTATGCCATTCCCAATCAATCAATCAATCAATCAATCAAAAATGTTTATTTGGGCATGCTTACAACATGCCCGGGCTGTTTAGGGAAACCCCTT